>OV788328.1:15026383-15626383 GCA_928718305.1 Tetramorium bicarinatum
GCAGGCAGCCTGCGAGAGGTTGTCAACCTATATGGACGTCACTTTGTGGAATATCGTTGTATGCATCGAGAGCTAGTTAAAATTCAAGCAGTGATCTTACGGATCAATCGAATATTAAATCCGCTTACGCATTTGCATGGCTCAACGTTGTCCAGCATTCGCAATGATTCGCCAGAAACTATAAAACTCACACGAGGATGCGATGAATGCGACTACTGGCTGTAGTTAAAATTAAGTTTGTTTAATAAATGTAATTTTAATTAGAACTGAAAAAAAAGAACAGAGAAATATTCCGAGAACATTAAATTTCTTTCAAGCATTCACAGTATCCAGGAATACCAATTCGATTGGATTAGCGTACATTGCCACAATATAAAGATTTCTTACCGTTGGGAGAGCATTAAATTTTAATTAGGTTTCCAATTGAAATAATAGGATCTCAAATATTAACACAATACTGGACGACTTCTCCAGAATTTCCGTAAAACTACACACACGTGCTCTCCGTAAATTAGATAAACGAAAATATATTTGTTTCGAAAGTAAAACTCTACACGCGCCGATTATGGTTTGCCTGATTGATGATGTTTCGTAGCAAATATCAAATTTCAATGTTTAACTTTACGATGTAATTTAGTCAGAAACATAAGGGATATTATATGGATCTCGACAAAATAGTCGCTATATTTATTTCATCATATGTATCTTATAAATATAATACAAGTATTTACACACATACATATGTGTGTGAATAATTGTGAATGACGTGTATAAAAATTCTCCGTGAGTGAAAAATCTTTATGTATGCTTTATTTTATACCGTTCCAGCATAAAAATTATGCCACCAACGCATGTCGTTCAATTTCACTGCGATGCGTGATTCTGAACGAACGTGACTCTCATATACAAATCGAGATTTACAAAGCCTTTTGTGTAAGCACAGAACTCCTACACGTATTCGCTATGATTTATGTGAATGCCACGAATCAACCGATATCACAACGCGGATCAGATATACTATGTCGGAAGTTTCGTCCTAATAAAAATTAATTAAATTTAGAAGAAAGTTAATTTATTGAAAAAGATAATATAGAAGAGAACGGCAAAGAAGAAGGAAAGTGGCACAGAAAGAAAAGGAAAACTTTAGGATTACTGAAAACGCAATTACACGAAATGAGCATTTGTATGCTTAAATTCTTTTCTTCTTCTTTTCATTTATACATATATGTATAAATTGATGTATACATAAATATAAAAATTGCGAAATTATATCTATATTAAGATGTTAAAATTCTAAATATATCTCTCTGTAAAATAAAAATTTTATATCGCATTGCGATCGGAATATATGTATATTACTATTTCTAATTCTTAATTTGCAATATTGAAACAATAAGAAAGAAGGGAAGAAAAAGTTTGTATGTTTTCTTTCGTTCTGCTATACGTGCTTGTTTATAAGAATGATTATTTATTGATGCACTCGTTGGAGATTAAAAATTGATCGCGACCGTGGACGAGCTATCCAGTACAGGGTCAAGTGTACCAGACACATCGTCAATTGTTTGCATATCCATTTCTATGAATGTCGTTAGACACACATGCATGCGCACGTGTTGAATATATCTGTTAGATATCTTCTAGATAAAAATACGACATAAAAATAATATTAAACGTTACACGTGGATGCGACTAACGTTGCACGTTCGTTAATAGCAAGATGCACTAGCGTAATTGCTTTTGAAGCTTTTCGAAAGTACAGAAGTGTAATAGTGACCAGAGAGAGATTACGTGTTGAGTATATCTATTAGATATCTTCTAGATAAAAATACGACATGTTAAAAATACTATTAAACGTTACACGTGGATACGAATAATGTTGCACGATCGTTAATAGCAAGATGCACTAGCATGACAGTCAAGCTAGCCCCACAAAAATCAGCCGCATTCAGAGGCGAATAGCCTCCGTGGGGCTTCGGCGCCAAAAATTTTATATTTTGCATTTAAATTAATAAAAACTCAACAGATCAGTTATATAAAGAAAAAAGTAAACATTATCACCAAATTTATTTCAAATGCTTCTGAGCATGCTGAGTAAAGAAACTTGCATGCGATTTTTGCCGCATTTCTCATTACGCGTCGCAGAGATTCGTGACATGTATTGAATATAATAATTTTTAACGGTCCTGTGTCACCTCCGTATCAGCTGGAGATTGTTATATAGAGAATAAATAATACATAGATATTTATTTCAAGTGCATATAATATAATTATTTTTTCGTATTGAATATGATATTTTTTTCGTACTGTTTATTCTCTATATGTATAACGATCTCGAGTTGATACGAAGGAGGCACAAGATCATTAAAAATTATTATATTCAACATCGAATGTCACGAATCTATGCGACGCGTAATGAAAAATGCGGGAAAATCGCAAGTTTCTTTACTCAGCATGCTCAGACGCACTTGAAATAAATTTTGTGATAATGTTTATTCTTTATATAACTGATCTGTAGAGTTTTTATTAATTTAAATGAAAAATATAAAATTTTTTGCGCCGGCGCCCCGCGGAGGCTATTCGCCCCTGAATGCGGCTGGTTTCTGTGCGGATAGTTTGACTGTCATTGCACTAGCGCTAATTGCGTTTGTAGCTTTTCGGAAGTAGAGATAATATAATAGTGACCAGAGAGAGACTAATAAGAGAAGACACATATTACATTTTTATAAATATGTTTAATTGCAAGAATATAATAATATTAGATTCTTTAATTTTTTTTAATTTTATATTCTAATAGTAAATATATAACAGACAATTGTTATTGAATTGTCTGTAATTAGTAAGAGTATTAAAAGACAAGAAGTTCTATAGATAAAAAAATTATATAATGAACATACGAAGGCGATACCGCGTTATCTCACAGGCGAATTTTAGCCGCATCAATGTATCGCCGATCGAAACTCTATAAAAGAATGATGAATCCGATTTTATCAAAATTGATTAGTTCGCTAGGTCGTGGTAGACCATACGACAGAATAAAATTGATTTACAATTAAATAAAAACAGAAAAAGGAATCGAGGAAAGAGAGATCGGTATTGTTTTTGAAAAAAATAAGAAAGGGAAATGAGCCGATATTTTCTCGAATGCTACAGTAAATAGATAATCGAAGTGAAAAGCAGCTTCAGCGACCATGGCCTTCTAGGAAATCTGAGAAGCAACTAGGGAGGAAGTGTTGGCAACGGGTTCAAGGCCGGAGACGCGACGCGACGCGACGCGAGGCGATGCGACGCGACGCTGGGCGTCACTTCGTCTCCACGTGCCGCAACTACAACTTTTATTTCGGTCGACAAAGTGACAAGAATGAATAGACTGGACAATGAATGACTTTTATACTGGATAGCCACCAGTCTTTAATCTTTCTTAACTTTTCGATAGAATAATAATCTTTTTTACTTTAAAGTTCGTTTTTCGGAAAGAATATTATAAGAGGCTACAATCCATTTTAACTTTTTGACTTAATATTAAATATAAATATAAACTTAATATTAAATATAAATATAAATATCTTGGTGATTAAATTGCAATTTAAGATTTTCTGAAAAAAATAAAAAGTCCATTAAGTGGACTTAAGTGAGTAATAATTGTACATCCTTCCTGTAAAGGAAACTTTAGAAGTTACTTTTTAATTTTAATACAGAACTTCTCAGCTTATTTCCATATGAAAGCCTAATTACCGTGTTCACTTATGTGTGCCATGATGGCGAACTGCCAACATGAGTACAAACAAATTTTCGCATGGCTGATAGAGTGTATTATCGCATGAACGTAAACAGTGCGTAGATAAGTCGAAAGTTGTTTCGTCAACAGATGCAAAAATGTATTGTGCTGATAATTTGATACATTTATGTAGAGCGTACTCAGTTGCAGAATTTATAAAATATTCCACCCATTTTCAGGCAATTAATAAAACAACGATATGCATTTTACGATATTAACTGAGATATGATATTAATATAATATGCCAAATCCTTTTATTTTATGTAGATATTGGCCAGTAGAATTATTGGCTAAAATGAGAAAAGAGATTGATCGGATTTTGTCTTCTGGATGTTAATTTTTTTGGTCTCGTATACTTGATATTAAATGCACATGACATTTTAAATGGATGGAGTGTTGATTTTACTGCAACTGCAATATAATTTATGCAATGAAACCGCAAATTCTTAACGCATCGCTAGCAAAGTGGGTGTCATTGTACGCGACATGTATATCGATTTTACGTTATATTACCCACGTGTCGAGATCATAAATTATGAATTGACATCGAATTGAAAAACAATAAATTGAAAAAAATACGAATTTATTACAGTATTAAGCACGCTGTTAATTCGATTCTTAGTTGGTCTCGTCGCCTCGTAAACAGCGATTATTAAAAGGGACAATTTACATGACAGACAGAGGCTTCAGAGCAGCAAATCGATATCTCGCGTAGTAATGCGAAGTTCAATGTTCTCACGAAGGTCCTTGAGTATGCTCTCAAGGTATCGTCGATACGGGCGCGCGTCGACCTAGAACATTACCGTGCAAACGAGCATCAACGAGGGGAATAATGAACGTGTCTCTAAAATCTCGTTAACAGAAAGTTACTCGTGAATATTCCAATGAGGGCCAAATTTTTCGCCATCTGGTTCTTTGTGTAATACAATCGAATTTCGTTGTCTTACCTAATTTTGCCTAAAGCAAGCTAATTTTTTTATATTACGAGCAATTTTTTTACAATTGCCGAATTTAATATATTTCAACGCATCCCGTTGCATTGTGTTGTATGTATCAGTTTATCTATACATTTAAAGGCGCATTAACTCTTAATTGCATAAGCTCATGTTCGCAAACGCTAAAGCTGTACAATGGATAATAATGTTGAATAATTTATTAATAGCAGCATTAATACGTTCTCTTTTTCTCTCTCTACATAGCATAATATTTATTTACAATTATTCTTTTCTAATATATATTATATTTTTATAATTATTTCCGATCAAAATAAAATTCCTTTTTATTGAATAAAGAAAAGATATTAAATTTATGGAATTGAAAATTCGATAATCTTTAAAAAATGCGTTTAATCACTCGCTTTGGCTTTAGCTCGGTTAACAAATCGATGTGCGTAAATACATTTTTCGAAGATGTCATCAAACACGATATCAAATTACGAGGTTGCTGTCGTGATTGCGCGCGTTCTATTCAGCGACGAATGTGATTTGTGCCGTTAATTTTCAACCGACTGGCTATTTGCGATGCACGTGTCGTTAGTCACAGTATACCCTCGCAGAAACGAGGAGGGTGAAGAAGATGCGGTTCTAGTCGTGGGTGTTTCGTGGCGCCGTGATGATGGTGACGCAAACATTTGATATACAACATCAGATGTACTCATCCACAGTGCCATTCAGTAGCTTACGTGCCCAACAGTGTGTGTATCGGGCAAACAGCACCGATTAAAAGCTTGTAGAAATACTCTGACAAGTTCCCATTCAAATTAATTGTACTCTACAATAAATTTATACGTTATACTGAATTACGAAAACGCCAATATACATATTTAAATTCCACGTATCTGACAATCGAATATTATCCAAGCCATTATTGAGAATATGAATAATAATTTCGTCACATTATTTTATTGCGCCCGATACTTATCATGTATTAGCAGTAATGATCAAAACGTATAAAATTTAGTCTGTAATTTATAAAAGAAAGCTATATCATTGACACACTTTTACGACACAATGTATGATATCGATCAAATGAAATTTCTACCTCGCAACGGTAAGTTTAACAGAGAAGGTACTTTTAACCTTTCACGAAATTATCAAAGTTTCAGCAAAACTTAAATACGGTATCAAATTTTCCTTGTTTATATATAATAAATAAGTCACGTTCATTATATGCAAAATAATATAGGAAAGTCAAAAATCAAAATATGAACAATGAAAAACGTTTAAAAAATTACAATTAAAAAATTAATTTTATTGTAATCTTTTTTTTATTATGTTGTTTTATTTGTAAATTTATTCTCATTTTTATGCTTAAATTATTATGCTAAAGAAGTCTTACAACAATTAGTACAGTTAGTACAATCGAAATGTCTACCATGTTTTTTTAACCATTGGAAAATCAACTGGATTACTTTAACTAGATAACTTTCTCTTTTGCTCATACTTTATACCTTTGACCAAACTATTGTTCTTCATTTAACTTGTTTTATTTCAGAATTCAGATTCAATTTCTTACTCGGAGACCAGCAAATCTTCGAAAAATAGATATCTATATTACCACAGTATAGGTTGCCATCATTTTGATCTCTCAAAACAATTTCGGAAAGCGACTAGACAGCTAAATAGTTTCTCCCCAAGAGGAACAAACATTTTTTTTGTCAGGCTTTTTTTGTATAAAAATATCACGAAACATCGCGAGAGGATAAGACGTATAATGATAATGAGATGTCATCGATTCATGGAATGAATGCGAAATCGAACCGAGATTGCCTAGTATCGAATGAAAATTGGTACGTAGCTCACCGACACGATTTATAAGTGATACCCGAGCGGATACGCTAGGGAAATATGTTGCGCCCTCGAATTAATCTCCCCCCGTGTAGAAGCCGCCGTACAGTCAGAAATGTGGTTGCAAATTTGCAACACCAGTAAACGCGATAGGTCAGGAGAGGAATCAGGAGAGGAATGCTACGTGAGATTCCAGAACGATCAATATATCGACTGTAAATTAATTAATATACGAGATAATGAGTTTCCATCCGATAAGTTTACATAGTTCATCACACATATCTTATAATACTTATTCTAAAGTAAATTTGCGAGTGCAAGCAAAATAATTTTCTACATTATTCACATACATAACAGTAATAAGGATGTATTAAGTTAAATATTGTGAGGAATTAAAGTAGATGTTTTCACACGATAAAGATACTTTAAATTCCTCTCAAATACTTGTGCAAATTCAATAAAGCGTAGCTATAAAGCCACAATTTTATTTTATGTCATAATTTTGAATAGTAGACTTGAACATATGGTATTCTTTAACATAATAGATATGTTAAAATTGATGGCGATAAATAATGAATCATTTTGATAATGCAATTCGAATTGTCAATCTTTGTCTTATATTTCTCTTGATATTAATTAAAGTTTATGAATTACTTTATAGTTTACTTTGATATTTTCCAGAATGCAAATTTCCAGATTACAAATTCATGTCTACACGACAAAAATTGTTTAAAAAACTTGGAACTCGGAATTTTTTCTTGATAAATATATCCTCTAAATTAATACATTTAATGATACATTTTTGAAATGCCAATAATAATACTAATTTAATCTTTATTTTTAAGTTTGACGAAATAGTGAAATTGAATGAGGGTAAAAGATTTCCATGTGAAGAGACCCTCGTTCTTTTGTGTGTTTTTTTTTTTATTAGGGTAAAGCAAATATTTTTTCTGTAAGCTGGCCCGCCTCAATGCGAATAGTTATATGTATACTCCGCCTTTGGGTTAGAACGATAAAAAGTTGAAACAGCATAGAATATTCTCAGTAGACTGACTCAGCAGGTTAATGAATCCAAAATACGGAAGAACTGAATATAAAACGAATAAATTTTCAATCCGCTGTTTCCCTTGAACTATGTTTCTTATTCCCAAAACGCGACGCAATTGTAGAGATCAGCGAGTAAGCGAACTCTATTTTAAACCCTCACGTTTTGCTTCACAAGCGAAGTGTATCCAGGAAGCTTAAATGTAAGCTTAAATCTTTTCGCAAGCGATACACTCGTCATGATAAAGCACGCTCTTCAGCAAAGCTCTTATAAGTGCATTTTATAAGTAAAAATCGTCCGATATAATACTTATTCAACAAAATACTTGCAAATTTATGCATGTTTCATAAATAGATACAAGATAAAAACACATTTTGCGCGATAACGTATTTTTAAGTTATTTTTAAAGTTTGGATTAATTGCATTAAGTATTTTTAAAGTTTGGATTAATTGCATTAAGTATTTTTAAAGTTTGGATTAATTGCAAACACAAAATGTAACGACAAAATAAATTGAATCATTCTTTTTATTTCAAAAAAAATTAAATTAAAAAGTTTCTATTTCGTTTCTAAATTTAATTGGTATTATATAATAACATGGTTTGTGCAAGTGATTTATTATCAAATTTAAAAGATAAATAATGATCTGACCGTTAATAAACAAATTTTTATATATTCTTATAATATGAAATCTTTCACGGGAAATTTGAAAAATTTCTTTTTTCTGTGAAGATTCTTTTCGGCTATTTTTGTACTTTTTAATTAAGTAAAAAAATCACATTTTGAATGCTTCATTGTCAAACTGATTATTCAAGTTTCATGCTATTCGCGAATTCCCTGTTTTCAACGCAAGGAACGTCGCATTCCAGCACGTAATATTAGGAACCGCTCGTTTCTCGAGCGGATATTAACACCGGATGTTGACGTTCAATCAATACCGACAAATTCCAGAAATTACGTTTCGAAATTCAGAAGCATCCACATACTGAATCACTTGCAAACTCGCTATAATATAGACGTGAAGGAGACAAATTGGAGACTATCATAACGATATTAATTGTATCAATTATAACAAACAATGCGTTTACGTGTATTTAACTATATATGTATGTTTATTTGCGCAAGTATTTAACTATATATGTATGTTTATTTGCGCAAGTATTTAACTATATATGTATGTTTATTTGCGCAAATGCAGACAGATTAAAGTGAATGGAAAGAGAAAGTCTATATTTTTATTTTGCGATGTTATATAACATTGCTATGAAAGCATAAAAATATTCTTATGACGATATTTTGCATAATAAATGTGATCGTACTATTTGATACGAATCATTTATTTTTGCATGTAAATGTCAAAGACTTCAATTTCTAGCGTTACTATTGACACGAGAAAATACTATAAATGTGTGCCGACGTTTATTTTGCTCTCAATTTCGAGATTTTCATTGAAACTATAACTTGTATCTCGTGTCAGCGTAACCTTCGATAAAATCCTTTTGTAATTCTTTCCTCATAGGGAAGCGGTATCAAGGCCGTTATTCTCACGTCTGCGTCATGGCCAAATCCATGACAGTCTTCTGCAATATCCCTGCAGCGATGATCAAACCGCAGAATCTTGTCAAACATTTACTTTAAGAAGCGTTTGCTCTTTTCCCTTCTATATTTCGTGCAAGCGCTGCGTTCCTGGGATAGTTTTCTCATAATTCATGCAATTTGTAAAATTAATATAAAGTACGCGGTACAATGAAAAGATTGGAATTTATCGACAGATCGCTACATCGATAAATTATGCACAAGTCACAGAATTTCGAAAGATTTGAGTAGACGTAGACGACACAAGTAGTCGTTACGTCGTATTTCGAATGTATTTTCACATGTTATAAGATTTCCCTCAGTAGGAATTTAACAAGGGCAAACGGTTCACGTTGGTGTTGAAGATTTGTTGAAGATATTTACATCGCAAAGACAAGACGATTAGCAATGCATAACTCGATGGGATTTAAATCTGAATATTCATATCGTCAATGAGTGTTATATAGTGAGTGACGGCGTCCTACGCGCGGAATAAATATTCCGTTGAAATCGCCGTAAAATACTATTTAAAAAACTCATGTATATGTTAAACAGAATCTACATATTTCACTTTATCGGATAATCACTTTACTCATCAATAGAAAAACTCGTGCAATCTTTCCGACGCACTTTTCAGCCGCGTAGCCACAATCGGGATGCATATGCATACGTTAAATTTTATTAATGTATTATTTTTATTAAACGTTAATGTTATTAAATGATTTTTATATTCTGCCAAGATTAATTTAATCTAGTGCGGTTCTTCGCTATAAAATTAATAACGCATTCGGATTATAGCATTTCTCACTTTTAATTCAAATGATCGCGATTAAATCATGTAGTATAATCGAAAGAGGCGACAGATGTTTAATTCTTTTGGAAATCGATTAACCCGATCGGTTTCCGATTCTTTCGCTTTTATTGGAGATCGAAACTGCTCCGTTTTTGCCGTTGCAATGCGGCATACAATAGAGGTATGTACATACATGAGATTCGTCGAAATCTGACGCATCTCGTGTCATTCCTCGCCACAGTAACGCAATTTGTTTTCCGTTTCGATGATTGACTTTGAGCCTCCACGTGCAAAACGTCAACCGGAAAACGTTCTGGCACTGTTCCCACGTATTTCCAATTAATGTTGATAGAAAAGGAAGCACTTCTCTCAAATTCTCTCTTCTGTCGACATTCTATTCTTCCGTATCCAATATACCTACATGTTTTTCTATATACAAAATAATTTCTTTCTCAGATTAAATTTTTTCGTAATTTTCTATGAGGTATGAAGTGTAAATCAATTCGAGAAAAGTCACAAGAGAGACGGGAGATTTTTCTATTTTTAAAAATTTCAATAAATACGAATTAGAATATAACAGCGTAAATAATTTAATAATCTGAAAATGATAAAGTAAAATAAGTAATAAGATGAGAAAGTAATATTGTTACGTCTTTCTTCGCTATATCATCTTGTACTTATTTCATCCAATTGAGCGACGCAAAATGCAAAAAGACCGACTCTCAAGGTCTTATCGCTTGCAAGATGCTTCCAAGAGCGAGAGCACTGTTTCATAACTTAATGCATACAATTTACTTCTTTAATAGAAATCTTCAAAGCTGAGGCAAAAGGAAATACAAGTTCCTTCATCTTAAAAAAAAAAAAAAAAAAAGTGGGAAGAAATATCCGCAAGCGCGCACGTTTGATATAACTTTCGCGTTTCTCATATCTATTAACGTTGATACGAATGAAGCGGTAACTTGGCGAAGTTTATAACATTTGATGACACCCCGCGAGAGCATAAGTAAGAGCAAGTTAAAAGAAACGTGCTTTCCCTCGTGATGTGTAAACAAATTAATAAAGCCCGAAGCCTTACGTTTCATTAGTTACAATATAAATCCGTTAAATTGCTATCTTGTAACAGCCGACTGTAACCATATTACTCAGCGCGTCCATTTACGAGATGGAAATTCTTTTTGCTGCGATTTATTCACGGTAGCCTTCGCTACTCACTCGATCGAATAATCGATTGACGATAGATCTTACTTGTGATAAAGGCGGAAATGAGGGGGCGAAAATCCTCGTTTAGCAAGCAAGAGATAAAATCCTACAAGGAAAAAAAACTGTCAATATTTCTATCAGAATTACCTTAACGACTTTATTGATCGTCACAAAAACATCTGTTTTAACGCTTCAATGAAATCTAGTTATAAATCGAGGAATAATAATTTAAAAAAGTAAGACGTTGAGCAAAGTTTAATTAATACCTCATTTGTTTAAAAATCATCAAGATTTGTATCAAGATTTATGCACTCTCTCTCTCTCTCTCTCTCTCTCTCATTTTTATTTCTTTTTATTCAAGCAATATCATTCAAAATTACTATTTATATGTTATAGATCACGTATGAATAACCGGTCAAAAATATTGCAATAGTGAGCAATTTAGTACAAACTTGTTAAAAGTTATAGTCTTAAGCTAAGATTAAAAAAAACTTGCACAATCCCCTTTTAAGTTTATTTCAAAACATAATGAAAGCTTGCGTACAGTGTTTCAAGGGAAAATTCAATATTGTTGTAACCTTTTGTTCACTTAATTTTAATTACGATATTCAAATTTTAATTAATAGAATTAATTAATAGAATAAAAAATTCAAATATATGTAATTTATATTTTATATTATATTTATTAAAAGAATAGTTGTAATAAAGAGTTCGACATTAATTTGGGTATTCCATTTCCTTTTGTAATTCCGCGTATCCTCATTTCGCACAATCACACTATCACTATCACTTGAATGACCATATTATACACATATTATGCACTATCACTCGAGCGGCATGCACGAAACAATGTCTTCTTCGAAACACTGTATTCCGAACACATCTTGACATCGTAAAATAAATTAAATATTCCCTCATTGCGAGAATGCTGTCGTTCGGCAAATTGCCTTCAGTTGATTTTGATAATGTTGAAACTTTCATAAGATTCAAATGCGCATTCTCATCCAGATTCTATCATCCGTGTCAGCATTAACGTCGCATTCTGGTTCATTTGAATTGCAAATGTGAGATAATGATTAACGCATGGACAAATTTAACTGTGAACACGGTAGTTCACTTTCTATGTAGAAAGCTCATGTAGTACATGAAGGTAGCACCGCCATTTTATTAGAAAATAATAATAAAAATTGTGCTGTGTTGTGCTAAGTTTGTGCTACATTGTGCCGAAAAAAATTTAATTACATACCTCAAAAGACGTTAAATGAAAAAAAATTGTGTTTAATTTTTACGGCACAGTGTCTAGTATAAAGTTAGCACAATTTTTATTATTTTTTTTCAAATAAAATGGCAGTGTCAACTTCACGTGCATATATCGATGCAACAAGTCTTGTTCAAGAAATTTAGTAAGTATTCTGTACCTTTCTATAATATACTTTTTTATTATTTTTTATGATACATTATTTTCATGCATTATAATTATTATAACGCTTCAAGAGCTTTCTTCAATTTTTCCAAGACTAAACAATTTAAATTATTTGGTTTTGCCAGCTGTTCGCCGAATCCTTCACACTTAATATCGCAACAAGTAAGTTTTACCGTCGGCTGCCGTTGGCCGTCGCTGTTGTCCCTTTCCATCTGTAATTCCTGTATTTGGGTATTCCATTTCCTTTTGTAATTCCGCGTATCCTCATTTCGCACAATCACACTATCACTATCACTTGAATGACCATATTATACACATATTATGCACTATCACTATCACTCGAGCGGCATGCACCGTAGGTAAGCGACCGACCGAATTATCGTTTAGATTATCGCGACGTGATTTTCGAAATTTCGCAAACGCGCCGGACGATCGCCTGTTATTTGATTCGACATTTGTCCGTCCCGATGCTTGACATTTATTCGTCCGCAATATTCTCTCTGAGCAGATTAAAAGACGAGAGTTCATGAAGAGGTATCCGATCCCGATCTCACTCTTGTAGCATCACCACGATGGGATCAAGATACAAGTACCCTTTTCGAGAAGACCAACTGAAATGTAAACGAACGCGAACAAGACTCGAGCTATCACTTTTGAAATCTCAAAATCAATTTCTACATTAATAAAGCAAAGGAGATTTGTGTGCTTATACACTGAAAAAAAAATTCTAATTAAAAACGAACAAATAAAAAAAAATCTTATAGAATTGATCAAATATTCTGATTATTATAATAGGAATTCTGGTTATTATAAGTTATAATTGAGTTCTATTATAATAAACAGAATATTTTATTAATCCTACGAGATTTTCTGGTTCTTTGTTTTTAATCAGAATTTTTTTTCAGTGTATAAAACAAGCATTAGGTGCGACGTGAACCGCGACGCACTTTGAATGTTTCTCATATCAATCATTTTTTAAAAGTATTGCGATCACTATATCAGTTGATTATTATCGCGGTATAAATTAATAAAAGAACCGAGGCGATCGCCCGTTACTCGATTCGACACTTCCGATACTCCGTATATATCCGTATGCGATATTCGCTCTCCAAGGATGAAAGATCGCGCGATCGCGGAGCATAAACGACACGTCTTCGCGCTCCGATCTCCGCGATGGAACTGAGATGTTTCCTGAAGATTTTTAGACGAATTGGAAGGAGAAAAATTATCGGAAGGGGAAGGACATTTCGGACAACTCGATCGCGACGGAAAAACCCCCCAAAAAACGAGTCACTTCGAGCGAGCGACGGAAGACGCTGCAAAAAAACACAAACGCGCACGTATCCAACGCGACTCGCTTCGAGGAACTGAATGTAAGAAACGCCAGATCGCGGAGTAAAAATTTGGCCCCCGTCTCCTCGAAGTAGAGCTGAAAAGAAATTTGAAAGACGTAGGACGGCTCGCTGGCCATCTCGGAGCGAGGGCGACTTCGAGAAAAAAGTAATCATAACATAGACGAAGTGAGCGAGACTCCTTATAAGGAATATAAAAGCCAGTCGTTTCCGCGAATCTCAATAAATCAAACGCGACGCATTTCCAGGAATTGAACGGATAAAAACCGCGGAATCGCGGGGTCTGACTCCCCTCCACGGTCTCCTAAGTAAGTCCGCGTGTCCCCGATGCTAGAACTCGGGCCAATCACCTTGCAGCTTTTACGAAAAGTAGCAGTTTCATTGGCGGATCGAAATCTCGGGCCGAGCCTATAGAAATGCTACTTTTTCGTGGAGCTGCAAGGTGATAGGCTCGGATAGAATTCTAATCCGCGCGGATACACGGTCTGAAAAGGGAGGATTAAGCTAAGCACGAGGCTTGAGCCTTGCTTCTAAAATCGGCGGTGCTAATCTCATGTACGCACTGTGTACATAGAAAGCTAGAAAGTTCGTATAAATGAACTATCAACGATTTCGAACGAATAACTTCTACCAGACTTGCGCGACATCTATAAGCATTTTCCTTCTTCTGCCTCTAGTAACCATAAAAGCACCATTTCTCCGCTTCTTTCGTTTCTAAACGTTTGTGAGAAATGGTAATGCTCGGAGAGAATTTACGATCATTATTTCTATCGCCCGCAAATGCACTGTTCTCTCTTAGACTTACAATTAAAATGTAACAATTACTATTTACTCGAGAATCATGAAAGGATGCAGAATTCATTAAAGTACAATCGGTATTAAAATGCGATTGATATATTCCACAAAATTACTTTAGCAGATAATAAAATTTCAAGAATAAAAATGAAAATAAAGAAAATAGCATGTGTTTTTTTTATTTTAAAAAATTCTCTATTTAAATTATAATATAAATTATAATATATATTATACTTTAATATTCACATGAACTTTATAATATTCACTGAAATTACTTTTCCAATATCCGAGACACTTTATGCAACTTTATGTGTATACTATTTTACGTAAAAAGGATATTTATTTGCAATTTCAAAGAAACGATAATTAGAAATGCGGGTACATGTTTGTTTCAGAAAATGAGGCGGCTATAACAAAGCTGTGAGAAAAATGAAGAACTAAATGGAGTAAGTTTAAAAGAAGAATGTACTATATTTCTGCGAATCAAGTCATTCGCGCTTCACGATGGATACGAAACTCGACGTTACGATAACTTATAATTTTTTAATGGATCAATTGCCTTAACCAAGTCCATATACTTTAGTTGCCAATATCCAAGAGAGTTCCTCCAATAAGGTAGAAACATTATCGAGGATGAAAGTTATGATGGTACCGCAGGAAATTGTTTTCCTCAGATAATCCAAAATGCAACCGAAGATAGAGAAATTATGACCATCATATTTCGGCTGAATTTTCTTGTCCCGATGAGAAAGTTGAATTGATTGATACTTGTGAAGAATGCTTCCGTTACTTCTGACTAGCCAATCGCGTTAAGGGCGGGTGATAAACCATTCAATCAATCGTTCATACCGCTGACCGAGCTGACCGACGTGGCAGCCTGAAAGATTTGGCATCATGACGTCACACGAAAGAAAATGCGTCTACGATGAGGAAAGCTTGATCCGAAAAAGACCGCACAGACGGGGATAAGAGTGAATTTTTCTGTTGCTGTGAAAGCGACAATGTCAACGCTCGCCACAGACACGCCGTTACCGTCCACCACCTTTGCCGGGGAATTAACGACCACACTCATACCCACCGTCACCAGAATTGACACGCGGCCTGACCTGATCAATCCCGTCTCGGTGATCCTGGCGGTCTCCATAGTGTGCATCCTCTCGCCCATCACCGTCACCGGCAACTCCATCATCCTAGCCGCCTTCTATAGATACAAAAGACTCAGGACCGCTTCCAATTGCCTTTTGGTCTCATTGGCCATTAGCGATTTCGGGGTAAGTCTTACAAAATTTGTAATAAACAATTGTATTCTTATATATATATATATATAGATTATAAATTCTTTGCGACAGCGAATGTACAAGGCCGGCTTCACACCTTAGCAGAAAAGCAGAAAACAGAAAAGCAGAAGCAAATCAGAACTCTCACTCATAGTAGGCAGTATGTATTGGTATATACTATTACATACTACTATGGGTGAGAGTTCTGATTGGGCTTCTGCTTTTCTGCTAAGGTGTGAAGCCGGTCTAATTCTCATTTAAATCCGCTTTATTTTCGTGGATAGATTGGCGTGTTTATGCCAGTTGGAATGCAGCTGGAGCTCTCCGGTCTACCGGAAAACGGCGTTTCCGTTCTCTGCATCGTGCCGTATTGCATTGTGATCGCGCTCTGCAGCGTGAGCGTTCTGATCACCGTTGCCATCGCGGTGGACCGTTTGACTTCGTTGGCACAACCATTGCGATACAAGAACATCATTACCCATAGCAGCGTAGAGAAGTACATCGCGGTCTTTTGGATATACGCAATCATCATTGGCCTCTCGCCCCTCATCTATGCTCAAATCACCGGAGAGATACAGTCGCACAGGTAACGATATTTACCCAATATGTGACATTTAAATAAGAAACCTTTAATAAATATAGATTTGCATCGCAAGATATTACAGCGCAAATAAAATTCATTTACTAAATATAAATAGTAACTTGCTAAGTTCACCATTCGATGATATTAATTCTACGGTGATTTCAGATTAAATTATTATTTAGACCTAATGAAAGAAACATACGACGGGGAACTTGCAATTTGCGACGTGTTAATTTCAAATGAAACTATCTAATTTAGGTTTGAATAGAATAAAATATAGCAAAAACGAGACATAATTTCATATTAATTATACCAGTAAAAAAATATTGTTTTCCTTCTTTTTTATGGAAATTTATTAATGAAAAATCAACACAAAAAGTAAAAAGAGAACCAAATCCGTGCGTATTTATATTTATATTTATAAATACGCACGGATTTGGTTCTCTTTTTACTTCTTTGTGTTGAATTTTTCATTAATAAATTTCCATAAAAAAGAAGGAAAATATTTTTTTACTGGTATAATTAATATGAAATTATGAATCTCGTTTTTGCTATCTGAAGATGAAGTAATTCGCTTTCATTAGAACTTTTCAAAACAAACTTCATGAAGGCATGTGTATTACTTGTGTTAAAAATAACTTTACAGTACAAACTTCTATTTTGATCTTGTCCCACGTGAATTAATTATACACGTAAACAAAATGCGCCCACATTTACTAGCACATCTCTCTGTGAAAAAAAGGATTGTAATGAAAAAAGTATATATGTATATAGGTAATTGTCATGAAAATAATATTTACATTGCAATACTAATAATACACAAAAACTATTTAATTAATTAATTAAATAATTATAAATTAATTAATTATAATAATGAATCCAAGCCAGACTTATTTAAAAAATTAAGTATTAATATCCTGTTGATTCAAATTTAAGAAATAAATTCATCTTTTGTATTTATGAGTAGCATTCGTATTAATCTGAACAATTCTTCCAACGTACGACACGAGTTTCTTATGAGTAGAATTACGAGAAATTTTATCAAAGTGCTACTTGTGAAAATATGTACATAATTTATATGCATCGTGAATAATTCTGTGGCATGTAGCATGTCCAAGAAAGTGGATACATTATGCAACTGAATAATAACTAAAATCCAGATAAGTGCGTTTATGAGTTGTATAAGCAAGATTTTAAAATACATCGCTACACATAGAAACATAGAAATTGAAGTAAATAATATTCAGTACAGTTCATTTTTCTTCCATAATTCTTCATTATTCGCGCACGGGCACGCTTATCACTTTACTAATTTGCAGTTCTAAATAATTCTTCAAAGGTAAACGAAAGCAATTGATTCGATTCTCGACAAGCTTTTAACACGATTTCATAATCTCCCCAAAGTAATCAGTTCTATCAAGCGCAATTGATGCGGCATAAAAACAAACAGGATATCGAATTACATCGTTGTTAGCACTTTCTTCTCTTACCGTGATATTAGCTTCGCTATATCGCTTTCCCTGACGTAGGAAAGCTTTTTACCCTATAATACTTCAGATTGTGCACAATCGATTAAGCAACGCACTAAACATAGATAAGGAGAGCGACAGGAAGGTTCTTTAACCCTTTTATATGTACCTTCGCGCAATCAAAGCAACCTTAGAGAACCGTTTCCGATCCGTTTATCTTGTTGTATATTATTTACGCGCATTACATTTATGAAATATAAATTCTGTAAATATAAAATAGATTTTTTTTATTTGCTGAACGTATCCGATACTTGCATAGACTTTTTATTTCGAATTCTGGAAAAATATATGCTGACATATACCTCAACTACAAAAATATTCTTTTTAAAAATATAAAATATAAAATATTCTTTTTTTATTAATTTGATGAGAGAGAAAGAGATAATCACACAAAAAGAAAATACATAAAAAATAATCGAAAAAAATATTGATATTTAATACTGGAAAAATTTCAAATCATATCGTGATTACTGTAAATTTTGTGCGATATTAATTATTGATTTTCATTTGTCCTGCAGCGGAAGCTGCAGATTCGATGCAGCCGTGAAACCACCGGTCAGAGTATTTCTCGTCGTGGCAGTTTGGGCACCGAGCGCCCTGGTTCTACTTAGTTGCTACATGTATGTCTATCTTGTCGCGCGGGCACATGCACGTGCGATTTATACGGTGGAATTATCGTTCAGACATCAAACGCAGACGCTGGCACTGCCTCGTTATGGACAGACGCTGGCATTCACGGTCGGTGCATTTCTTATCCTGTGGCTTCCATTCCAAGTGAGTATCGCAATATACCACACCAAACGGCAAATGGACTTTCATTGCTGCGGAAAGATTGTAAATTTCTTATTTATACCGCTGGTATAAGATCCAAGCCTCGACCGTAGGTTTCTACATTACGCCGGGTCTGACCATTAAACCCCGTCACTACTTAAACGTCACGTCGGACACGTGCGACGACATCAATTTCATTTCGCTGACGCTTTAGTGCTTCCTATACTGGGGGGAACAAGATTTAAGTTTAATATAGTGTTGATAAAGCAGTGTGATATGACAGACAAGCTTGTATATTTGATACTCGCGTATCATAGCGATGGTAATAATAATTTGACATTAAACAACTTTAAAGAGATGAAAAGAAATTGTAGGGAAATATTTTACATAATACAAACATAATGTATAGCGTAACTTGACTTTAATTTATCTCATCGTGTCTTAAAGAAGCAAAAGTTTCATTGAACGGCCAAAAGATCAACACAATTTGCCAAATTACTGAGCGTTAAAATGTTATTGCATTAGTAGAAAGGAGAGAAACCTGATACTGCTCCGTGGTGATCTTCTTGTTACTTTTTACGAACGTTGCCTCGTAAAAGAGCAAACGGGAAACAATTGCAAACGTTCCCTCAAATGCCAATTGCGGACTTTATTTTAACGTGGAAAGTTTGTTGAACCAAATAGACATTTAATTCAAAATGTTCTTCTAGTAAACGATAAATAAAGAATCGTCAATTATGTTTTAGATTATATTGGTACAATACGGGAAATATGTATGCCCGCAAACTGTAATGGATTAAATAAAATTCACGCAAAATATCTCCTCCCCTCGCAAAATATCTCCTCTCCATCGAAGAGACAATTTCCTTTTCATTAATAATTAATAATAATTAAATTTCCTTTTTCTTTTTCGGATAAGTTTGCCACTCGAAAGGATTCGCAATGTAGTGAATTTTCATTTGGCTAAAGTAAGATAAATTCGAAATAAATTGGGTGCGATGAATATAAATTATTTCGACTATGACATTTCGAACATTTTCTTCGTCTTTCAACTTGATGAATCTATTCTCTTTAGTGCAATGTACAATAATTCTAGCAGTGGCGAATAAATAGAGTCACACGACAATATAAGCATGCGATTTTTTTATTTCTCTAATACGTTTCGTTCTTTTCTAGACTTGCATGCTGATAGATATCGTCTGTGGCACCAACATCCTGTCGGAATGGTCAGTAGTGTGGTTGGGTTTGCCGATCCTTGCGCACAGTGGCGTGAATCCCTGGATCTATGCCTTTCACCATGGTGAGATGCGCATCGCCGCCGGAAAAATTGCCGAGGATCTGGTCGCTCTGTTCGGTGTGGTGCCGGGCCGTTACGGCTGCTCGCCGACAAGATGTGGCACCAACACGAACCTCGAACTGGCCGAGGTGAATAATGAAGAGAGCAACGAGAGTAGGCGGCACCAGCCCGTAGAGGATTGCTTTGCTGCTGCCAAGCATCACAACGTTCTTTATAAAAGAGGATGTCTGGAAACATCGGGTAGGCACACCGATATCTCGTCCGAGAAGCACGACATCGAGCACATCGCGTCCTGCAGTCGACCGGGCAACATCATCGAGGAAAATATTCATGATTTGACAAAGATGCTCGATCCAAAGTACATTATTGTTCGGAATCATGTGATTGATTCCAATCACAATATCGACAAAAGGAAAAATCTCAAATATTTGCTGGATCCGACCTTCAACAAGATCAGGCATCTCCGACGGTTGAATTATAAACGAATGAACGGGAAGGGGTTGCCATTGATTTCCGAGCCGAAATTTATATCTTATCAAAACTTAAAGAGCGAAGGCGCACCCAGCAGTCGTAAGTTTCTTCAGCTGAACGCACTGTCGGATCCGATATTAAATGTCGATACTTCCGTAATAGACACAAAGGGCTCGAGCCAAGTAACGTGTCATGTAAATAACGCCTACCAGAAGCCGAATCCAAGCTTGTCGTTGACCGTGTCAGATTCGAATCTCAGAGCAACAACGGCGCATGCATCCGAGATAGGCACGAGATTCTTCCCGACGAATGACAATGGCACAGAAGATCGCGGTTACTCCGTGCAAAATCTTAATCGTGGATACGAGGGCGCGTTAGCGAGACACGCGATGCTGCTCTGCCAGCAGATGGAAGAGCAACAAAGATCTAGCAAGGTTTCTTCCCGTCCGCGACCCAAATTTCGCCATTTCGGACGCATGAGCCCGAATCTAAAATATAGACTGCAAAACGGCTCTTCGTCGTCGTCATTATCGCCCGATAACGTTGGACCAAATTCCGTGACAAATATGTCGAAGCAAAGCATGTCGCCGGGCGTCCCACACGTAACTATCACGCCAAACAAATTGGCCAATCTCATTAATCTGGATCCGCCATCGAGAACACCCGCGCACAGGACAGATTTTACTGCCAGAGCCATGACACAAATTCATAGAAATTTGGATGTGTTGAAACACTCCGAGTCGATCGGCGATCCGACTACACATCGCGCAACTCTATTGGAGCCTTCCAACTTGATGGATTCGTTGATCGTCCCGACGATACACTCGGAACCGCCGAGTCCCATGGATCCTCTCCCCACGGTGTCCCTTCAGACCGAAGAGGCGCACAGCCTTGAGATCCCAATACCCACCATGGACATCATCACTCAACGCGCCAAATCGCCTCTAGGTAAAAAAAGCAGTCCCGTAAGACGTTCCGATCCTATAGTACCGACCGTACTGCTAATTGAGGACTTGAGCGAACCGTCCGAACAGGGTGACAATCAGATTCGGAGTCAAGGGAGCGACTTTCCACCCGGTAATACATCGATGTTAGAGCCGATCGATCTTTTCGAGGCACTGCTAAGAAACTCGGACAAAAGTAGGGACATGAGATTACCGGAACCCATTTTCGCCGAGCATGACTCCACCAGGTTCAGCTCGAGACGGCCGTCCGACTCAAAGTGGTCCGAATCCTCTAGGAGTCAAGAGATTTTATCAAGCGCAACGGAACACCAAACTGCGTTCCCGTCGTCCTTTTCGGTGGACTTTCAAACTTGTAACAGCGGCAGCGATCTTAACGATCTGACATCTTTGGACCCGTTTATGTGTCCCGACGCTCTGACATCATCCCTGCACGAGTCTTTCTTCAGCGCACCGTCCATGCCTGACTCGGACATATTCACGTCCTTCGAGGAGTGCGACGAGCCGGTCTTTACGCCCGATTCCGAACGGGACACATCGGCGTACAATTCGATGTCAACGGCGAACCTAAAGAGGTGTGTCATCGAGACGGCTTTTCAAAGCAGATCTACGGAGTCGGTGCACCGCGTCAGACAACCTTCGACACGATCTTGCGCGATTCTCAGACTAGAGCCAGCCGTGCATTCGAGTAGATTGCGCGTGAGACCTTACGCGGATTACATCTTGAAGAACCAGCCGGTCAAGAGGAAGTCGCGACTGGCGCCTCTCGCCATCCCCACACCCACCGATATCTGCACCCCGACGTTCGACCCTGTGTCGGAGATCAAAAGTGTTGACAACGGTGTTGGCGTTAGAGTTTGAATCGTTCGTAGGATAAATGGAGGTCTACGAATCTCGTCACGTGTATTCTATATTTGCACAAGAAATGTATGTCAGTCGCAATCGAATTTTATTCACGAAAAAATTCACGGAAAAAATGAAAAACTGAAAAACAGATTTGAAAACTTCAGAAGTCTCTATTTGGCCTTTAAACTTAAAAAAAAAGAAAAAAGCACCGAAGAAAAAATGAATACGCAGAGTGTTTTTATATGTCAGATCGCATATGCAAGCTAACAAATCATTCGAAATGTCATGTGGTGTGTTTTTAATATATTCCTCTATTCATAATATGCCATTCGATTATGCAACCAAGTTGCTCATATATCATGGACCATATAATTCATTGTTACATTTCTATTAAGGTAATGTTCACTTTATATTACTTAACATATTTGGCTATTTACATACAACTTTTTTACTTGCGCTTTTATATTTTTCTTTTTTTTCAATACTTCATATTTTCATACTTCTATTTTTAATATCAAATAACTTTTAACTTTGAAATAGTTAATTGAGTAAATTTGCAATTATATTTCTGAGAATTTGAAAACTCGATATTCTTAATTAAAGGTGATTTTGATAAGCAACATTATCAGATATACATTATATGTATAAAAAATTTCTTATTTCGTATGAAATTATGAGAAAATTTCTAAATATTGATATATTTGGGCTGCTTAAGATGCAAGATGTCTTTAAATTATAATTTGATGTAAAAAGGGAAAACTCTTATGATTAGCTTTTCGATGTTTAATTGTGTTTCAAACTTTCAAGTTAAAAAACAATATTCGATATAAAAAAAACGAATTTGTTACAACATTGAAATGAATCATCGTTTTACCTAAATTAATGATATTAAATATTTTAAGTTAATAATTACACATTTATTCATTCGATCAAATCGTTATATGTAAATAATATTTCGCCTCAAATGTGAACGATATTTGTCGTATAGAAATAGGAGGAAATTCTCTGTGCGGTCCAATTGCGTTATCTGTTACGTACATCGTACATGTAAATACGAATGTGCAATTGCGTTTATATTCTGCAAATTGATTCGTGAATCGAACAGTTATTTAAAAGTTCCATAAATCGTGTGCCAAGTAAATTACAATATACCGAATCCCAAATTTCATCGAATTACGCTTGATTATCGCTCGTGTACCTGACGAAAGATTGTATATTTGTTGATTGGAAAAAACATTGAAGATATAGTGCAGAATATTTACTGAAATATTCTTTAATAAGATACAGAACTCATTAAAATCTAACATAATGCAGATAGCACAATATTTTTTATAATCAACGAAATTTTGTATTCTCATTTGACCTGGTTCTATTTTTGAATGATTCATTATTCTGATAAAGTTTTTTCAGAAATGTTTATCAAAAATTATTTATTAAAATGTTTTATCTAATATCTAATATAGAAAATAATATATATTATTTTCGAGAAGAATATAATATAAAGATTTAATTTGTTTATGACAGAATTGGAAATATTTTTCTCAAATTGTATAGAATCACTCTCTTTTTTTATCACTGAAAATTATATATATATATATATGTGTATGTATATATATATATATATATATATACATATATATATGTGGAAATGGCGTAATACACTAATGGCCAAGTCGTAAACTCATGTTGCATACGTTAAATATAAATAATAAAATAAAAATTGAAACTCTTGAAGATGAGGATGTTGTAAATAGATTATAGACAGATAAATAAAGAGAGAGAAAAAAGATATTGTAACAAAAAAAAAATATATATATATATACATATATATGCTATATATGTATATGGTTATTTCTATTTCAAAGAAAAGGACCAAAACTAAAACAAAAATATAAATTTCAAAAAACAACCAATAGATTTAGATACACAATCATTTTACAAAATAATTTAAACTATCATGTTATTTTGTTTATGGCATTTCATTAGGTATCATGCACAATTATATTGCCATTTCCATCTCTTAATTGTATTTATTATATCGCCGTAGGAATTGCTTTGCTAATTACTACTAAAGATGAAATTATCTAAGGGACATGAAATAAGAATAATCGCACTTCTTACAATTAAATGCCAATTATATATCTAAATACTTTTATACGTAAAATCGAGAAAAGTTGCATGTAAATTATTTTTATCATGTATCCTGACAAAAGTTTCTAAAAAAAAAAATGAAAAAAAAGAATGTATGTGTGGAAGTTTTCTATACTTCGTGTACCTAACGGTGTCCCTATACTTAAAATAATTTAAAAACCGAAACATAATTGAAAACTATTTTATATACGCATCTTTGTTTATACATACATCTATGTATGTACTAACAAAGTGCGCAAATAAGAACTGAGTACAAGGATATTTATTTCTTTTCACCTTTAAATGACTGACCTTGCGTGATTTGTCTTCCATATCGTACAAGTTATAAATAGTCAATACCAAGTTATCAAATTTATCTGGTTTTCCTTTTTTATTCTTCTACTTTATTAAATAACGGCATGATGGATGAATGTTTTTTTAGTTAATAATATTTCTTAGGAATAATTTGAATGTATATTATTATGAAAAAATATATACTCTGGTTTTTTCTATCGAATTTGAGAAAATATCGAAGAAGCGAATTTCTAAAGATGTATATGTATATTTGAAAATGTTTATCTTTAAATATATCTCATAATATTTAATCATTATGTTATAACAAGGTAAAAAAATTATTATTTGTTATAGCGCTAAAATTTTCATAACTTTTTTAATGGGACACCGTTGTAATATACAAAAGCTCTATAGAGGTAAAATTCGAGTATACACAAGTGACAAACACTATATATTTTATGAAGTATCTTTACTCTATGCGCATGTGTCTGTGTGAGTGTTGAGTATGTTGTTTATACATATACATGTGTCAAGTGTGAAAATGAAATCTTGATTCGTAATACGACTCTGATTGGAAAAAAGTGAAAAAAATGTTCCTTCTTTCTACATCACACAAATGTGATTTCGAAGTAAAAATGCCGTTTTACATTTTAATCTAAGCAAAAATATGAAACACCAAAAAATTATTAATTTAGAAAAAGGTAAATTAAATTTAGAAAAAAATTATCCATATTAAATATGTGTGTAATCGTTTCTCTTACATCCGCCTAAGATCAAAATGAAAGAACGAAGTTGGATAAAATGAAAAATATGTGTTATGTAATCTTGTTAAAATGTAAAAAGACAAATCGAAAATAGCCAACATTAAAAGAAATCTCTTTCATATGTCATACTAATGTTTTGACTTAAAAAAAATTTCCAGAACTATTGACATAATAATAATTCAACAAAATATAGATTAATGATAACTAATATTGTCTAATTGATGTCAAATTGTGTATTAATTATAGATTTATTGTTATTCTTACAAAATCATGTACGTTAAAAATTATAACGTATGTTCGGAATTGTGACAAGAAAAATTATTTCAGAGCGTTGTAATTATACAATCACGTGTATACACACATTCCACACAATTTCATACACACATATACACACATGTACACATACACAAAATAAAATTCAAATATAGAATTTAGATTCAAATCTAACATTTGTATAAAGTCTGTTCATTTTCGAAGGATTTCCGAATCAGTGCAATGAGTTAGAGTGAAAAAAATGCTTGCACTTTTTTTTTTCATTTTAACTTATTGCACTAGTGTGTATCAGTTCGGAAATTCTGCGAAAACGAACAGATCTATAATATTTCATATTTTTCCTACTTCCGAAAAATTCGACAATCTTGCCGATTCTAATTTTCGTAAATATGTATAAATGTACACAACATTTTTGTTTAAAAATCTTATTTTAACCACAAAATAGATATTGTAATTTGAAATTTGTAACGTCTCAAACATTATAAACGGGCTAATAATGCCATTGCAAGTTTCTCGACGTATACTTCAAGCTGTTGTTTGTTTTGTTTCTGTCTCTATCACTCTGAGGGCATATGAAGGTTTCCGCGCAGACAATAGACGGTGGACTTTAGTGTGCTGTGAGCGTTTGTGGCATTACGTTGGTAGTTTAACGCTGGTGGTTTTATAACGTTTGGTGGTTTTATAACGTCTTGTTCAAAGGTGAGCTAATCACATCATTTCGTTTTACCTATTAGAAGAACTCGCTAAAACCAGAACAGCCGGTGTCGAATTAGCAGTTCACTTTCTAGGATCTTCCAGGTGTATGAACGTGTATGTTTATTATTTTGCCGTAAATCCTACTTGTTTTACAGTTATATTAAAATACAGTCAGTACTTGTATGTATAATCTGAACGTCATTACAAATAACTGCGTAATTCATTAGTGGATCGGTACTTTTTAGAGGTACTTTTTAGACGTATTTAATGTGCCGTCAACTGATTTTTCACTTTTTCAGTTATTTTGATATTCTTCTTTCATATCTTAATAAATGTATATTACTATAACTTCTTCCCGATATACTTGTGTTCTTTAACCTAGATTATGGTACAGTAATCTAATGTTAAGGTTAAATAAGGATATATGCGTTATTCTGAATGAGTTATAATCCATATAGAGGAAGAGGTACAGTGATTGACAGAGGCAGTAATTGACAACCTGTTATATTTTTACACATAGCGCGATTAATTTTCAGGTACTGAAGAAGTTCCTCTCTTCCTTAGTACCTGGAAATTAATCATGCAATGAGCAGTTAATCTGCTATAATAAAGATTAAATAAAAATATAATAGGATGTCAATCACTGTATCTCTTCTCCTAATTCTGTTTATTTACCTTAATATTCGTAGATTTTACTCGCAAACATGGAATCGGGGTACATAATAAAGGATAATACGAGAATCACCGAGAAAGAGATTCCAAGTTCAAATACATCCTCAAACTGCATCTGCTACAGACCACATTCTAATATTATATGCAATGGTTGTGGCTTTTGGACGAGAGGAAGAGTAAGATATTGTTGTCCTGAACATCCTAAGGTTATTACTGTTTCAATATTTCATTTCTCTTTGTCGTTTATAGTAATCTTTCTCAATTATTTGGAGACAAAAGCAATATTATTTAAACAGCAAATTTAAGTACTATTACTAATGATGTATTGTTGTTATTATTGTCATCTTTTTCTTTTACAGATCGTTTTTCTACATGATCATGCTCAATGTCCACGCTGCAGGAGCTATGATTTCATGCTTACAGAAGTCTAGAGAAAACGTGACTATTTTCGTCGAATTACACATTAGATAAGTTTAACATAAATAAGATAGTAGAAAGATAAGTTAAAAGTTGCTAAATGATTAAAATAAAGCTTATTACTATTTTATTACACTGAGTGAACAAGCGACTCTGAATATGGATGATATGATAACTGCAAGTTTATTTGGAAAAGAGTTTGAAAAGTATTTTCATATATTTACGATAGCTATTAAAAGAGAAATATCTTTATTGTAAAATCAGAACTGTCAAAATGTTTAATATTTTTAAGATATTAAGAGTGTATATCTTTATTTTTTTACTTCTTCATTTTCTTCATAATACAGTGTGTTGACAGAAATATTAGTATATTATAAATTATAATACTAATATTGCAAAACAAACTATTCTATAAATGATTTATTATAAAAGTAGTTGCTAATAACAGTAGTAACAAAATATTTTGACAGTTGAATAAGAAAAAATGTATTATTTTAAAAAATTAATACCGTATGTTCAATACTTTATATTCTGTTCTAAAAAGTTGGTTTTTTAATGCTTTTAAATAAAGTGCCTATATCACACACATGTAAGACTGATAGATATAAATAAGCGTATAAATATAATGTCAGAACTGGGCAAACACTTCTTTTTAATTTACTAAAAAGTAGAAATATAATTTTGTTTTTAAGATACGTTTGGCGAATAAGATATAAAGGCATTAAAGACATTTCCAAACAACCAGCAATTTTAATTTATTTACTGTATCATAATACCTATATATCCTCAGAAGCTTTCATATGAACAAAAATCTTGTTTTAAGAAGAACAAAATATATAAATTTGATATGTTAAAATTATTTAGGAGAAAAAGTATTTTTCAAATGTGTAATTATAAGATTATTCAATTATTATATCCTTCTTTTAACCATGATAGATTATATCCATTCTCATTTTTAAATACCGCGAGAATATCTTTTAATTTGAATTAATATTAAATAATTGTTAAAAAATTTAAGGATACAAATTTTCATAAACATGTATATCTTAAAAGGAATTTAAATGAGTATAGGATACCCTATAAATATAAATTAATTATCGTTTTCTTGTTCACATGTTTAACACAAGTCTAGCAAAAATAAATTAATTCGTATTATTTACTTACTGAACAAAGATTAGTTGTACATTTTTATTTTTCTGTCTCTTGGCTTCTCTTCTGTTGCCCAAAAGCGCCAGGACGATTAAAATCATAATTTCGTCCATATTGAAAGCATACGGAATACTAAAACAGTTAAATTTTCTCGTTAAGCAATTGATTTTTACTCGTGAATTTAATCAGATCACATTTAATCGCTTTACTAAATTATTCAAGAAAACTAAGAATATAAGTTTTTACGAAGATCTTATGGAATTTACATAATCGAAATTTATTTGTGCTCGTATTATTGAGTACGTATCTTGTCGCATCGATCTCGCGTCTTATGTCCATCTCCATTAAAGCAGATCTACTTTAATCTCGGTTCAATTTATCTTTTTCTAATTTTCAGAAATAGAGAAAAAGAAGATTAATAAAATATTAAGTAAAGTTACATTAGGATTGACAATTTGAAGTACTTGAAGCGATTGATTTAAGCCATCGGAAAAGTCGATAATCGCCGAAAAATTTGTGATAGATTAAATATAATATTTGGCGTAGGTTACTCGTAACGGCGCGACGCGCGGCGTACGGCCGGTACGGCGCTCGGGAGCGCTCGGCCGTCTTCGGCGGCGCTCGGCGCTGGGCCGCGCTCGGCAGTACGCATTACGCCTGTACGCAGTAGCTTTCGGCGGCGCTCGGCAGCGGTCGGTGCGGCGGTTACCGCGCTTTTGTTCACTAACCTACTGCCGCGAAATCCGAAGGTAGCGGAGCTCCGAAACGCAATCGTATTTTATGAACGATTACGAAACTATTGATTCTCGCGAATGAGTATGGATCAACGATCTGCATTGGTAGGATATTAATCATTACTTCTGTAGTTTAGTAATGTAGCATAGTATTCATTACGTACGCCGCAGATATAGATCGATTCCGCGCCGAGCTGAATCGCGACGCGTTTCAATCCGAGGCGCAATTGACCGCATAAATGAATAGTTGTAGATTGTACGCAACAAATTCAATGCGCATAAGTGATTCAGTACATTGTTTCGACCGAAAATCCATGGCGCAAGCGGTTGAGATAACGCGCGGCTACTTTCGCGACGTACACCTTCAAGTATCATATCCTGCGGATATGTATATTCAATCTATACTTAACCGGCATATTTGATGATTATATTATAAAGTGAGACGGTAATTCGTTTCAATACGCGTCTTATGACCATTTTTATAAATGCGGATTATTTAATTCGCATTGGTAGGAATAGACGTTAGTCGTTAATTTGATTCGCATCGTGTCGCGCGGCATCAAAATGAAGTTGCTCACGCTACCTTCTGACGAACGCGTACAGAACAGATCGAGTCCGGCGAGCGACGTGCTTTAACCGGTAAATCAAGTCTCAATTAACCGCACACTTTAATATTCGTGAATTGTACGCAATAAATTCAACGCGCGTCGATAATTCGTCAAACTTTTTCAATTATTTCGTTCATTTCACTGAGATTCATCGCGTGTAGAGTCGCGACAATGCGCGACATCAAAATGAAGTTGCTCCCGCTACCTTCTGACGAGCGCGTACAGAACAGATCGAGTCCGTCGAGCGACGTGCCGGTAAATCAAGTCTCGATTAACCGCACACTTTAATATTCGTGAATTGTACGCAATAAATTCAACGCGCGTCGGTAATTCGTCAAACTTTTTCAATTATTTCGTTCATTTCACCGAGATTCATCGCGTGTACCGTTGCGGCAATGCTCGGCTATTTTCGTGACGTAAATTTTCAAGTCGCATCCAAACGTCTATCTATTCAATCGTAGCTGACATATTTTGAGGATAGTATCATAATGCGAAATCGCAATTCGTCTTGCATTATCGACAATGACACGCGTGAATGTATTGGCGACAGACGCAGCGTCGGTTTGGCATCGACGGTGGGTGGCGCGTGAAGTTGGCCGCGCGTCTTTCGAACTTCCTCACTTGCTCCACCATTTTAGATACGTACGTTACGGGCCGGCGAGAGTATCGTCGAGCGCGTCATAGCTCCGCTGTCTTATTCTCGCGAAAGTTACGAAGTGCGTGTGCAGTTAAAGTTGGGAGTGCCGTGTGAAGTGTCGGGCGATCGTCCCTCTCACGACGGTTGGATTAATCGTGCGCGATCGTAATTAACCAAGTTTCGCGTATGTGTGATGTGTGATACGTTACAAGTGCGACGCGGGCTCTGAGAGGAGGAAGAGGCCCGGCGAGGCGTCAGGTGTCAGCGGACCAACCCTTGGGTAATTTATTTAAATGTTTGATATTTGCAAAATTGATCTCTACGACGATCAATTGCATCGTATTTTTGTACATTTCGTATGTCGTTGTAACAAAATAGCTGCGGTTCACTTGACGCTACAAATATTTCAAAGTCTTCGTTTTCTCCTTTTTTCTGTATTAAAGGAGAACACTTTGGAACATTTGACAAGTGAATGCATGTAAAAAAATTTTTTTTTCGTATCGCGATATATTTGAAATATTAACATATTTAAGTTTTGTAATTATTTGAAGTATTTAAATAAAAATTATGTTCATTTATCGATTTTTATAAAAAGATTTTTATATAAAACAGTTTTCTTGGAAATTAGTAGTTTTTCAATAAAATATCTTTTTCGAGATAAATGAAAATTATCTTTAATATGCGCAAAAATTATTTTCTAAAAAGTCGATTATTTCCAAAACTGTTTTAATTCAATTACAATTTTTATTTTACAGATTATTGTACACCCGCTGCTGCGCATCGTACTATTGTAAGTCTTGAATTATTTATAATTTTAAAGTAATGAATCTATAATTAACATATAATAATCCGTAAAAGAACGTTTTATATATATACATATATACAATATATATATATATATGTATAAGTAATATCGTAAAACATATTAAGATTCATTGCTTTAAAAGTAATTTAAAATAGATTAATGATGCAAGCACCAAAATTTTGTTTTACATAACGAAATGATGATTATAAGATTCGTTAGTATTATCTAAATTTCGTCGAAATATATTCGTAAGCAAAAAGATGATAGGATGTATCTCATAGATAGGAATAATTGTGTGAAGAAAAAAAAAGCGAAAGCTCACATTTTGAAATCGTGTATTTCCAGTACCAAATATCCAATACATTTTGTTCTTACAATTACATTGCGAAACTTAGTGAACTTTGAAGTTGACATTCTGGCAGTAAAAATATGTGTTCTGAGTTGAAAGTAGGTAATTTTATCTAGATACGATTTTAAACGATATAAAAAACAGCTATTATTCCAAAACAAAATTATATTGATTAAAAAACATCTACACCATCATATGTACGATAAATTAATAAAATCACCGATAACTTGATAAAACTTATCGCATTTCATACCGCAAGTATCGATATCAGCTTGCAAATACTTTATTTGTATACAATCTATCGGTTGTTAAAATCGGCGGATTAAACATGTGTAATAAAAGTACCGATTAACATATAATAATCCGTAAAGTACGCTGCTATAACTATTACTATATCGTATTGCGATAAAGATACATCTAATGAGTTAATCTAACGTTACGAACTAACGGGGGCGATAGTCAAATGGACGAGTTAAAGGACTGAAAAGTTGTAATGGACTAACAACGTTTAACTTATGTCAATCTACTTGCAGTACGTAGGGCTTCTAATTTCTTATCATTTTTCTTCTCAAAACATCGCACATACAACTCCCGTTTCTGTAGAATCCTTAAATGTGATATTTAGGATGTCTCATCGTATCGTTTTATGACAAATTTGTTTTCAGTATTCAGAGTAATTTTATCTTAATAAAAATATCAAAAGTTTAATATCTTTTTCGAACAGTAAGTGATGAAAAATATTTTTAACGAATTAAATCTCAGAGCTGAAAATAAAGCTTTAGTCCTTTTTCAATTTCTATCAAGTTTCAACGCGGATATGTCATCTTTGAATTAACTGCAAAAATATTTAATATTAGAGCTTGAAAGTTTATAGCTGAAAATAATATTCTTCACTGAAAATTATAAATGATTATTGAATTTATAAAAAAGTTATTAATTAAAATTATTAATCGATGATGAGGCATCCTACACTTTATTGGCAACTATAATACGAGTATATAAATTTCGCATAAAACAATTTCAGCGAAATTATTCCGACTATAATAATACAAGACTTTTTTGGCAATTTGCTATTTCGGTTCAGGAGCAAAATTTAAATCAAAATGTCGATGCTGCTTCTAACATTTAACAGTACCATTGTACTATAACATAAACGTATAACGCGAATGTTAGGACAAGCTTATGATAATTTATAAGTCTCGATAACGATTTGGGAATAATACTTATATGTATGTATGGGAACAGTGCATACATACTATCATGTAAACTGCATTTTATATATAGTCATTCTCTTTGACTTTAAAAATTCGTTATCCTGAGTTTGGCATCTCGATCAAGACTTTTACCCGAAATTACAACGCGAATACAACAAATTTTAACGGTTCAGTAGAAAATGATAGAAAAGAAAACAATTTTGTTTTTCATAAATCGAATGATTATTAATTAGGTTCAGTTAGCATACGTATACAGTTCGCATTTTTTTTTTAAACACACATAACTTTTAGATTCGAATTCGTACGCGTACATACATGTTACATGTCACGTTACATGGGAGACTGAAATAAAAGTGAACGTCATAATTCTAGTTGCAAAATTCATTTATTTTGCTCTACGAACGCAGTTCAAATTCAAAAAGAGCAGAGTTTACTGTTTAGTTCTGTACAACGCATATTTATTTGGGACTCATATTATTCAGTAAACATATATAGGGATCCATCGATAGTGCAATTCATGTGTATCGCGATCAAATATAAATTAAAAAATCAGACCAAACTATATACCACTCATATTTTTATAATCTAATGTACACACATGGATATCTGCGAGAACACCACGAAGAATAATCATAACTATAATTTTCCCTCGGGGGAAGAAAGTAATGTGATTCATCAAAAGCATAAATGAGAAGAAAAAGAGAAATGCGATGGATTCGTAGGAACAATTGAGGAGTGGAAATCAAATATCAGTTGAGTCCAAATATAAGGATAATATTCCAAGTTATATAAAAAAATGTCTTAAATCCTTTGTTTAAGAGTAATCATTATTTTAAGATGTACATAGAATATTGAATCATAAATTACAAAAATCTTCAAAAATGAAATGTATTGAAATTTGACTACCATATATTGACAATTGCTGTAAATTGAAAAGTTCCTCAGTTTTAGATTGAATGATAAAAAATATTGAGATACTATATTAAACATACATGTTATTCAAACTGCACAGATGGCACAAATTATTTTAAATACATGTATATTATATTAAAGTTTCCATACATGCACATTACATAAGATTTAGAAATTAGTAATAAATTAATAATAAATACATATAAAAGAGACAAATTTTATGCAGAATCATCTTTCACATTGACTTAAAATTTTTGTTGATATTTGACTTCCACTTTTCCCCCCGCGGGGATATCTAGCCTTAAAAGTTAGAAAGTATCGATGAAGTCCTTATGTCTCTCCTACAATTATATTGATGTATTACAGATAATATAGCCAATGAATTACAAACAATAATATCGCTAATGAATATGGTGAGGTTACTTCTGTTAATAGTTCTACATTGGATTTTTTATTCGATCGTCTTGTATAATTTCAACGCTTTGAAAAGATGGCAGCTTCCTGTGAGTTACGATCATAAAGGCGCGATATTACAGAATCCTCGTTTCTAATTTTCATCGGAGTCACAATTAGTAAATCTATTGCTACGAAACTATGGAACCGCGTTGCACGTGTCGTCTTAGAACGGAACATAATCCGAATCTTAATAGTATTGCAGAAGTTGATATGAATTTTAATCGAGGGTTTTATTTTTGTATAAACAACGAGGCAGTGTTACATCAGGTTTTGCTCATTCATAGGCTTTTATACGAGTTAAAATTGTTTAATGCGTTTGGGTCTTCGTTTTAACTGTTTAAAAAGCTCTGCAATTGAAATAAATATAAAAATAAATAATATCGTAATACTCACATTTACAGTAATAAAAGATATATAAAAGGTATAACATTCTAAAAAAATTTCACTTGACAAAATTCTAATTTGAAGTTTAATGAGAGATGGTTGATGTAAAAAATATATAAATTGTGCAAAACATAATTTCAAAAGATTATCTGAACTTCTATCTTATTTTTAATAATTTTGTTAAGTTTCACGAAATAAATCAGACCCAAAGGCAATAGCATCGATCTTTTGTGAGTCAATTTCCAAGTTAAAATCTCGTAGTCAACAAATTGAGTCTTAACATTTTCCTCATTTTGTATTATTCAGAGCTCGACTGTCGGATTAACAACGTTCAATGTCGTAACGTATTTTTCCTCAAATTACTCAGAGCTAATCGACTGTCGGATTAACACGTTCAATGTCGTACGTATTTTTGACAAATTTTTGTAGAAATCTAATTAAAAATTGTATATATTCTAAAATTGTAAAACAAATGTAAGTAAATATATTTTTTTTCCATTAGCAACATACGCAAATATGTAAAGTATAATTATTGTATATGTTAATAAAACAATCATCGGCACAATTGCCATAGCAGCATTGAAGGTGTTAAGAGATTACACGATATAATCGACATAATTGAGCGTGACTTATGCTCGAACGTACGATCAAGATGGGCGATTCAGCCTTCTCGACTATTGACGCAAAACAGTAGTATGAATGATATGGAAGTGATGATTCAGGCGATGTCGTGAAAGTCAGCCGAGAATGGCCTCGAGCACATCTTCATCTCACCCTCGAGTCTTAACTTCAATCGTACACATCATGGCAGTTTTTTTGGCTTTCATCATGTAAGATAATATCAATAATGATCAGTCGATAGATAGGAAGAACTTGAGAAGCTTGTATCCTGCGTTCCTTCCCGCTATTTAATTTCTCAGTGAATCTGCGCGATCATAACACCTGCCATTCTCGTTATTTCATACATCGATTTAAAAATCGCTATTAAAACGCGTGTACATTCGATGGAATAGATAAATGAGATTAAATCGTTTATCCGTGCCATCGTACATTTACATATGAAAAATGATACAATCACGAAAAAATGATGGAATCTTAGATCCTATTGGTGCGTCAGTGAACGTAGAAAGCTTTTGTGAGAATTCGCTTTTGTCTTGACTACTTCGAGACGAGTGATATAATGGTGAGAATAATACAGTCTGTCGCAAGTATCCACACCTCTTCGAAAAGACGACTTATAAATAAAATATGCGAGGTCTGTCAAGAGTATATACCGTAAAATATCAAATTGTGCTTGCTCGTGTATTGATTCTCTGTGTTCGCTTCTGTTACACTGGAACTAGCATAGACGTATGAGACATGTCACGTTCCTTCCGTCTCATCGCGTCTCCCTAGCATAGTCGGCGAACGTAATGTAAAGCAAACAACGCGAAATCGTCTATCGATCTATAGAAGTCTCCGCCACTTTTGACTTCTGACTGATTTCGACTAGACGCGGACGTACTAAATCTGAATAAAAATCATAATCGCAACGGAATATCACCCAACAAAAACGATCATTTTCGCGTATCGATAACAATGAAACGTTTCGAGCAACCTATGTCTATCAATATTCTTAAATCACAGTCAATTTAACAGGAATGGATGTAATGAATAGCGGTAAAAGTAACAGTAAATGATTCTCTGCCAAAAATGCGATCCTACTTTAACCACTTATCATTATTTTCTAATATTGTTTCCATACACATTTTAAAATCATGTTGAGCATCACAAAAATGAGCGATAAGCTACACATAATATACCTACATTATCGCTTTGCACGTAATCTAACAATAAGTGGCTAGTTGATACAACAAAGTAGCTTTGCCATTATTTATTAATGTATAGCAATTTCATATGAAAGCACATGAAAGTGTACACAAAACCTACTATACATATAATTATACAAATACAGGGTGTTTACAATTCTTAATTAATATTTCAGGGGCTGAAAGAGGGTAAAATTTAGAACAAAAAGTTTCTTTTCCGATGTTGGCTCGGACCATTATTTACCAACCATTATTTATTGTACATGCAAAAGTAAATACAAGTAAAATAATAATTAACAATAAAAAGCAATTTAAATCAAAAATTGAATTGGACTTCTTACATTTATTTATATATTTTTATTTATCTATTGATTTATTCATTTATCAATATGAAAAATTAAAATAGAATTTTTGAGGAAATGTACGGTAAGCGCGAGAACCCCAAGGCATCCTGTCCCCCTGCGTACTCTGGCCACGTGCTGTCTATTAATGAACTATTGTAACTAATTGTTGATAACTCTGTAAATAATGGTCCGAACTAAAATCGGGGAAAAAAACCTTTTTGTTCAAAATTCCACCTTCTTTCACCCTCTGAAATATTAATTAAGAACTATGGGATACCCTGTACAAACGCATAAACATTTTAACCGTTAAAGTACGTCAGTGTAGATATTATCACATTTTTGCAATATATATGTGTATATGATGTTATGAGTCAAAGTGCATATATTTCGCATTTTACATTCTGATACTTGCACTTAAATATTTTCATGTATAGTAGCTTTTAGAGTACATTAGTGCGTAATAATGCAGGCGATTAAATTTTCTATTAGATTAACTGTAAAGCGATAATATAAACCCATTCCACATGTGTAGACTCTGTAACGCAATATTAATTTATAGGAATGACAGAGTAAATCTACGAATCGATATGCTCTTCCGCGAGTGTTTCCAAATTATATGATTAACATAGAAGAGAGTGGATCCAATTGGCTATGTGACTCTTTAAAATTGCAATTACTCAGCAATTGTAATTACAGTTTATCCAAATAACCATATAGAGCCATTCACCTCTAAAACTAACAATAAGCAGCTGCGAACTAAACTGCGAAACTACTAGGGAATAAAAGCTAAAGAACACTCTCTTTTAGGCTCTTTGATAAATGTTTCGCGATATTAGCTATATTAACGGTTCCGTATTGCAACATCCATATAAAAGAAAATTACATTACGCGAACCATATTAGGCAGACAAAACGATGACAGAAAGCGTATCGATGCAAAAAGTCCTAATATTAAGAAAAAAATTTTTTATAACCATATACATATAACAAAAACGCGAGCAAAACTAACGTAATTGAGTGAAGTTTATTGTGCGATGTATCTACAATTATTTAGACTTGAAATGCATTGTTTATCAATTCACAAAGTTAAATATGCTGTGCGCAATGAAGATCTATGATATAATCTACAAGACAACGACTGTTAAAAGGCGATATCAATACATAAAATAATTATTCTTAGTTTCACGGTTGCAGCAGTAAAATAAAACATCGACCAGATCTCTTAATGTTTCATTTTCTTCAATTGTCAAAAAAAGAACAACACTAAAAAGATGAAATGAAAGAAGCAAGATTTCAAACCGTGAAATTCATTTGGCACAGATACAATCGATATTTTAATATACTGCAACTCTATTAAAATTATCTATCCTATCAGTTTCCATGTATAGTCGTTCTGTTTAGGCGGTATAAAAAAGATGTCAATACATGTGTAGAGTAACATTAGAAAAAAAGCCCCTCAAAAATAGTAATAATTGATTGATTATAACGGATGACTTTATTTAGGTTTGATTACTTTTTAGATCGATCACGTGCGAAATTACAGCTAAAAAAGTTTTGTGATTTTAATCATAACAATTCTCATTATTTCTCCTTGTTAAAAATCGAAAAGTAATCAAAAATCGAAATCAAACATGAAGGAATTAACGATAAAAGCTGACTTTCGCGATATAGGAAAGCAGCATGTATCAGGTTAACATAGAAACGTTAATGATACAAATAACAGTTGATCGTCACATCGAAAGAAAGTAAAGTGTATAGCTGTAATATCTAAAGAACGATAAAAAGATCTGAAGAGTCTTTCCGTACCATGTTATTTTTCTATTTTCTTTCTCTCGTTATAGAGCCGCCGAAACAAACAGTAGTTTTACGAACTGCATCTTAAAGTAGCGCGTTACGTTTTTGACATAGTACGATTTACATAAAGTATACGTGGGATCAATTAATATCAGTTTATACCTGCGAATAAGTACTTATGGATTGGGGTTATGCATGAAGGGCTCCTTAAACTGTATAAGAACAAAGTTAAGACGTCGCCGCTACAACTACAGGAGGAACAACGTCGGGTTCTCCGGCACCGTCGGCTACGGCGGAATCGACGACTTTTTTAACTTTTATGGATTCCGCACTACTTTCTGACAAACTCTCGGGCTCACCGTTTTGCGCTGCCGCGTCTTCATTCGTCGTCTCCTTCGACGGCCCTTCATTCAGTCCGTTGCTATGTAATTTGTCATCCAACACTGGCACATCTGTATTTCCATTTGTGGTTCCGTTGAGTTTTTGCTTTTCCGAATCCACTGTATTTTTGTCCTTCGTATCCACTATATTCTCTTCTTTCACTGTCTCCTTTTCTTTTATTGTCTCCTGCTGCGTAATTTCATTCTCGAGTTTATCAGCATCAGTCGTCTTCGTTTCCATTCCTTGGGTTATTTTTTCATCGACTTTTTCAGATTCTGCAGTTACTTCCGAACTCTTCCCTGCAGATACTTCAGTCGATGCCGTTGGTTCTTTCCTTACTTCCGTAACTGTTGCTTCCGTTTCTGTTTCCGTTACCGATACCGTAGTCTTTTCCGTAGCTTTTTCCGTTTCTACGGCCTCTCCATTTTCTGTGACATCAGTTGTCTCCGTTTTTGTTACTTCTTGTTCGCTCTTTGCTAAAATATTCTCGCTCTCAGATGTACCTGAAACAACCTTTGATTCCTCCTTTACTTCATCTTTTTGCCCTGCCAATTCCTCAGATTTATTCGTTATATTTTTGTCACAAGTTTGTGACTGTGACCCATCACCGTCTGCTTTCTCGTCACTTTCAGTTTGAGTTTTATCGGCATCTTCAGTTTGTATATCCTTTGCAGTATCTATAGAATCTTCAGTCTTTTTCTCGGAAGAGGTGAGAATGGTGTCAGACTTTGATACAGATTCTGATACAGTTACATCCATAGAATCATCGGCAGTAGCAGTAATTTCAGTTGCGATTTTATCTAAATTTTCTTCAGTCTTTTCTGTTACAGTGTCTTTATCATTGTCTTTTGTGGCTAGTGTTGCAGTGTCATCTTTCACGGTGCATTTCGCACTCTCGGAAGAACCTGTATCCTCATTTGTATTCTTAAGTTTGGCATCAGATTCTGTCATCTCCTGTTCAGTATTTGAAACATCTTTTTCAACTGCTGATTCTTTCACTTGACCTAAAGAAATTGAAGTATCTTTTGATGGTTGATCCTTTACACATTCCCTGCCTACCGATTCAGTTACTTCTTTTGAATCGTTTTTTTCAACTTTTTTATCGTTGACATCGGACATTTCTACATCTTCAGAAGTGTCCATTGGTTCACTAACGTCAGCTGTACCTTCATCAACCTTGTCATCTGCTTTTTCTAATTTTTGCCGTTTTGCAGGCGCTTGAAATGTCAAGTCCAAGAAGGATTTAATGGTCGTATATGTAGTTTTTTCTTCATCAGATAGTTCAGCATTACCCTCACGAACTACAATCACTGTTGATAAACCTGCTTCTTTGGCAGCTGCGGCTTCTGTTATTGATTAAAGGAAGAAAAGAATGAGTAAAGAAAAGATATTTGCAATTATTATTTGAATATAAAATCTCTCTTTTTCTTTTCAACTGTTAAACTGAAATCAATGCTTCTCTCTAGTGCTTCTTTCATTCAAACAGAAAGGAAATATACGAACCTTTTACAACATCAGTGAGAAAAATAACATCAGATGGTTTCTCGCCAATTTTGCTTAGTATATTTTTATAGCTGTCACTTTCTTGCTTTGCACCTACTTCTGTGTCAAAGTAACCACTAAAATACTAAAAAGAAGAAAATATATTACAGTTTATACAAATACTTCGATGACATTTGAGAGGACATTTTTATAATATAAATTAATGTATTATTGCCGAATACCTTAAGTAAATCACCATGCACAGAATATCCAAATAAGAGTTTCTGTGCCTCAACGCTGCCACTTGAGTAGACGTATATCTTTTTGCCATTGTTTGTCCACGATTCAAATGCTTTAGGAACATCTTCATAAACACTAAACAAGATACTCCATTGAAACTTGATATTAAAAGTAACAAATTCTTTTGATTTTCTTGATCATTTTATAGTTATTTTTAGAATTAAATTTAATTTAATGTTCTAAAGAATCAAGTAAAGGAAAAAGTAATTTTCATTACATCTAACATTCAGACTGGGCAAAACGTTCACAAGTTAAAATTAAATATACAATTAAAAACACAAGCATCATAGAATTTATATTTATGCATATAATAAGTAAGAGATCTTATAAAGAATGATAAATGAGACATGAAGAGTGAGTCCAAATACTACTGTTCACCTCACTATTTATGATAGTTAAATATAGTATCTTATACAATAATATATGTATATATATTAGATTTTTACATTCAACTATATATATAATACCATTTGCATAGAATGCTAATCCTCTATGTGAAAGATTTATAAGGATATTTATACAGGGTATAAAGATAATATGTGGTGTATATAGAATCAATCTAATTTAGATAAAAACAAATTAGAGCAAAAATAAGAATAACTTACTGTCCTTTAACTGTGCCTGTTTTATATGCTTCATGCCACATATGTCCTTGCAGTTGTTTTAATGCACCTGTCTTACGATCGTTATCCATTTGCCACAAAACATTTTTCAAAAGTGAATCTTTTTCTTCTTCAGGCTTATCGCCAGTAATCGCTACAAAGCCATCTAATTTATCTTCCTCGTCCTTTTTTGCCTAAAAAGCGTATTAATAAACCATTGGTAATTGATGTAGAATTGATAAAAAAAATTTGAAAAACAAGATGTTAATGTTATAAAATTAATAAGATGATTAATATTATAAAATTTACCTCAAAATATAGTCTATAAAAGTTATTAAAATAAATATAATTGCCTACGTACAATGTAAAGAAACAAAAATAGACATGTTGCTAAACAAATACATGAGATTAAAAATAGAAGATAGAAGAATACAGAATTTAATATCAACGACAAAAATTATTTGCATAAATCAAGAAAATAATATTCATACTAGATTAAAGATAATCTTTAATACTGTTGGAAGGGTGGGAGGAAAAAGGGAGTAAAATTTATTATCTGCAGCATGACAAAGATTGACTGTAGGTTCTCGTTTATATTGCTAGTATAAATTATTAAACCAATGTAATTTTCTCCAATATTTATTTCGAATATTTTAAAATAAAAATTTTACCCTAAAACTTTATTATAAGTTAACCAATTAATTTCTTTTATCATAAAACTTTTTTATTAAAAATATGTATAAAAGAAAGGAAAAGAAAATATACTCAGTTTTGGATACAAATACTTAATATGCATTTCCTTCATAATTTCAAACAAAGGCGGATTGTCAGTTTCGAACATTAAATTTTCTCATCCCACGACAAAATCCCGTATTTACCTGCGCCTGGTCAAAATTCCATTTACCTGTTCCTTTAGCTTTTCATAGTCCTGCTTGAACTCTTCGTCCTCCCACTTTTTCTCAATGTAATCTTTCAAGTTCTGGCGTACGTAGGGGAAGAGGGTCTCCTGCAAGAGAAAATGAGCCGCGTACGCGTGAGATTAGGCATCGTCGCCGGCGAGACACGCTCGACGGGAAAAGTCACGCGCGTGTCCCGTTGTTTTCCGGCGGCTTTCCGCGGCGTCTCGGCGCGCCGCGTCAATATACACGCCAGCGCGACCGATGTCTATAAAAAGATCATAGCATTTGTTTTTAAGCCGAGTTCTCAGGGTCTTTCGGCCGGTTTGTCACGAGCCACGTCTGGGGGGGGATTGCGGATTCGGCCTTTCAGTTGAAAATTCGAACGGATCGCCTTAGCTCGAAATCCCGTCGTCTCTTTTTCCGTCTCACAAACACGGCGGTGGCAACGGCGGCGGCGGCGGCGGCGGTGGTGGCGGCGGTGGCGACGGCGGCGGCGATGGTGGTGGCGGCGGCCGGCCGAAAACTCGCGATTCGAGCCGGCACACCGCCCCGACGCGAGGACAATAACCCGGCGTGGAATTTGACCACGTATGTACGCGCGACGAGAGCGAGGAGACGAGCTCCTCGGCCAAGGCCCGGACGACTTCCCGGGGGACGGGAAGGGAGGGAGGGGGGAAAGGCTCGCGTGATCAAAGGCGAAACGCCGCCGCCGCCGTTGGCTGCGGAATGAATCTCACGGGGAAGATGCGTGAGCAGCGAGGCCGCTCCCCGGAATGGAGCGGCACAGGACGACCTGGCGCCGCGGCCTGATTTCGCGAGGACCGCGATCGCGCACCGTCTCCGTCGCAGTCCGTCCTTTACCTTCACGAAGCTGATGCTCGTGGTGGTGCCCTCGATGTCGACGAGCACCGTCCTCGCGACTGAGACCTCGTCCTGATCCTGGCTGCGCTTTTCCCCGGCCATTTCCACAAACCGACTCGCCCACGACCGTAGGATTAATAACGGTTGTATCTATATGTATGCTCCCCCTCGGTTAGGTTGGCGCTCACGCTGTGTATGTCGGCGACGACGCGTTCTTGTTGGGAGCCGGCGAACGAATTCGCTGTTGGCCGTGCGCCAATGTACGCCGGTATATGCGTGCGAACTCGCGGCCCCCCTCTGCTCGCGGCCCGCGCCCTGCCCCTGCCTGCCGTACCCGGTAACCACGTCCGTATCGTAACATCTCGAGTGCCCGTATTTTCACTCAAGTCGCCGAGCCGAGGAAAACTTGTAGAGGAAAAAATCTTTGAGATGTTTAGAAACATAGCTCTTTGGAAACTTTTATAATTGTTTTCTCACTGTTTTCTTAAATCTATATCAACGAAACGGACGGAAGGATATCGCTACATCTCGATGCTCCTAATAAGTTGAACGTCGATTCATACTTTTTTTCTAATTTCTACGCCTAGCATTTTTATTTTCAATAAAGAATCATGTCGGTACGATTGCAGTTGATAAGAAAGGCATCTCAATAAACATTGTATCAATATTAAATTATAATTTCTTGTTCAGTAATGCAACTGTTATGTACACCATGTGTTATGTTGTTGAGTGGAAAATTGTAACATAAATGTTGATGTAATGTTATTTGGTGTTTATCGAGATCCGAAGATGTAATTTTCGAGGTGGATGCGCCAGGTTCCGCGGCGAGTCGCGACGACTCTGCGCCGAATACAAAACCGCGGCCCGTATCAGCGCGTAGACACTTGCGATCGCGCGGCAGTATGAGTGCACGCCGCGAATCGCTCGTTTCACCTCGAGTTCTCGTCCAATGAACGGCCTCGAGCGTCGCGAATCGGAGTGCGCGCTCGCGCGCGCCCTGCACGCAACCCTTCTGCCGTCGCGAAGGTCCCGCGATGGCTGGACCTCGCGGAAAATCGCCGACCCCGGCGAGTTTCCGCGACCGGTCGGCGTGAAAATTCCCGTCGTTTCCGTCGCCGGCCCGCGAGCCAGCGACGGAGAGACGATCGGTTTGGCTTCGCAAATCCGTTCGAATATCGACTCGCCGACGAGCCTCTCGCCGATATCACTCCGCGAGAAAGTAGTCCCACCGTGCGTTGTCTCTTCATGTTGATTTTCGACGGACCACACGTGACTCGACGAGTCCCGAGCCGGTTTTTTTTTTCGAAATCTTTCGCGCTTCATTGCCGCGCAACGCCGACGGCTTCGCGATTCTGAAATAGTCATTTCGCCGTCGCGGCCGGCGATCGGGAATCCATCTCGATTGTACGGTCGTCCATGGACGGGCGCGGGCGACCACCTGATTTTTGCACCAACGTTGCGTCCATTTAAATTTCTGCGTGACGCGCGCACGGTAGTAGCCATTTAAATTTGAATGAGAATGACCACGCTGCTTTGTCATTCCATCGATGTTGCGTGATGAGAATGTTTGCGCGATATATCAATGTAATAACGTTAACGATATTGAGATGTAGTGTAATCTCTCTAAGAATGAAATAAGAAGATACATAATTTCTAACTGCACCGAATAAAGTCAGATGATTAAAGATTGAACTGTTTAATTTTGTGATTATCATGTATATAAAAACATAGTATTAAACGATTAAATTATAATTAAACGAGTAAACGATATAACGCATCAATTTTATATCCACCTATTAAAAATATATTAATACATACACACATTATATCTTACATTTTGCATATAGCTAAAAAACGTATTTATTCGTATGACGTACAATATTTGACATTACAGTGAAAATGTATAATCTAGACACAATCAAAATTAACATATAGTATTGAATATGAAAAAACATTGCAACACAAAGTTTTATACATGCATATAATCTAACCATTACATAGTCTATAGTTCAAAAGATGTAGTTTAAAAGATATAGTTTAAAATAAGTTATTTAATTAATGAAGAATGCTTATGAGCGTATGCTCAAGTGTATAATAAGTAAATAATAAGATAATAAATTTTATCATATATAACGCAATACATCATATATATCGATATATTTTATATATAATTTTACAATCATTTTTTGTAAGTCATATACGTAATTACTTTTACTTGGACTCTAATTTACTCAACTTTTCACCGAGATGTTTGTTGAGATGAATTCTGATTTCCTGTATATCACCGCATTTCGCTTTGCATTCCGGACATTCAGTTTCATTATCCCCATGTACCTTCTTGCGATGCTTTGAGCGACTGGAATAGCTACTGAATGACTTGTTGCAATCTGTGCACTGGTAAGGTCGATCGTTCGTGTGTTTACGGCGATGAACATCTCTGATGTCTTTTCGCCTGAAGCTCATATTGCAGTACTCGCAGGTGAACGGCTTCCTATTAGTATGTAGTAAAATGTGACGATACAGCGTTTTAACATCCGCGAATCTCTTATTGCATTGCGCACACTCGTACTGTTTCTCATTGCTGTGCTTACTCTTGATGTGATTTATCAGCATCTGTTTAGCTTTGTATTCCGCTTTGCATACATCACACTGAAATGTACGAGGAGGCATACCTTTACCCTCGTGCACCTTCTCCTTGTGCGCCTTGAGCGACATTTGATGTTTGAACTTCTCCTGACACTCGTTACATTCGTACAATGGTTTTTGTTTCGTTATTAAGGGATCATGACGCTCGAGCTGATGGCTTCCAAGCATGTGATGTTTCAGCATACGGAAAGTTGGTAGCTCGCAGTTGCAGATGGGACACGTGAATATTTGCGGAAGTAATATGTTCTTGTCTTTCTTCCAATGCTTCTCTAGATGCTCATTCAGATTCTGCTTCTTGATGAACGACTTGTCACATATCTCACAAGTGTGGCGAGTGGAAAAATGAGACCTCTTGTGGAATTTCAGTGCGTGGGTAGTCATACAACGCAGACCGCATATTTCACATTGATAAGGCAACTCACCCGTATGCTTCCGAAGGTGTTCCTTCAATCGCGCCTTCAATTGAAACGACTTGCCGCACACGTCGCAGATATGCGGTCTAGCCCCTTTGTGCACGAAAAGATAATGCTCGTACAATGAATTTTCTCCACTGAACTCCTTACCGCATGTGCTGCAGATAAACTCGTCCATATTCTCGTTATGTCGCATTTCGTGAAACTCGAGTCTTTCCCGGCGCATAAAGTGCTTGCGGCACTTCAAACAGTGATACTGTCGCTGTGATATCATTTTTGCTACCCCGTCGACTATCAGATATCCACTAGACTCTTCACAAGAGGTGCACATTCTTAGATCGTTGATAGCATTGGGATCCACATCTTTTATCAATCTTCTGCAAACAGTGCATTTTCGCTTCTTTTTTAATTTTTTAATATCGTTCTGCGTCTGATTGTTATCCTCATCCGTATCAACTTTTAGCGTTTTTTTGTAACCAGTGTGTCTCTGTCTTTTCTGATGCACATTCAAGTATGGTTTTCTCGTGAATGTTCTGTTGCAGTCTAAGCAAATGTATCGCGTTGTGCTCTTGTGTGTATAGAGATAATGATCCCACAATAAGTTTTCATTTTTGGTTTCTTTGTCACATATTAAACAGACATATTTATCTATTTTGTTTAATGTATGTCTCTCCATATGAAACTGGTACTTTACCTGTGAAATATAACAAGCTCCACACAAATTACACACCTGTTTTTCATTACTTTTTGGAATGTCAGTGTTATTTGTATCATCTTTATTGACGTATTCTTCTTCGATTTTCGTCATTTCCTCTATTGTAGTACCATTTTCAATTTCTGTATCACCACTGACATATTCAATGCCATCGTCATCATTGTTTTCTGGTTGGAATGTTATCAGGCCAGCAACACTTGATCTATCATAATCGCTGTCCGATTCATTTTGCTTCTTTGTATCTGACTTTATTTCTAATGTTTGTGATTGAATAAGATTCTTGTCGCTGTGCTCCCCTTCCACCATATATTCCGTATTATTTTCCTCTTGAACTTCTATATTTTCACTGGGAGATTCTATGCTATTGTTTATTGGCTGAAATGTTATCAAATCAGTTATACTTGATGTATCATAATCATTATTCAATTCATTGGCATCTTGTTCCACTATGTCTAATCTTTCTTCTAGTTTTTGCAACTTAATAGAGTTAATAGGTGTTTTACTAGAAACACTTTCTTGAAATTTTCTCTTTAGACCTTTATTCGATTCATATGATACATTAATATTTTCCAATGTAATGTAAGAATCTGTATGGTTGGTATCTTCTTGCGAACTTATACATATTCCCTTAATATCGTTTTTGTTATTATTTGTTATATTCATGTTAACGACATCACAATTCAGTGATAATTCATGTAATTCGTTTACTATCTTTGATCTATTGATATTAACAAACTCCATTATGTCTTCAGATATTTGGCTATTTTCTCCTGTCGATTCTTTTATTTGGTCCACAGCAGCCAATGAGATCTCAAACGCGCAATCATTATCTTCAGAATTATTCCTTATTAAGAGTATTACATCTTTGTTGCAATTCGGACACGTATATATCATATCACTGTTCAGTTTAGAAATGATCACATTTTCCAATTTCTCATTTCTATTGACTTCGAAGAAAGAAGCGATGTTTGTCTCACTTTCCTTCGTGTACGCCAATACACTTTGAATAAAATCATAATGACTGATAACTTTATTATAACAGTCTAGACATATATATTTGGAATGATCATCTTGTGAGACCTAAAAAAAATTGAAGATGTAATTGATATACTTATTTATAGTAATTAGCTAATTAGCGTACCTTAATTGGTAAAGTTTCATTTATTATCTGTGCAAAATTAGTTATTTCATCAAAGATATACTTTGAATATTCGGATTCAGTTTTAATACCGCACAGACGGCACGTATTTTCTTCCATCTCTGTCATTTCTGTAAATTATATATGAAAATTTATCAATGGTTTTCAAAAATAATTTTTATATTTTGGAATAATGTGATATTTCTCAAGATATTAGCATCAATAGATTTTTTTGAGAATATGATCTAATAGGGAGTAAAAAAACAATTAAGAATTTTACATAACATAAATTTTGTTAATTATATAAGAAAAAAATAATTCTATTTGATCATTTATACATGTGCATAAACAATCCCTTGTAAAATGATGATTCAGTTGAAACTGTAAGTCGGAGCAAATATCTATCAACTTTTATACGTACCATTTTAAGAGTATCATAGATTCCATAAAATATTCTTGGAGATGAAAATGTCGGATGATAAAATTTTTAACGCGTTTTAAACTGCTGTTCATACACACGGTCCTTTTTTTCTTAAATACTGCGTTTAGAACTGTTTAGAGGTTAGAGTGGTCAGACGCAAGAAGTATCTGGAGTCTGGAGTATCTAAGAAGCGCGCCACGGTTTTTATCTAATTATCTTTTAGATATGCCATCTGCGATCGGTAATAAGATTTACGAAATTAGTAGTCAACTGAAATTCTGAGTGAATAATATCGGAGCACGAATAAAATTAGCTTACGATCGCATATTTATTTTTACAAATCGCAATTCGAACAATTTTTATTGGAGGATTAATTCATTATTTATATTTTATTCAATTATACTTCGAGAATAATTGTAATATTTGAATATATTTTATACCTCGGGTATTTTCTTATTTTTCTTATCTTTTATCTTATATTTTATATTTGATTTGCATAAAGTGCAGTTAGATGAAAATCTGCTATCGCGGTTATCAACGATTGGCTATGTCAATATTATAAATTTTCTACTTATACACATATTTCTGATAAATAGAACTGTAGATCTTCAGTTGCTATATTTTTCAAATGTATAATGCTTGAGCAATATTATTAGACTATTTTGTTTCAAAGAAAAGGTGAGACAAGGGCAGAGAGACTTCAAAATACCTTTTCCAAATGCAATTTTTAATTAATGAATACATTGTTCCAAATAAAAGTAGACCACAAAGATAGAGGAATACAGATACGTCGCAATAAAAATATCGTAAACATTGTATTTAAAATTATTTAATAAATTTACATTGGTGTTATTCAACTTATCTATAGTCAGTAGGTATAGCGCTCTAAATTATCGGTAGAATAAAACGTTTCGCCACCAAACGCATATCAACGATAACGTTACGCCGTAATCTAAAACCTCGCGGACGTCATGGCCGGTAATTATAAGAATTATATGAAACTATTGGAATCGTGGCCGCTGGACAAAACCAAAGCTGGCAGGTAGTCAAAACATAACGCCAAAGTATTCTACATGTAGTTGTTTTGGATGCAATGGCTTATCATATTTCATTCAACGTATTAGTGTTTGATTTTGAATATATTGTTAGCTAGGTTAGAACAATCCTTTATATTTCAATGATTGTTGATACAGAAAACATGTATGTAGTTTCGCGAACTATTAATTTTTGTGACGTATTTAAATTTTTCTATCTTCCTATCGATCTGCTTGATTCGATGGTTTTTAGAGACTTGGGACAACACATTCGTGATCAGCTGAAGATTGCATTTGCAAAGGGTGAAGCTACTACTCCACCGAATCTGGAACAGTGCAATCGATATTATTCAAGCTTGAAAAGGATTTCATCAAATTATTATGGGCATCTTTATAAACGATCCTTGTCGAGCACTGCGAGTGGATTAAACAAGGAACAATGTAATTTGGCGTTGACTCCAGAAATGTTAGAGTATTTGAAGGAAGAAGACAAGGGAATAATTCGTAAATTTTATGGAAAAGTAAGAAATATTGTAAAAAATGATAACAATTAAGTTTGTATATTTTGCATACAAATTTGGTATGAATAGGTATTTTATTAATAGAACAGCATTGCTGACCAAAACTAACTTCCTATGTTCAGTTAACGTGAGGCAATATAGTTTTAAATATGATATCTGTTCTGACAAAAATCTTCATGTGCCTGTTATGGCACAAGAAGTACTGACGCACATGGCTCCGTCGCCAGGCAAGGTATATGTAGACATGACATTTGGTGCTGGTGGACATGCCACTAAACTGTTAGAACATTCACCTGATATAAAAATATTCGCGTTAGATAGAGATCCTTTAGCATACGAATGCGCAAAAGACTTATCACAGAAATATCCAGGACAAGTAATTCCTTTGTTAGGTAAATTCTCCGAGTTGCCGCAGCTACTTAAAGAACACAACATTAAAGAAAATAGTATAGACGGTTTTTTGTTTGATTTTGGTTGTTCGTCAATGCAATTTGATGTGGCGGATAGGGGTTTCTCTTTATCAAAGGATGGACCATTAGATATGAGAATGGATGGATTTCGATGTCCGGAACAAGTTACTGCCGCGGACGTATTAGAGAGGGCGACGGAACAGGATTTAGCTCGTATCATAAAAATTTACGGGCAAGAGAAGCGTGCTAAGAAAATTGCGCGTGCCATTATTGACGTTAGATACATGTGTAGAAAATTAGAGACAACGAAAGAACTGGCTCAGCTGGTGGAATCCACTCTAGGCGGTGAAATCAGGAGAGATAGTCTCGGTAGATTTTCGCATAGCGCCACGAAAACATTTCAAGCGCTTAGAATTTTTGTCAATAACGAATTAAATGAAATTAATTATGGTATACTTCTTGCGCAAGTATATTTGAAACTGTCCGGCCGTTTAATTACAATCTCTTTTCATTCGCTCGAAGATACTATAGTCAAAAGACATATTTCTGGAAATATAACAGATAATGTAGCTAATACCGTGGCATTAAAGTATGCGCATCATGGTAAGGTGTTTGATAAGGGCGAATTCGAAAAATTGACGGAAACACCATGGGAAATGACGCATAAACACGTTTTGATACCTACTGCTGAAGAAATTCGAACAAATCCGAGATCACGTTCGGCGAAATTGCGCGTTATTAGGAAAGTGAAATAAATATCTTTTATGTACAATACATTGAAGGTTGTAATAGTTTACATTCTTTTAATGTACAAACTTTTTGAGATAATATACTTGGAATATACGCGATATATATATTTTGACAGGATAATATTGTTATGCTGTACATAAATAATAAAGAATGTAAGCTTCTTGAATACAAAAAATTTATTGGCAACATTGTTACATGAACTTGTTGAAAGAATTATTAATACACATCACATATCGCGAAAATGCTTCTTTCGTTGAAAAATAGACAATTTAAAACAGGCCTTCTATTTCATCTGTCTCACTGTTCCAATCCATATCGTAAATATTTGGTCTAGTCGAAAGTCCGGGCATCATCATAATCTAAAATTTAATGAACAAAAATTGATAAAAAAATGTAGTAGATAATTTTATTATTAATTGTATAGTTGAGAAAATTATTTACCTCTCCCACCATGGGAACAATAAATTCGGCGCCGGTCGAAACGAATAAATCTGTAATATCGAGGGTGAAACCAGTTGGTGCACCTTTGATAGCTGGATCTCCAGTTAACGAATTTGATGTTTTCGCCATACATATTGGAAGTTTGTTATATCCTAACTTATTATAGTTTTCGATTTTTTTCTGCACCTATAACGAATGACAAAAAATGTTAGTAATTCGTGGTAGTAGTTTATATGTATAGCATAAAAATATTTGTTTACCTTTTCTGCAAAAACGACTTGACCAGCACCGTACATCTCTTTAGCGATTTTATTAATTTTTTCTTCGATACTGGCCTCGAGATCGTACAACACTTTGAAATTACTATTTTGTTCGGTAGCGGCTATCACTGCATCTGCAAGAGCTACAGCACCAGCCCCACCTTCGGCCCAATGAGTGCAAATTATTGCATTCCTTGCACCGCTTTCCAATGCTGCTTGTTTAACGAGCTCTAGCTCCGCTTGAGTGTCGGTACTGAAAGATTAACATAGATCTATTCATCTGTGATCTGTGATAATTTAAACATTATAGTTTGTATCCACTTTTATAAAATTTATGTAGAGATGATATTACCAAGTTATCATAAAATAAAGTTCTTAGAATTATTATAAAATATCTTGAAGCTCTTTAATAGCACAAAAATTTGATAGTCTGATAAAATGAAGATTATAATAAAAATCACATACGAACGGTATAAAAAGATAGTACAGATTTAAGACAAGTTTTTGCAATTGTAAATTCCGTTTTTGTTACTATCGATTATTAAGAAAAAAACACACCTATGAGAATTGATGGCAACAATTACGGGCACGCCAAATTTCAGGCCATTGCTAATATGCTTTTGCAGATTTGGTAAGCCTTTTCTAACAAGTTCGACATTTTCTTCGAGATACTCTTTTTTTAGTGGTGCCCCAGTCGTTACTGGCGGTCCACCACCGTGCATCTTCAACGCTCTGATAGTCGCCACGAGTACAACAGCATTCGGTACGTGTCCGGAAGTACGACACTTGATGTCAAAGAACTTTTCCATGCCAATATCCGATCCGAATCCGGCTTCCGTTACTACAATACCTTCCGGTCCGACCAATTTTAGAGCAATAGCGTCAGCGATAATGGATGAACAACCGTGGGCTATATTGGCGAACGGTCCAGCGTGCACCATTACCGGTGTACCTTCCAATGATTGCATAAGTGTCGGTTCTATAGCATCTTTTAGCAGAATCGCCATTGCTCCCGTCATACCCTGAGGATTAGGCAGATATTTAGACAAGCTATAAATTGTTTTCCTTATGCACAGTTACGACGATATAAAGAACGTTGTGAACGGTGTACTTATGTGATAGCTCAATATTAAGTAATTTTTTAAAAAGTGAAGCAAAGCAATTATTTTTAAAAACAAAAAATTGCAAAAATGAGCAAAATTCATGTCTTATTGGTTACTCTCACAATACGAAATGAGCCAAGCGAAAAAACTAATCAGTATCGCGGAAAAGAGATAAGCAATACTTTGAGACTGTCGAGTATCGATTCAACATACCTTTTTTTAAGAGTGGAAACATAGTTTAACAAGATAGATAATAAAAATAATTGCTACTTCATGTAAATAATAATATCGGATGAGACTAATTTAGATATTGTACATATATAATTATACTAACAAAATCTTCAGCAGTTAAAGGCTCGCCGCTTTTGTTAAATCCGACGACGATATTACCAAGCCGTCTCTTCATATCCTCGACACTCGTTGATAATGCTAGGATCGCCATTATTTCAGACGCAACGCTTATACGAAACGAGGTTTCTCTCATCTTGCCTTTCTCAGTTGGACTCTGGCCAATGGTGATTTTCCGCAGAAATCGATCATTAATATCCACCACTGTGCAAAAGAATTGTTATTTCAACTACAATAGCTTTTTTTTAAATATATTATCCTTAAATTCTTATATCTTGCATCGCACCTCGCGTCCATGTGACGTTGTTTGGATCCATATCAAGTCTTGCAAAGCGACGTTGTTCTTCTTCCGTTAATGAGTTCGGATCAGTTTTCGTGATACTAAGTTTTTGCAATCGTTTCAGCTGGATTTTCGAAAACTTCCTGACACCCTTAATAGTCGGTACCAGCCGATCATACAGGGCTTTGTCACTCTGAGTCGATTCATGGAAGTACCGCGCATCAATTTGCGCCGCCATAAGATTATTCGCGGCGGTAACAGCATGAATGTCTCCGGTCAGATGAAGATTGAATTCCTCCATGGGTATCACCTATAACAAAATCTATGTTAATTAGTTCATGATAATAAACAATATTATGTCTTTATAAATATCGATAGGATATTGCTATCTGTGAAGAAATTTCTCTGTCATACCTGTGAATAGCCTCCTCCAGCAGCTCCTCCTTTAACGCCAAACGTAGGTCCTTGGCTAGGTTGTCTAAGAGTAACGAAAGAATTTTTGCCTCTGTGCGCCGTTAGTGCTTGTACCAATCCAAGGGAAGTCGTGCTCTTTCCTTCGCCAAACGGCGTTGGCGTGATGCCCGCCACTACCACATACTTTCCATTTTGCTGATTCTTTAATCGTTGCAGCACGCTGAGACCGATCTTTGCCTTTTTGCTACCGTAAGGGCTAAGCTCATTCGGCGTTATTCCGATTTCTTCCGCTAATACAGTGATCGATTTTGGTTCTTGACTTCTAGAAATATCGATGTCGCTCGGTACAGGTTTCACAGGATTCAGTTGAAGAGTTCGCAATTTCCATTGGACGTTGAGGAGCTTTTGCGCCGACTTTTGCGCGGATATCACAGTATTTTTCATTAACATTGCCACTGTCATTGGCCCTACGCCGCCTGGTACTGGTGTAATGTACGAAGCTACCTTAGCAGCTTCTTGGTACGCTACGTCACCCACTAAACGTTGTCCACTTTTCTTTGTAGGGTCTGAAACGTCCTTAAGTTGTAGTGATATTGGTCGGGCTTATAAATTATTTGATTGCGTTTGTTATCGGTCTCAAAGTTTTTTTAAAAAGTAAGTTATTTTAAATATAAAAGATAGAGAGAATGAGAGAATTTACTTTAAAATAAAATTATACATGATTGTAAATTAATATATTTATTTTATGATAGTAAACTTATACATATTGCTTCATACTTTCAGAGATAAATGCTTTACGCGCTTGTGTTATCGGAAACTAACATGTTACGCACGCGTTTACATGACGCACGTCCTCGAACACGACTGATCTTAAACTAAAAAGTTGACTATGTTTTCTGTATGTTTTATTCATGATCAGAGAGATATGTGAATATGATAATGTCTTAAATCGTAATAAGGGAGCGAGTAGAAAAAGAAAAGAGAAGGAATACTAATCATTAGGGTGATAACGTTAAAGGATGATAATACGCCAGTGTAATATACATTAATGCGTTTAGCTCATATTAGCAAGTTTGTATGTGTATGTAAGAGTACATATACATATATAATATTTATAGAGAGATTCGTACAAATCTTGAAATGAATAAGAGATTAACAGCAATTCTCAAAATTCTTTTACTTTTTCGTTTTCTGACCGTTTATAATTCATTCCATCATTTTCTGAACCTTTAATTTTTGTACTCTTGATTTTCAATTAATGGGACTATAAAAATTTTTTTTAACTGATTACTGAAATCATAAGACTAACGTATTCTCACTTTCAAATGAGCAATAGATTTTTAATATCTTAACCATCGATTTTTAATGGATTAATTTCAAATTCTTCAGATACATTATATAAAAAATAGCTGCATACCTGGTATAGGATTGATGCCACAGTCGATAACAACAGCACCCGGTTTAATCCAATCACCCTTGACTAATTCAGGTTGACCTATACCAACTACTAGAATATCAGCTTGACGCGCCTAAAAAAATTTTTTAATGATATAAGTCTTTATAGTGATACAGCTGCATGTTTTATTTTGTTTTACAAGTACTAAGAAATCGTGAACTTGAATGATTGCTTACGACATCAGAGAGATTCTTCGTTTTCGAATGACAAACTGTTACAGTAGCATTATGCCATTTTAATAGTTCGGCAACGGGAGTGCCGACAATCTTGCTTCTCCCTATAACAACGGCTTGAGCACCGGCAATAGTCACACCGCTCCTAAAAGTTATTTTCCCAATTCAATACATAATTGCATAATAAAAAAACTTCTAATATATTAAAATAATCTATTGAGATAAATAGCAACCTCTTAATTAATTCAATACAGCCGTTCGGAGTACATGGCAAAAATCCAGACATCTCACCGATCGCAACTCGGCCTTCATTAATAGTATTTAATCTGCAATTGAATAATTATATACCTATATAAAATTTTATCATATATACATTTTGTGATGAGAATCGTTGATAAGGAAAAGATTTTCATGAAAATTATTATTATAGTATACATAGGTTCTCTCTGAAAAAATCATTAAAACAGAATTTGTCCAAATTGGCGCCTATGTATTTCCTATCAGAGTGGTATGTCAAAGGGCATATTTCTGTTTTCTCTCTTGTTTATCACTGGTCAAAGCGTTACAAAACTCCTTCGATATATTGTGCTTTCGTAATAACGAATATGATGCATACGTCAACAAGATATCATCAGTAATAAATTGAAATTAATATTTATTAATAATTAATAAAGAAAAAATCACATTACATTAAAGTTCAGATTTTGTAAATATTAAAATAAATTATTTTTACGAAATATTCGAATAATTGTATTTAAAATAAAAAATTAAACTAGTAGCTAAATCAAATTTTAATAAGTCAAAAACTGATATTGTTAATTGAGAAAGAAAATATTAAGTTTGATATTATAATAATTATAATTTTTTCATATCATTTTTACAAGTTGCAAGACATCTCTCAAATAGGTATTATGTCAGAAAAATCGTTTGTATAAAAATATATAAATATTATTTTAAATAATAGTTATATAGTTACCCATCGACGTCTTTTTCTGGTAATACTAGATCGGTGATTAGATGAGAATTGATTTTATTGACACTGTCAAGTGGCATTTGCACAATAATCCCATGAACATTAGGATCATTATTCAGTTTGGTAACTTTGTTGATGAGCTCTATCTCCGTCGTGGTGTTAGGAAGCTGACATCGTTGAACATCGATTCCTATTTCACGGGCCGCGTTAGTTTTCATCTTTATGTAGACGTTCGAATCTTCCCTCGCGCCTACCTGGACGATAGCCAGGCCAGGTGCGAAATCAGGTAATTTCTCTTTTAAGGCTTTCACATCTTTGATTAGGCCTTCTCGAATTTCTCTATAAAATTTATTATACGTTTGTTAGATATGCCAAAATAAATTCGCATAAATTTGCCTACTTTTTTCAAAAAATGGAAACAAAAGATGTTCTTTAAAAAAATTCTATAATTTCTTAAAGTCAAATAATTTGTAAATAATTTTTGAACACCTTTATATTGTTTATAGTTTATTCTATGGAAGATTTATATATTATATATATTTTTTAAATTAACTCTATCCTTATAATTGGAAAATTTGCGATTATTTATTATATTACTTTATATTATTATTTATTATATTATGTATGTACTTGCACATAATTAAAAGCTTTAGTCTACAGATATTTGAATTTCGCGGGTTATTTACTAGACTTACAATAGCTGCGTTCCGATATTCACTGCCAGCACTGAAAATCTATATTTTACGTCACATAAACTATAGATTTTTAGTACTGGTAGTGAATATCAGAATACAGTCAATATTTTACATATATTTTTAATATAGATATAACGATAACAAATTGTCCTGAAATTTGGACACTTATATTGGATTTAATATTCTACAATTTTTGTTTTTATATTTCATTATAAAAGTACATATTTTCACAAATTTAAAATACCATAACCTCATAAAGACATATATATATTTTTCGTTTTAAAACATTCTATATATATTATCTAATACATTATCTTTATGTTTTTATATTCTGATTCGAAAATTTTGTAAATATTTAATATTCTGTTGATATTATGTAATCTCATTTTTTTCATAACATATTTTTGTCAAACCGCTATGTCACTGTTTCAAATAGGTATAACGAACGATCGATCGTAAATAATCTTTTCTTTTACGAAACGACGTACTTGTACAAAATAAATTAATATCACTTACCTTGCCAATTCAGTTCCAGATAATACAACTCCTCGCACGTCCGTGGACATGGTTCTGTTCAGAAATCTGAAATTTTTATAACTTTATAGTAGGATTTATGATTAAAATTAGAAACTAGATTAAAACATTTGATTAGATCGATTAGTACGTCTTTACAGGCACAAATCGATGAATTTTCCTACAGATATAAACCGTTATGACCTTATTGACTGACTGGTGTAGATCAAACTGATCTTGTTGTGTTCCCGACCGGTTTACAAGTGATTCCCAGACTTATACAAGGTGTCTTAAAAATACACATTACTCTAAAATTGTTGAATAAATTGTTAAATCCTTCATAAGGAGAATAATTTTCCATCTATTTAAATTTAAAATCCGACTTATATATAATTTCACTATCATAAAATATTTAATTAAACTGTTCTTAGAGAAATTGTTATATAAATTAATTGTAAACTAAGTACGAGTTTTACATTATTTATATTTTCTAAATTTAAATTTAGAATGACTTCAAGTAATATTTTTATAATGTAAAAGAAATGCAAATATATTGTTTAGAGTAGATATATCGATATGCATTTTTCTGGAACACCTAATATATGTGGTTATCGTAGCCATGTTATGTTACGTCACTCATGCTGTAATACTTACGTGCGCATAACACGCACGATATAAAACGACACAAAATTACCATCTGAAAAAAATTACATTTCAAATTCTTGATTATATTTTTTGTCATTAAGCTTTGTCAGTTCAGTGGTTCTCATTTCAAACGTTGCGAACGTTTTAAAATCGTGTTTTATTTATACGTTTTATAAAATATTTTCTTTAATTTTTAATTGTAAAATGCTTGTAAAATTGAAAAATAACATTTACTTGACGATGACTATAATTCTTTTTAATAGTTTAATAGGTTTTCAATTTTATAAAACATTTTAATTAAATATATAAATTAAATATGTATTAAATATATTAATTTATATTTATTAAATATATAAATTTTAACTAAAAGTAAATCTTTCTCAGTGTGAGATCTAAAAAAAATATTAATTAGAACAAAGTATGATATTGATTAAATAAATGTTAGCCTTACTTAAAAACTCCCGACATCATGAGACGATTTGACTCAACGACTCGACAACAACTGTTAGTTTTACTTAGCTTTCGCCGATAAATGCAACTTTGATGATGTATAAAAAATAATGTTAGGAAATATCAAGCGTATTTTCCAATTATGCATATTACGATATTCAAAGCGATAAACTCTGACTTATTGTATAATCAGCCTTCTGTTCAATAGAACTGACATAATTATGCCATTTTCATTGATTTCTATACATGTTGTATACTGTGGTACTTCTTATTTAAGTATTTAAATATTTATTTAGATGAAATGTATCATTTATTGTTATACACGAATTTGTGCAATTATGTTATCATCGTTTGATCAATCACGTACAGTATGTGAGATGCATATTTAAATGCATCCCACTCTCGTACGCCACAAACGATACTTCATTGTAATCAAAATCCATTTGTTATGAACATATTGTCATTGAACGCACCTCTACTTATTCTTCAATAATGTTATCTAAACTTTTTAAAATCGCGAAAATATATGTTTATCAATAAACATAAATATTATAGAAATAAATCCTTTTTGTAGTATTTATATTGTACAAACAGAAATAAACATAGAAAGTTATTTATAACAATTAAAATTAGATGTCGAAAAATAATAGTAACTATATCGATAGACATATCGATTATAATTAATTTTTTGAAATTAAAGGTATTATTAAGATTAGATATTTTGCACGAAAAATATCTAAATATTTTTATATAAAAATGCAGTTAAAGCGCGGTTAAAGAATTTGTATCTAATCGAATAAATTTTCAATTTAACGGCAGTGCAAAGAGAATTTATTTAGAATTTAGTCGATTTACCAGCGGTTAATCTGTGTCGGGCATCATTGTCTTCATCTCTTCGTGCCAGTGATTGGCGGATCTGTAATATCGTTAGGCCGCGGTTTTGATCGGCCACTGTGTAGTCTTGCCGCTGGAGAATAGAACAATCATAGAAGATTAGTAAGCTTAACCAAGATCCTCTTTCCGCCTGAATTACTTATTTACTAAAAGATTGAGAGTCTGAGAAAGGACTGCGATTTTGACTATCGTACATTCTGACATAAATTTCTAATTTCTAAAATTCGGAGAATCTCTTTAATGCAAATTGTTTCTCTTATATTTATGTATAAGCTAATCACACAATTCTCTCTTTCTCTCTCTCTCTCGCGATAATATTTTCTAGTTATAATTGTGAGTTTTTATGTAAAAAATGAGTTTTTTTTCATTAGTTTGGGAAATTAATCAATTGATATAATGTCGGTATTGACATAAATCCGGTTGGGTTTTTTAATTATAGATACGAAAGACAGAATTTAATATTTTTTAAAGTCTTTTTCAATTTTTTTAAGCATAGAAATATTAATTAAACTAAAAAGATTTCTAAATTGTGTCCAATAATTGATAACATTTAATAAAATATTATCACTAGTCTTATATATCGCTATGAGATCTTATATATCTAAAGATAAGATAAATCCAGCTCGTTGAAACGCTTGTCCCTCACGGCGCATCGATCTCATATTCCTTCGAGACGCGTCCGAATCGTTCTAAGTTCCGACGATCTCCTGGACGACCTTCGGCAGCTTTGCGCCTTGCGGGCCTCCTGCTCGTAACTTAAGCTTAATTAATTCCAAGTCGCAACGGTTAGATCACATGGAAATTGGCGGTCTACGCGAAATTGTCAGATCGATGCTGGCAATCGGCATCCATAATTGCTTGACGCTAGTTTCGCTTAGGATTCCATAATCTAGCTGACCCGCCTTCGAGGAAGTCCCGCGGGTGCTTATCGTCTTTGCTGGTTGGATGGAAACTCTCTCTCTCTCTCTCTCACTCTCTCTTTCTCTCTCACTCACTCGCTCGTTCACTGATTCTCATAGGGTCATTTTCTTTCATCTATACTTGCGTTCTTCTTTGTCCTTCTTAACAATTTAATCTCAATTGAATCTTGCTAACGGCGATTTTGAACGGAATAAATGCGCCATGAGACATGTCTTTGAAATTTAGCTATTCTCCTTAACTACTCTTCAAACTACTTCGTCGACTTAATGTCCTTACATTTCCGTCGTTATGTTTCCGGATGAATTTGAAAGTAGTTGCTCATACAGATTAGATGGTCCAGCTGCTAGTAGACTGACCGGTTTGAAAAGAAAACTAGAATCAAAACCGGAACCGCAATAAAAATCTTTGTAGAAGATAATATATAATAAAACAAGTTTTTTTTCAATGTTTCCGATTTTTCAACTTCCTTGATCTTTATAAAATCTGAATAGTTTTAAACAATTTGCTCGGAATTGCTCGGTAATTTTAATACATAATATATTGAACTCGTTTTTCAAGAAGTTTTTGATTACATCTACGTATACATAATGCCTACATGTTATCGGAATCTTTATTGTTAAGAATCTTGTATGCTTTCTTTTCTTATAATCTTTGTCGTGATAATTGGAGCTTCTTGATCATCGAGGTCAGCAGAATATATCTACACATCGCGAAATCTTCGGCTGCGGTTATATCGAGCGACGCAGGTTGCTACGAAAAGGGGCGAGTTTGTAGCTTCGTCGCGGCGTAGGTACCTACAGATTCCAACTTCTGCGGATAGTTGGGCTTAAGGGTTTCAGGGAGAAACTAGCCTTGGGGTGACTGGAGGCTACGGATGATCGGGGCTGAAGCAAACCGTCGGAATAGATGGTGCGAGGGCGAGGAGGATGGGCAAGGGGCCCAAGGTGTAGGGTGTAGGGTGAAAGGTCGCTGCAGATCTCGGAAAGCAACTCGGACCGCAAATTCCTTTACGGTGTTCAGTGTGCGGCGCATTCGCAGTTAGAAGCAAGGAATCGGCTCGTTTTCGCTAATAGGGCGCGTCCAACTTCGCGCCGAGCAACCCGCGCCGCTGAGCTTCGGTGATACTTCGAAGGGCGCGCGTTGTCCCAATTCTCCGCTACGTTTCCGAGATTTCCGTTTCGGGATTTCTATGTTTACCGCGCCGCCGGACACGCAAAGCTCCGTAGAGACTGCTTGCAAACGTTTGCATGGTTCATTTCGATCGCAAGTTCCGTTTGTTTATGAGTTTGTATTATCGGTTATACAGATATTATATCCTTTCTTCTGGATATTACATCCATTGCAATGAAATGTGTCTGTGTAATGTTAATGCGTTTGGGATTATATTCAATTTTTAGAATAATTTAATATTATAGTCTCATTTATATAGACTCTTTGAATCGATTTAACTTGGATCTAGTTAAATCTCGCTTAAAAATCGTAAAGTAAGTGCATTAATATTTATGGCTCAATGAAATATAAATTTAAGAGATTGCTAATGGCAATAACTTTATTAGTAGCATATTTATTGCTTAATTTACTTCAATAATGCAATGATCTTTATTTGTTTTACAAAGTTAATACAATTATTAGATAAATCAGAAATCCATATTGAAAATGTGATAATATCGGAACATTTATTCAGTATGTTTACCAAATTTCAATACGGTCACTTTGTAATTTGGTTACTATACAGGTGAGACTCATGATGTGTTTTCCATCAGCGATCCTTATTGAGGTGCAAGGGGAAATTAATAACTAGTCACCACTCCCTCGCATCTAGGCGATATCTCGAAAAGAGAAAGAGAGAGAAATAAAGAGAGAGAGAGAGAGATGGAGTATTACCGGATTGGACGCGACCGGCAATAAATAGATGATTGAACGCAGTCCCGGCGTCAGACGGCGGAAGGGATATGAAATTAATACAAGTCCTACAGGCCTACCCTTGCAAGGCGTTTATACCTTCTCACGGAGGTATTTCTGGCATCCTTAAGCTCTTCGAGCGGAAGGACCCTTCGATGCGAATATCAAGGAAATTAGAGATGTTACTAGGCAGGTCTGAATTATCGGCGCTTCACTGGACAGTCGCATGTCATCGTCATTAGTATTTCGTTCTCCTGATCATTATATGTGTATATGTATATCTGTGATTTCTGTACGATTTTAGAATGTGAAGATCACATGGATTGCGAGTAAACACTTTTTACGCTCTGTGAGATTGCATGTTGAACAAAGACAGAAAGTTGGATTTCACGGAAAAGTTGAATCTCCATAAAATTGTCGTAGTAACGATAAATTATCACTCGTGAAAATTGCACTAAAGCGAATTAACCGAAGCGTCGCGAAATACTGCGCTCTCGTAGCTCGATCTTATTTTTCCTGGCGTGATCAAATCTATGGCAAAAGTTTGAAGGCTCTACGAGATTGAAAATGCGTATCGGGCACGCGTAGCTTAAACTACTGGAAGTTTATATGGGATAACTTTGCGGCAGGTTCACGAAATAGGATTGACATTATCGCTCTGAGTTTCTCTATACTCATGCTGATTGGATGCGGAAAATCGATAGCTGCGTAATAGGTCCGCCTCGAAATCGAAAGTGCATTTTTATGTCTGTTATATTTTTTATGCAAAAAGTCGGCTTTGAATGCTCGCAAACTTTATAAGAAGTTATAAGAAAGAAATGAATGCTAGTTTTGCATTTAATGATGTAATGCACAATTAGTAGCAACGCGATTAAGATAATTAATTTATGTTAAAAAAAATACAATGTCATATTTATACATATTTTTATAATAAAAATAAAACAGATAGCTAGTGATGGGACTGAGATAAATTTTAATATTATTAATATCTACATTTGGAATTGATACTTTTATACCAATTCATTCTAACAATAAGATATATTCAGGAACAATTTGACATGTATTAAAAGACATGAGATTGTCGTATAAATATGTATTAATTATATTAAATTCATAAAATCTTTGCCTTTAATAGAAAGTGGCTGCAGGCAATTATAATTAAAGAGAAGATAAAGTCATCTATCTTCTTTTTTTTCATTTGTTTCTAAAAAAATTAATTGTTTATTATAAAATTTTATAGAGATTCATTGAAAAATTAAAGAATTATCTGGACATAGCCTTTCTTCGGCTTGTGGGATATTATTCAATCGATCCCATTACTACAAATATTAACAAATATAAATTTGTATTATATTATGAAAATTTCATTAATTTTTATCATTCAAAAATTAGTTACTCGACATTCTTTAGTAACTTTGATTTTCAAATATTCACGTACGGAACGTTTGTTTTATAGACAGAATTATTGTGCCGTGACGAACTAGGAAATATTAAAGAAACTTGCATCTTCCTTAGCATGAGCACCGATTGATCGTTACGATGGTCGAGAGTGGTTCGGTCAATAGTTGAGAATTTCGAGGGTACCCTAACTGTGTTCAGAGCAGGGGCAAGAAAGATAACTTTGTAGAGAGGGTAAGACGTGGCTTGCTGGGGGTTGATTGGGCGACCCCTCACCACCCTTGCTGGCTCGGCAACGTCACCCTCCATCCAGCATCCTGTTTTCTCTTCTCTATGATGAAAGCGATTTCATCCCTTCCGTATGCTTTCTAGAAAAATGGCCGACTAAATACAATTTGAAGGGGTCCGAGCAGTTCGATCTAACGGCCGAACGATGAACAAAGCAAATATGAACTGTTTTGACAAATATCACGAAAAATTTTTGATCTTTCTTAGAAAATAGACGTCTTATCTTATGATATTGAATAGAAACTGTTATGACATATTATTTTAGAAAATTGTTTGACGCTTGAATATTGATATTACTATTACAATTAATGTGTTAGCATATTAACATTACATTAATAGTATATGTAAGAATTACATTATTCTTACAATATTGATATTATAATATCAATATTTTAAGTTTACAAAATATAAAAGAAAACTAAAGAATGAAAAATTTATATTTTATACACACATGTATATATGAAACAGATAAATAATAATATATTAATGATATTTTTCTATATAATTTTATATGATTCGATTGTTATTAAATTACATGATATAAAAAAGTTGTTGGTAACGATTCGAATAATCTTCTGTATAATGAACAAAAATTGCAAGATCGGAATTAAACCAAATGATAGTTGTGTTTTGAAAGAGAAACGAAAAAGGATATCGTTAAGAGACGAGATTGATTTTTATCTGACGAGAATTACGGCGAATAACACAGATTTAGAAGAATTGCAACACATGTTATTTAAGAAAAATAGGCTTTTGATATAAATTGGAAATTGAACGCTAGTTACCTATAAAATTATTCTGTGATTCTGAATCGCGACTTGATTACTTCATTAGTTGTTGATTATATAAGATTATGAGAAGAATAATAAAAAATGATAAAAAAAGCTATACATGTATAATATTCTATATATAATAACATGAATAAATTTATAAAATGAATATTATAAACGTAATAATGAAATTATTATGATAAATATAAAATAAGAATTGTAATAAATATAAGAAATATAAATAAAAAATAATTTATTAAACAATCCACTCTTAAAAAAGGGGTGTTAAATTTATATTCGAAAGTCTCGAAATATTGTTATCTCTTGCCGCGATATTGATAAAAAGTTACTTAATATTTGGGCTATCGAGCTTCTCGTAACTTTTTAGAAACTAAAGTAAAAAATTAGTTTTAGAAGCAGAAAATAGCAAAAAGTAACAAATAATTTTCATGTCTTGTTGGTTACGTTCTAATAATTTGGCTCAGATAGCTTAATATACAAGTAGGGATAAGATATATAAAACTAAATATAACATACAAATCTATATAATATGATTCAATTTTATTGAATATATTTGTGTGAAAATAACATTTTTTAAAATACTTTCACGCTAAAGAAAGGAGATTTATATTTGAATGTTATTAGATAAAATTGATCGAAGCGATTTTATGTGTAGAGATGTATAATGCATATCGATTCGAACTCGTTTTGTACTTGTACCGATTGTGAGAAGTTCATGTCAAGGATAAAGTTTCGGTCGTAAACTTTAAGGAATACGGAGATGCAGTCGTGCCGAAGCATCGAGATCTCTCGTAACAGAACAATAGTAGACGCCGGATTCCCTTCTTAGATAGTATCTACATCGTCGAGGGTGGTCGATGCAGGAAGGGTAACTACAGCCCATTTCTGACCTCTGTGAAAGTCCATGCTTAGATCGTTTCGGGATGCCTACCATCTTACCAGCCATATTGAATTATGGTTATTACGAGATTTCGGCCTTATGATACTTCGTACCCTTTGAAGTCATCGGAATTTCAATTCCAGTCACTTTTTTGCTTGCGGTCGAGGGAACCGTTTGATGAAAGGATTTTGTACGTTCTTAGACTTTCATATGTTTGACAGATTATAACTTTACGATGCAAAGGTATCATCTCCTCTCTGTATTTATACAGAGAAGAAAAAAATAGAAGAGATATTTTAAATACAATTAGAAATATTTATGATTAATTTAATTCAACGATAAAAAAAAGGAATATAATTAGAGTTATAAGTGGAACTGAGAAGTTCTCACATTATACGGAACCTCTTTTACGTTAAACCCAGTTTATTTTGCATCGGAAGTTTTAATCTCTCTCAAAGCTGCAGGCTTTGTCCGATGTAATCGCGAATACCCACGGGAGTGAAATTATTTATACCTGGCATTACTCGTCATCTTGGGTGCTCGGTCAACGCATGCTTATCTAACATAAGTAAGAACTTACTGACTCGAGACGCGCGTCGCATGGGAGATTCCGTTCAATCACGATCTTCCGGTATTCCCGAAGGTGCGATTACTTGGCGAGGGATACATCGATGCAGACGTATCGCGCGATGCATCCCTCCGGCCTCTTCCTCTCTCCTGGCTCCGATATTTCGCGAGCTTCTTGCCACCCTCGTCCCCCTCGCCACTCGCCGTCCACGCACCCCCGAATAACCTTAGTTACTTTGCTCGACTGTTAGGTACCCGAAGCCAGTGCGCTGCCGAAGTACGAAACTCCCGGCTCCTACGAGAGTCCTAGGTAATCACCGAACTTCGCTGCTCCCTCGGGAATGGGCAGCGGGGCCTCACCCCACGCCTCCGATCCCGGCACCAGGAGCCGATATAACTTTGTTCCTAGGGGTGCAGTACCGCTTCACGAGCCAAGGCGACTCCATAGCCATGGCTCGCTGTGGATTTTCATTGCCTTGTGCGACTTGCATTATCATTGCTATGCGTATCTCGTGTCCTGAAAAAAACGTTTCACTTGAAAAATATTTTGATTGCAATGCTACATCTTCTTTTTTTGTAAAATAATAATTGGATTTCTTTCTCTCTCCACTATTATAAGTTTTTCGATCGCTATGATTTTAAATTCAACACATATTACATTCGCATTATAATTTATTGCTATTCTGAAAGCGTTTGAGATTAAATTGTTTTATTTTGTAAACATAGTATTGTCCCAAAATGAATTAAAACTTATCAAAGTAAAAAAATGAACATTTATTCTATTATTTTACAGATATTTATAGCATTGAATCTTAACAATATATTAAGTAACTTTGTTATTTTAATTGCTCGATATATTAATTTATTTTTGTAAAAATTATAGATATTTAAATTAATATTTTAAAAAAATGTATATATTTTAAATTGAAATTTATGCACATCAAAGTTTAACTAATCTATATCAATCTATATCAAAAGTAATTAGCAAAATAGATATTGTTTTCTCCAATAAAATCTCATGTATTAATATTGGATTACTATATTTGTATAAATACATTTGATTTTAATAATTCAAAATAAAATTAAACTATTTTGTGAATGATTAAGAGCAATTAATATTTAATTAACAATAATATATATTTTTATTAAATGAAAAAATTAAAAACTATGTAATCTTTAATACAAAATTTAAAGCAAAGATATTTGATTGATAAGACCGATTTAATAACTCGTCAGATAAGTTTTTAAACGATACTAGAAAGTTCGGGTTTAAAAACATTCCATTAAAGCGTTCTTAACAGAAAATAGTGAGCCGTGCTTGTTACGACCGGTCTACGAATCTCGAGAATTTCACTCTTATCACGGGTATTCTCGGCGAAGCGGGTCGATGGACAATAAGGCCGTTGGATGGATCCGCGTATCTCAACAATGGCGGCTTATTATCTCGAACAAAAGCAGAGTTATGCTTCCCCCTCGTCGGAGGTAGATGCTGGTCACCCCCGGCAAAGACGACGACCGTAAGCCTACTAATGGATTCCTTCAGCGGCAGCTGTCGCCTTAAGATTGACCGACTTCAACTGAATTAATCTCGATGTCCGTGCCACGCCGTTTTCAGTAAATTACGGCCGCGAAAAAACATGTCCCTCTCGTTGCATCCCTAATAAAACTTACTTGCCTGCGTGAAACTTGGCAGAAGACTGATAAGAGTTTGTCCCATTACGAAACATTTTATTTGTTGTGCAAAATTACTTTATTAATTATTTTATTAATCATATAACGTGTTCTTGACACTTAATCTTTGCCGATATTTCTGCAATGTTTTTTATTTGAGACGACATTAAAATGACAATCGATAATTAATTTTATGATAGAGAATGAGAATCTAATTTGATAGAAATTCTTGGAAGAAAACGCATTTGTTGATTAAACAAAGCAAACCATGTAACTTGTCCAGCGACTTACTCAGAGATGGCGTATGGAGCCATTTTGCGAATTGCTCCAGCTCACAGAAGGAGAGTTAATTATTGATCGTAGATGCTTTGACGCTTTACTACAGCCATCTACGCAACTTCGGGGCAAGTTTCTGGTTTCTGTTCTCAGAATTGGTCGGTAACTTACACGGTATCCGTTGAATTAAAATGTAATTCGATTATAGGATTTTATTCTTTTTTGATTTATAAACAAGCATTTTTTTTAATACTTTGAGACACACGCACCTATTTATTTATTCTGAAGCACGGATTAGAGAGTTGTAAATTCGAGTCTAAACTCCTAAAAGAGTTTGTTTCTAAAATATGATTTGCGTTTTCTGTAGCACTTTGTGTATCCTACGTAACGTCTCAAATTTTACATGATTGTTGAAATTCTCACTCGCCACTGTGCGAATCGAATCCTGTCTTACTCCCGTCGCGGTATTTACTGATCTAACTACGGTTTGCCGCAAAGACCGATGAGAGATGAATCCCTTGCGAAGATGCGACTTTCCGAAACCAGTCCTTGCCCATTACCGGAATTAAGAGCTGGTCAAACGCGTTTGCTTCCGTAACGGACGAACTGGTCTGCGATTCGAGATGCGCGCAGCATCGTGATGGACCAAAGCGGCGACCGGTTCGCATTGCGCGAGAAAAGAATATTGGAGATTCAATTTGAGACCGGACATCGAGATGACTGACCGGTCCAGCAGATGTTACTTCAGCTGCTGGACTAGTAGCGATTAGTAAATGAAATGAAAGAAAGGACAAGAATGGATGCGGATTTTGCGGGGTAAATTTTATTTTCATTCTTCCCGGACCATATAGAAGGTTGTTTATTGTTTATCCAAAAATACATCAATGCATATAACAATTTGTTGATTCGATGACAAATGATGGGTTCGTGTACAAAATAAATTATGTACCTCAGAGCCATCTATCATATATTTGTATGCCTTGTAATATTATCAAAAAATGCATCGTCTTATGTTTTATTAAAAATATAGTTTTTTATACATATTTGATGGTATAAATTGTGTGTTAAAGTTTTTTCTTATTATAGCTGTAAGAAATTTATTATGAAATTTATTACACAAATATTTAACATTTAGATTTTTGTAAATTCTATAATGCAAAACAAAAATTTAAAATTGATTTTTTGGATATCTACGATAGTTTAGCTTTGAGGTGCAGATTAAATTTAAAAAATAATTTAATCGACAATTGACATAAAATGTCTGGATGATAATCCATGCTATTGACATCTATTTCGATAAATACAGGTTTGATAAATATATGAACGCGAATAGTATAGAATGGATTTATGTTTCATAAATAAATAAGTGTTTATTACATTAGCCAGACATGTGTGAAGTAATTTACGTTATTAGAGGTACCATATTATTAGAGAAAATTATAATCAATCGAAAATACCGCATGTCGAACTACATATCAGCTCACACAAATGACAACTGTTTGCTAGTGGTTATTTTAATTTGTTAATAACGCAATATTCATGCTATTTTCTACAAGCTTATTTTTTATACAAGATATTTGATCAAGTTGCATGTGTCACTCATCTAGCTAGTTGAAAATATTCTAAAATGCCCTTGCTGAAGCCGATACATCACACGAATTCGTATTTCATTTTATGTTTCAAAACTTGACTTACACACTCTCAAAACAATATACATGCATATGCGATTATTTATGAAGCTTATGAGCAACTTTCATTTGTTTCATGCGCGCCGAAAATTTCAAGCAAAGTGTATATATTTCTACACGGTTTTAATTGTGTAATTCGGATATTGATTTCTAATCGTTGTCAGTTTGATAAAACTATACTAAAATTATGTCAAAGAAACAAATTCGGATTTTTGCTTTATTTGAACGAAAATTTTAGCATCTTTCTATGCATAATTTTTATCATAATTTTATATTTTTGAGATATATTTGATAAGATATTATGTAATCTACAATCTATAATTTCATGCTTTTCCGCAATACTGTCAAATATATCGTTTGTACATAGCTGCAGACACTGTTTAAAATTTATAATATCCGTAATTAACAAAGGCAGATAGCAATGATCAAAAATTCTCAAACGCAATAATTTCATCGCATAATATAAATAACGCAGTCCCCAAAGTCAAAGGAACGAAATTAAACTCATTTAAAATGTGCAAGAGCTGATTAGTACGTAAACACCGAGTAGTGGAGAGTCGCTTTGTAAACAATTAGTCGTCTGCAAGAGCCGCGAAGGTGGAGCGTAGGTGGTGGCGTGCTAATAGGTCGCGATGAAGAATGAAACTTGTCCGGCCGCGGATATAATCCGGTGAAATGAAGCCGGTAAATAAATAATTAAATAATTAGCGCGCGCGCGCGGCAGCCGCTGCGCCGCCGACTGTCGTGCGTTTCTCAGCCGCGCGTGTTTAATAGTCGCCGGCGTGAAAGAAAAGGTAAGAAAAAAGATGGTGCCTCCGGTAGAACTAGGTGGAAAGTGTTTGACCATATTACGTTCGCGCATTACACCGAGTCTGGGGACAATTCCTTCGCGTGACCTCGGCGGCGTGAATTTCTCGTAAAGGCCTGAAAATAGCGAGTTACCCGCGTCCGGTGACTCTCAACCCTTCGTCTTCGCGAATTTTCGCCCTTCCGCGGAAATGCAAATTACACGTTTGCATAGAAGTGGCGGAATTTTTTATTAGTGAGTTAAATGCGACATTTCGTGGTAAAATGAAAAGCGCGTTAATAGTTGCTTTATGGAAATATTTCACTATAAATAACAATCTTGAAAGCGAATCTTCTAATGCCGTGCTTTTACTTTGAATATCTTAATATTTAACAAAATAGATTTTAATTTACTGTAAATAAACAGACTAAATAGAATTTTTAGGTATTTTGTATTCTTTTCGTATTTGTATTGCCTTCCTTTCATTTTATTGTGAATTTTCACAAATTTCAATTAAATAGATTTAAATTTGAATCTGCAACATAAATGTTAATGATACGTGCATATTTTAAATATGAACTTGTGTAAAATTTTTATTTTGGATTCTATATCGCATCAACTGTAAATTTGTTTTTTATTTCAATATAACTTTTGAATTCTCTTTTTATTGGAATTTCGTTAAAATAATGTATATCTGAAAAATTAAATAAAGAGTACACTCTTTTTGTAGATTCAAACTATCTGTAACTTTAGCTTTTTAGGTAAGATTCTTTAAATTTTTGATAATTTATGGTTAAAATATTTATATTTTAACATACTTTAACGTACTTCTATTTTAACATACTTTTTCAAGGTAATTCAACTTTAAACTCAAAGAATTTGTAGTACAATAATTGTAATAAAAAGAACTGTGATAAATCTCTAAGACATTTAATGCTTCGAAAAAGCAATTTGGCAGGAAAAAAGCAGTTGAGAAATATATGTTACATATGATATTAATCAAGTTTCTTTCACGAGCCAGATGTTTTCGCTACTAAGATCTCTTGCAACGTGTAAGCTTGTAAAATATTTGAACTCTCGTCCGCCGTATTATTTACATGTTAAATCTCTGAGAGTCACCTAAGTCAGCGGGATGCGAGGCGAGATATGAACTCTTCTTGGCCGTGTCTCTCCGCCGTTTCTACTTTACCGCCCTTCCGGTGGCGTACGCGCGCGTGAAGCTAGAATGAGTAAAAAGGAAAAAAAAGAAGGACGGCAGCCGGGCGCGAAGGTAGGTGTGATGCGAGCGTGTACCGTTTTATCGCGCGGTTTATCTCGCTCTCTTGCATCCCGTCGCCGTCCTGAAGCCCGGCATTTGCCCCGCGGCCGTCGAGACGGGGTAAGAACGCTAATTGGGAACCCGAGGCCGTTTCTTCCTCCCGTCTTGGAAAAAACGCGCGCGCGACTCCCTCTGCCCTCTGCCCTCTGCCGTCTGCCGGTTTTTTACTGACGCCCCCGCTAAAACAGATTAAGGCTCCGAGTCCTTCGCGCGCTCACTTACGCGGCTCGCGTTAATTTGAATATATGCATGTTGATTCGGAGAGAATTTTGAGATACGCGATTAACACAAGAGTCTGGCTTATATTTTAACGCGTCGCTCGTGCTTTTCAGGTTATTTTTCATCTGCTCGTTTTCAGGATATGCACAAACAGGGTCGTTTTTTTTTAACTTGAGCGTCTTATAAGTTATATTAGAATGCAGAATAAAGTTCAACGAAGCTTCAAGCTTTAACGGATAAGAATACGTATAATTGAATTTAAATAATTATTTAATTAAGGTTTTTTAAGAAAATGGCTTATCAAGATTTTTTCAATATTTGATAATTTTTATCTTGTGATTTATTTCTTGAACATCTTCATTTGGATTTCAAAACTTTTCTTAGATTTAGATTAACTGAAGTTAAAATAAACGAGCGAAGTTAAAATAATCTATATGACGACTAAATTGCATCGCACAGGAGATTTTGATAATTTTACGACGAAATGAATAATTTGAGTTGCTATGTAGCGATAATATTAATTTGTGATATATGTATTTTAATTCGGAGATTACGTAGGGGTTTATTATATACCTCTCGTATGTTAAATTTCGTTTGTATGTTCTGACAACTTGATGAAATTATATAAAAGCTAATTTTCAATTTGCGCGTATTTCCGAAAACCTGCATGCAATAATCAAACGCTTTAATACAAGAACTAAGCTTTTCCGTTCAACAGATTTATGTGTTTTTCTTCACTGACTGTACGTGGTTGAGGTTTCGAAACGGAAAAAGTTCTGTCCATTGAACGAGTTTGAACTTTGGTCAACCCAGGACGCGGAGGGTTGGGGAAAGGAAGGCAACAAGGGAGATTTAAAGAATTCATGTAGTGCTGGAAGTTAAGGTCGTTGCATAGGGGCGTGGCAGTACTTTAAGTTGCAGGATCATAACTTGTTTAATGGCGTGCTACACGCTCGGAAAATGGACCGGTTCTAATTTGTTTTTATCGTTTTAAGCCGTAATCGTGAGCCATTATCATTGCATTGATAGAAAATTAGTTTTCGCAATAATTGTTTCGTTTATCATTGATCTCTTCATAAATTCTAATTCATTTTATCGGCTGTAATCGGCAGTTATAATTGTAGAATGTTTGCGCTGAATGCAAGTAGTAAAATTTAATTTTAAAAACATGGGGAAAAGGTTTTGTAGCTTTTGGAGAATCTATCTAAGAAATAATGCTTATAAATAAATTAATAATAAGAGCAAATGCCCAATGAAAATAAGAATTGAAAACTTTAAAATAAGTAGAAGCACTGTAATGTGATTTTTTTACATGCTATGCATATGCGATTATTTTAAGATAATGAAAGTTTCTTCTAGTACATATTCTCTCGTTGCGCTCTCATTAAAGTTTTCCACTGCAAGAGAGATAAAAGCTGGTAAGGAAATTAAGTTAAATGTTTCTCCAGCAGCAAAAATTTTTCCCCTTGCTGAACATGTTCGAATAATATAATTAAAGTACCAAACTAAAAGTATTTTTGTCGTACTACTGCAGTTATTACACGTTGAAAAACATGAAAGTAAAAATTCTTTTATTGAAAAAATTTCAAAGTTTCTGTTGAAATATATCTATCTTGTGAAAGGAGTGTTACTAATAGGTAGCAATACATATTTTCTAAATTTTTTCATGATTATTAAGATTTTTAAAAATTTTAATAATGTTCCAAAACTATTTATGCAAACATGTGTTATTTTTCTATATTAAAATGTCAATATTTTTAGCTGTACTTTCAAAGACAATTGATTTTCATACGTATCTATGTGTCCAGATCTAATTTTTCTCTTAGAATAAAAATAAGTGAAAAAAGTTTTTTTGCTGTTGTAGACATGTAGACATTCTTCAAAAGATGTGAAGTGAATCAGTTCAGATATTCTTGACTTGAATCTAATTTTTTTTCCGGTTCTTGAGTTGTATCTCATTCACATTATAATACGCTGTCACCTTATTTAACTGATATAAATGTTACCGGGAGATGCATGTTTATTTATTTCTGCAAAGAGGCAATTTAATCTTGCAAGTTTATTTTCAGGGTTTGCCAGCGAAAGTATACTTTTGCGGCGGCCACATCTCATTGTTGCGAAAACATTTTTTCTCACTCGAACCGGGTTATTTCTTCGGCGGTAAGGCCACGGCGGCTACGAGGTCGTTCTGGATAATTTTCGGGAGGGTCGCGACCGCCGCAGAAAACGCTTGAAGTGGCCTCCACTTTTGCGTGGGTTTATGCTTTCCGGTTCCTCCCGTCGCTATTATCCGGCCTCCTCTGTTCTCCAGTCGCGTTGTGCCTGAAACAATAAAACACGTTCATGAATGAAACCCTTCTCCGGCCATCACCACACCCTTCTCCCGTCCCGTGGCAATGCGTTCCGACGCTAGACAACCTCGCACCCTTCCGTGGCCCACCACCCTCTTTTAACGCGCTTTATCATACTCCTTCCATTCATTCGCGGCCTCTGGTAATAAAGTCAAAGGTAGGACGCGGGTGATGGAAGTCGGAGGTCGGGGTCGAAAGATCTTCCTACGTGACTTCACATACGCATGTACGCACGCACGCAACGTGGAGAAGTCGTGCAGTACCTTTTATTCATAAGGGGGCGAGCTCCGATAGTTATATTTAGAAAGAAGACTTGAGCTTTTCAAATGACAGAGCTCTACCCTCTTCGTTACTTTCTACAATAATTTTCGCTCCATAAGCTTCTTTTACACTGCATTTTATCATTACTGTATTACATTTGTAATGGAAGAAACATATTATATTTCGATATAAGAGAATTACCATTAGGTTGACTTAGGAAATTAACATTATAAAATTAAATGGGATATTTAATCCTTGAAGTATGATAATAGCAATTATTTACATGGCTTTACATGGTATCCGTAAGATTCATAGCGTATGCATCAAAGACATAAATGATTGCGCGATTCGCTGGCAAGGAGCACGAACTGTATGCAGTCGAGAGCGGGACGGAGTGTATCTTCGTGCATTATAAAAGGGCTCCTTTGCCTCCCATCGAGGAAACGAATAGGTGCATTTAAATGTTAAGAGACACTCGAGATGCAGGAGAGAGAGAAAGAGAGGAAGGAAGACAGAGGCGGTGAGAAACCCCGGGAGTTGTAATATAGATAGATATGTACATATGTACATATATATATATATATATATATATATATATATATATATCTACGTATATACTTATATACCTGTAGGAGAGAGAGAGAGAGAGAAAACACAGAAGGAGCAGAGAGAGAAAGCTCCTCATTCGTAGCACAGACCTAGAGATCGCAGTGGGCATCCATTGGCCAGAACTATGGGGTGGGTTGGCAACGCTATGGGCTACTATCGGCTCCTTGGGGATGTTTCCACCCCTATTTCTACCAACTACCCCCTTACGGTGTACACCGAATACACTGGTATAGTTATACAGACTCGTACGTGCCGGGCTGTTGGGTATTGATCGTCGTTGGCTCCAGAATACCACGTTCTACCTACTTCTCCTTCACCTGCAGTAACGCGTCCTTACACATCCTTGCTCGTCCTTCCGCGGCCTGAGTCGCATCCCGTATCGTCCCATCCCACGGTTCGATTTTCTGTACCGATGCCAGTTGCCCGGAGTGAGGTCGGGTAGTGCTCAATATCGATTAAATGCATCAATTCAACGAGGAACTTGCTTCGAACTTCTATAGCCTCTATATCCCGTCAATTGAAATAATACATTTCTTATATATTCTTTTATTTTTGAAGATTTATCATACGTGATTATACGTATTGTATTTACAAAGTCTGTTAATTTTTTTTTTAGCAAATATTATAATTAATTTTATATGTTTTAGTATTCAATTAATATTTTAAAATTAACAATATAGTCTAATAATTAAATTTTAAATTAAATTAATGTAAAAAGTATGTAGAGAGCTATCAGATGTTGAATGAGATTGTACAAAATGTATTATAACAATCAGAGGCATGTTAACTGGGAGATTAGTCTGTTTGGTTGGGAAAAAAATAATAATAGATGTACGATGATTTTTAGAATTTCGTAATTATTTGCAATAAATGTTTGTGAAATCAAACAGAAACGAAAAGGGGACAAACATGAAAAAAGAGAGAAAAAGAAAGAGTGTAATAGAAGAAAGGCACGATAATCTGCCGTAATCGAAGATTCTTATCTTTATTGGCAGAATACCGCGTATCTTCGGGAGTGAAAGGACCGACGGGAATGAGGACATTCCATTCTCTGACAGGATTGGGTTTCTCCGATTAAGGATCCGTCTAATACTTCCAATCTGACTCCGTGTTCTGCAGCCACTACTATTTCTCTCTCATTCCTCTGTCTTTCTACCACTCTTCCTTCACATACTTAAACGAGATGCTTACACTCGCAAATAAATGCAAATATGTGCTTGATGTGGGTTAGCTGAGAAACTATTTGCAACGGTTCTTCGTGTAAAACCAAGCGTTACCAAAGCCCTTATAATTAAATCAGACACTTACAACGTAATTCTATTATGCAAATGAACTTAAAAAGTTGCGTGTGAAATTCTCAAAATGCAATTGAGACAAAAGTAATTGTTATAAATAATACACGATAATAGAACTGCGCTTAATTTTATTAATTAGAGGAGACTGCATCTTTTATAATTTCTTCTTTCACAAAAAAATGAAAGATATGCGAAATGTAATAATTATTACTTTGAGAAAAAAAAACAGATTAGATTATTTTTTTACTCGATATTTATTAATGCATGTGTAATATATCTTTCCTGCATACATTTTTTATAAGGATACGGTGTAGATAAAGACAATTGTTTCATGGTTGGATTAAAGATAATTCTTTCCTACTGTTGAACCGCCGCGGCGCGGCGTGTCGGTTAAAGGGATCGCTTAAGAGGAGTTAAACGATTTCATTTAGATTTTATTGTTTCTATCGATTCGTGATAATTTATTGTAATAGACTTGTGATTTAAATTCTTTGATAATACGTGATTCTTTTACAACATGTGATTAATATCTAACGAGGGAAGGGTTAGTTATAACACTTGTAGAACAAACAATTAATGACACAATTGCACTTTGAATATAAATTTTGTTTATATATTGCAATTTTTAATAAGTTGCATAATACAAGAAACATGTAATGCGGTGAATACGCGCACAAAGAGATAAAGTAATTAAGATATTTCTTTAAAGTTTCCGAGATGAGAAATTTTCCAAGCTACTTTGGCGTCTTTCCATGTTTCCTTCTGCTGGAGGGGGTAAGTCAGAATAGTGTATAAAGAGGGTGGGGCGAATGGTGTGGGGAGCCACATTTTCCAGAGAGGGTAAGACGAGGGACTGCGAGGGTTACGTGGTGGTAGCGATGGTGGTGGTGGCAGTCTAACGTTCGCAGGGGGAATACAGGGGGGATTCGAAAGGAAAGGCGGGGTAACAAGATGGCCGCGGCCACTGGCGAAGTAGGGGAAGTAAGACATTTATCCGTAAACAAGAGGTTGCTCCCCTATGTGGTATGTCTACCGTACCGAAAAAGTAACGTTCATGAGTTTCTTCGTTTAGATTAGCATTCTTCGCGCTTGTACGATTACGTGGCGATGTTTCAACGTGGCAGCTTGAAGTAAGTTGGTAGTAATACGATTTTCACTCACGAATACGTACGTATATGATGTTTGTTTCCGGATAATTAGTTGAGTATTACCGGTCCAACCTAATACATAGGAAATCGTGGTAGTTGTTTATAAGCTCATTTTGAAGCGTCCTGTAAGAGGCACGGCGCACCCCAGATGTGAGTAACCCTGTGGTCGCTCTCACACGTACGCATCCAAATTAACTCCCGGTTCTGTTCTATTAATTAATCTCATTACGTTAATATCTCCGCGGATCCGAAACTCGGATCTTTTGTATCGGGTGTCTGTCAACGCGCGATGTTTCCGTGTCGTGGATATCACAGGCGTGCTTAGAAAGTCATTAGCTTTGTTCGAAAGTTGTTTCTTAAGTGATTCAACCGTCGACGCACGCGCGCGTCGCTGATTCTTTACGTGGAGAATTCGCAAATAAAATAAAACTTTTTAGGCAAAATATCATAACTAATATTTCTTTCAATAGATGTTTATTTTATGCTGTATATTTTATGTAAGAATTTTGCAATATTTAACAGTGGTTTGTAACATACGTATATAATGCATGAAACACAAGTATAAGGAAGAAAGTCGGTCATCGAATACAAAACGTGATTCTCGAGGAACCGATGCGTGCGCGTTACGCCGATTATTGCTAGCACATTATCTACGTCAGCTTACACCAAATTTTGGTTAATAACTACCTGCACGGTAATCCTTTATTATGGAGCGGCAGAATCGCATTAGCATAAAAACGTAATTATACCGGCGCGTCAGAGCGCGCTATTCGTAATATTCCGTAATACGGCGGCATAGCCGAACGCTTCTCGATAATTTCGTCTCAGTCGCGCGTGCACAAGTTTCCACCAGCTCATGGGACCCACACCCCATACCCTGTATTTGGATCTTGTATAGACATTCCAATATATGGCCGTATTAAATTTTTTCTTTTATGATAGATTTCATCGTGCATTAATTCCACTTTAGGCAATCTATAATTTGCGTCAGATCTCAATATCGAATTTTATTTATAATTTATTTATAATACATACGTTTTATATATGGACATATATTTTCTGATATGTATTTTGTACATGTAATATGTCCATTCTGAGTCTTTAAACGTTTTCTATAATACGTAGTAAGGAGCACGTGAAATTATGAAAACAAATTTTTATCATGAATCATAGATCATTTCATCAAAGGTAGGTTTTATACGAAAAAAGGAATAGGAAATTCGATAAATCTTGTCTAATGCTGTAGCTTCTTTCCCCCATAGACTCGTGATTCTGTTAAATCTTGGCGATTATTACGCACGATTTTCTATTACTTCCGATTTGTCATCTTTAACGTTTCTCAACGCTCCCACGACTTGCGGAAAGAAGCAGATCCCCTACTTTTACACGCGAATGTATCTGCCTACGTGCTCGGATAAGCAGCGTGACGCTGCGGTGAGAAAGCACGCGACCTTCTTTTTCTTGCCGGTCTGCGATCGCGAGGAGACGCGGGGAGCGAGCGGTATGATCGATCGGACGGTAACGCGTCAGCCGGTACTCGGGCGGAAAATAGCGTTCGGTGGATGTTGACTACGGCGGCTCTACCCTTCGACAACTCGAACGAGAATGCCCGGTTGGATGTACATAGCTTTACAGGAAGTCACTCTGTACCTTCGTTGAATGACCAGTAACACACATGGCCGCCGTGGCGTGTCTGTGTATGCACGCGCATGTGTTTTCTCCTTGTGTCCGCTGTGTGTGTGCATCGTTTCACGCACCGATACAATCAAAGCCCGCGTTTTTGTGTGTGTGCGTGCACGCGTTCACGCGCGCGTGTTGGTGCACGGACCACATACATAGTGACGCGGGGTAGACGGGACACGGAGGGTGGTGGTAGCTGCCCGGACAGAGAAATGAGAATAGTGTCGGTCTACGAGCTGAGTGGAGTTGGTGAGCAAATTGCTCAAAGTAATTAATCGCTTTTGCCGGGTTGGCTTGCCACGCTGCCGGCTGAAGCTCATCCGAGGGGTGGCACCAGGTACCCCAGGAAAAGCTATCGAGGGACTCGCTTAAAATGGCCGACTTAGCGTCTAGCTTCGGCGAAATGCCCGGGTGACAATAGCGAAGTTCGTATGCATGCATCGAGATCGGTCGGCTTCTAAGAAGGATTCATCTTGGCAGCTTTATTTTAGGGAAAGTAGTAAAATTTCTGTATAATCAGCCAAGCGACATTCTCGGTTGTCTATTCGTAAATCTGTTGAATTTTATTTATCTATATTCCACGACAATGAAAAAATGTAACAATCATATTAACATTTTTCTTTACAAGCATGAATGAAAGAAACGAAAAGAATATTCTTTTTACAACATTATTAACATTATATTCACACATTTATAATGTCAGTTGGCTGTTTTGATGTCTAGAAAGTATTATACATGCGTGGTAAAGCATAATAATATCGCGGATGAGTGTGTTAGAAATTTGGTACATCGGTTTTAGGATCGGACATGTAAAGTTTGAAGTACTCGTTATCCTCTTTCGTACGTTCGCCATGCAACTTTTCGAAACATCGTTGGTGGGTTTGAATCTACATATCGTTTTATTCCATTCGTGTAGTACAAACTCATTCCGGATAACTTTGCTACGTTGGAGTAGTCTCTTACATATCTTTAAAGCGTAAATACGTATTTATCGCTGATAAAATATGATGATAAATTTCTATGATTTACACAGGACCGAATAAAAACGAAAAATAGTTGTATGAATTATTTCACAAATTACTTCATGAATGTACAATTAACTTACAAGCTTATGTGTCAGTGTATATAATATATTCAAGGAACAAATTTTATATTTATCATAATATCACATTTGCACATGTTGCAAAAGTTATCTATGCATAATTTCTAAGGTATTCGTGAATGCCAAATCAGTGATTTAGCACAATAACTAATTTACTGTTCATCAAATATTTTATTCTTCTTCTGTGTTCGTGGAATGAAAACTACTTAATAATCACACAGACACAGATTTTTATACAGTAAACAAATTATAGAAAGATAAGAAAATATAAAAGATTAATTATTTGCTTAATTTTATAAATTTAATAATCCGATAATCCGTAGCTGTTAGAGATATTTTGTAATGTTAACGCGCGATCTTACTACATATATCGAAAATGTATATTCCTCGTTTTGCTTTTAATTTCATGTATTTTTAAATACATTGAGAAGAAGTACTAGAGCGACATACATATAAATAGATATATTAATATTTGTAATTTATAATTACAAATGGAAATAATAATGAGAACAAATAGATAAATTATTATTCTGCTAAACATAGACAAGTATAAATTCTTGAAAGTAGGTGAAACCTCATTCTGGCATGCGGTTTAAATTTTGTAGAGTATGAAAACGGAGCAATTTAGAAAATTAGCTCTCGTCCCTGGTGACATTCGGTAGGTCGTGGCGTATCTTCGCCTGGAGACGTTGCGTCTCGTGAGATCCTACCGCAGGCATCGCGTGTACATCGCGGTGGTTTCGCGGAAACTGCATCAGGACGGACGCATGCGCGTTGATCGCGGCCTCCCCCGGTCACGGGGGGGGGGAGGGTGGCTAGACGAAAGGTACGAAAGAGCGAAGGGCGGGAGAGCGGGGACGACTAAGACAGACTGTGAGGAGAGCGCGAGTGAAGAACGAAGAGGCTGGTCTCAACAACAGCGCGAAATAGATGCGGCGGAACGAGCGAGAACGTGGCGAGGACAATCGGTTAAGGGGGGAAGAGCAAACGAAGGACGAAGACGAAGAGACTCAGCGTAATGAGAACCCAAAGTAAACGAACCGACGCACACGAGGGGTGTAATCGGGCGGAGAATGAATATCTTAGATGACACAAACGTAAAACCATCTGAAATAACAAAGGCAGAAGAAGGAAGTAAATAATGAAATTTACAGAATATAGAGAGAGTATAGACGAGGGATATGGAGGGAAGATATGAATGATATGTCAATGAAAAACTTAAAGATAAGAAGAGCGTAAAAAAACATGAAAAAATTAAGACTTGCTTCTAAAATAACAAAGATGTGTAAAAGAAAGCGATTAAATGAATTAAAAGTTAAACAAAAGACGACGATGGCAGGAGTATGAGAAATGGGCAGATGAAGGATCACACGGATATATCTCTCTGTTGTGTTAGAAAGCAAGGAAGTAAGCGAGCGTGTCGGTCGAGTTTTCAGCCAAGCTCGGAGAGACAGGAGATAAGTAAGAAGATGAAGAAAACGATGAGAATCAGACAGACGACTTTCTACCTCGGGAAGATAGCCGGAGCTGACTAACACCATCTAGCACAGCGCCTAGAAAAGGGGGTGGGTGCTTTCATCCGCGGAACTGGGCGCGACTAACCTCTATCGATCGTAAGAAGACTTCCACACCTACGAACCTCACACTTCCTCGCGCTGCGTCCTATACTGGGTGGATCGCGTATAAATAAATAAACCGGCCGAGGCACCTGAGCGGCTGCCCATCCGCGTGATTGCACGCAGCGTTCCATTACTCATGCTACTTCATAGCTTCCCGGTTGATTTCGCACCTCGCAAGTTCTTCTCGCGTCTGATAGGTTACTCAACTTTCACGTTTATAATGGAAATTCAACGTATATTTAGATCAATATTAATACTATTAATTATATTAAAGTATGGTAAAAAGTTAATGAGCTTTAAGTAAAAAAATGCATAAAAACCTATGGAGAAAAAAATTACTATATGCAGCCTTGAAAATTTAAAACTGTGTGCAGTACTTGTGTTTGTTTCATGTATACTGAATTTTCTTACTTGGTGTCAAAATTATATAGACCTTATCTTTCAATTTTATTTTATTTTAATTTATATACCTAATTTGTATATTCTTCTTCTTTAAAACGATATTTAAATATAAAAGTGATGGAAGCATAGAGTATATTTTGAAACTTATTATTCTTATTTACAATATTGTTGATTGTCTTTATAAAGCAAGACATCTAATTTTTTTATAGCAATGATTATTTAAGTAGTTTATTGCGGTAACAAGTGGTCGATTATTCTTTTATGAGTGTAACGTGTTCCGTTTCTGTAAAGTGGCCGGCTATTAATTACGACACTGCACGTCTGCGGCGCGTTGCACCTAGGTACATAAAAACCGGGGCTGAAACGTTCTTAAATCACTTTGTGCGAGCATGTCGTGTCGTGGCAACGACTCGTGCTCCCAGCGCGCTGGTTGGCATTCCCCGCCACATTTAAATCCCTTTATCTTGGACCACCCGTTGCATCCGCCAGATTCAAAGGTCGGTTTTGCAGAACCGCGGCTTCGTAAGAAGCGCAGCTTCGCCGTGCTGGTTCGCGACATAAGAACATCACCGGTGGTGGTGGTGGCGGCGGCGACGGTGACGGCGGCGGTAGTGGCGCAAAGGGGTAGCTAGGAGTGAGAAGAGCGGCGGGAGGGGGTGGCGAGGGTTGAGACGGGAAACTAAGTTGTATTGATCCTAGGCTGCAGAGGTGGAAAACCAGGCAGGGTTAGTACGTGTTCTTAATCGCCAAGTGACCGCCCTCTCTCTCTCTCTCTCTCTCTCTTCTCCTCTGCCTCCTCCACCTTCGCCTCTTCCTGTTTCTCCACCTTCCACCCGCTTTCGCCCCGTCCCACCATTCGGCCGTCGCCACATCCGACCGGCTAAAGGGGCTTCTCTTCTCGCCCTCGAGAATCGTGCATCCCCTTACTCCCCTACAGAATCGTCGACGCCATTCGGCTGAGGGATTGTTTCAGGATTAGGTAAGGAATCGCGGTATTGTTCGTTGTTCTGTTGTATAGAGTTATTACGCGGAACGACGAATCGCATCTTAAATAGCGCTCGTAAATAGCGATAGATTTATGTGCTTCACAAGGAGTAACGTCTAAATCCTTTTAATTTTATGAACTGGTCGATTCTGGTGCATTTTACTGTTAAAGTTGAAATGGCCATAAATGGGAAGAAACGATGTCCCATTCACTTAGATCTCGTTATCTTGTCTGACTGGAAAAGTCTGTATTTTAATGTCGAAAAAGGAAACGGAATAATATAATATTTCTATTTTTGACGCAAACATTTTATTCGCAGCACGTCTGCCGTATTTTTATATGATATGTAAGTTAATATTAGTTGCTTTATTATTATCCCGCGTTCTATAATGGCAACTGCTTTTTATATAATTTTTTATGCGGTTTTTTTTCAACGCCTGTCTCCAGTCTCACCCTCGGCCACAGACAGTTTTTTTTTTAACACGTCCTACGCTTTCTTTTATAAGCGCGTCTAACGATAGACACGGCCTTGAAACGATTGCAGCTGCAATAACGGTAGTCTCGAATTAATTAACAGTTCCTGGGCAAGTTTAATAGCGAGTTTAACCGAACTTTTAAACAATCGTTTTAGATTGGTCCGTTGTTTTCCGCGTTATTGCTGTGACATATACGAGAGTCTCGTACGAAGTTCGAATTAAACTATCGCACGTTGTTCCTCGGCGGAGCGTGGAGCGCTAAATACGAGCTTACATCTGCAAGCCAGAAATTCCAGTTTATCTTCTGAATTCCTGACCGAACACTTTTCGCACAATATACTCCTCGTCCCGCGTTCTCACCGCACGTTTAACAACGTAAACATGACTATTTAATTCCAATCCTTTTATCTCTAATCCTTCACTTTACATCGAAGATGTATACCTCGCGTTATATTAACGAAATCTGGCATTGAACAGCTATTAGCGCTAGAAACGCGATGTCCAGAGAAATTTTTTGTTAATAGCGTTTCGACTACGGTAAACACGTCATATCGTATCAAGTCTCGTGTACCGTGAATAATAACGCATAATGCTAACATGAAAATTCATTGTATCGCTCCGGGCATTTATCCTGAATTTGGTGCTTTTAACATATCGTAAATACGATATCATAAAAATTTTTTATTATATCATGTGAAATAACGCACTTTTCTGTCCGATATCTTTTTCTTAATTTTTTTTAGCATAATTTTATAGAAATTCTTTATTACATTCTTGTCGTTTCGCATTTTGAACGATATCCGATTTCGTTCGAAAGAAGGCGTGATAGGTAGTTTGAGAGGCTGACAAGCCGTGTCAGTTGGCATATTACGTCGCTTAAAATTCAAAATGGTGAAAGACACGCGGAGAGAGACGTCGGCATTAATTGGATTCTACCGAGACTCGTGCGTTACTATCGCGCTGACTGGATACGAAGGATGATGTGAAGGGGTGAAAACACGATTAACGAGTACATCCGGCCGTTGTGCTATAATTTGATACCATCTCGCATGATAAAGAACTTTTAATATTTGTGATGCGATATGACAATCAATATTTCTTAATGATATTTTTTTACGGCAATGTTTCTCCGTTATTTTCTAATTAAATTCTGTTTATAATATAACTCTCTCTAAATTCTGCAAAGTTTAGACTTATTTTCCAATAATTGATGCAAATTTCATTATAAAAGATTATTAATTTATATGAATAATTTTAAATATAAAATTTTTCGAATATAAAATGAGGGATACTCACGTAAATTTATACTCTCCGAAAAAATAATTCCATGTTTTTTAAAACTATTAAAACAGTATTTACAAGTTATAACATACGAGATTTGAAATCGATAAATAAAACTAACATAATATGTTGTATGAAATGACATCTTCTCAGATCCGTCTTGAACCGGTTTATAAAGATGAATCTATCCCACGATCTTTGACTTCTCTAAAACATTTCCCTCCTGACGGGAGAAGTTATCCTGCTTGGAAATCCGGATCTTGCGGTCCAGAGGCTTTGCCGTTCAGGAGACACTCCGTGAGATTTCAATTCTGACTGTATAAAAGAGCAGTCACTTTTAGTAGATTAAGTGATATTTTGAATATCATTCACAAATCTAAAGTTGTTTTTAATTTAATATTCAGATTAAAATGTGTAAAAATGGATAAGTCGTTAAAAACAATATAAAGAATTAATAACTAAATACTTTTTATCGAGGATTAAATTAATAATAATTTTAATGAAACGATGTCAGATGATCAGATTAATGTATCTGATTTCTTGTACAAATGGCATATTGCATTCTTCGTAGAGTACAACATGAATTGCACGTCGTTAATTTCATTAAACTGCGGTCGTGAAATCCTGCAAGCGGACTTTCAACATTTTCACAAGGCAAATTAAGTTAGTAATCGCGCGTAATGATTGCGGCCGCTACATCGGGAGTGATCGATATCAATCGCCGGGGGAGTAGGTTATCGAGTAAAACTCGCTGCCATCCGGGCTGAACCGTGCTCGACGCTGCGTTACAGCCACGTTGATCGCATAATTTCTCGCGGTGCAACGGTAATATTTCCGGCTTGTCTCATTGCGTGGCCGCGGCGTAGTTCGGCCGCAAACAAACCCCGAAACAACAATTGATTCCGGGGAACACGTCGCGTCGCGCACCGTGTGCAAAACATCGAACAACGGGTTTTCTTGCTGGCCATTGGACAGGGGGCAGAGCCGCGCCAGCCCGGAAATTTACGGGATTGTATCCGCGCGAGTACCTTTTTGCCCGGCAACGACACGACTTTGCTTCGTCGTTAATTACACGCTGATAAGTTTCTACGGCGGAAAAGGATGAGAGAGGGGAAGGGATGTAGAGAGAAACAGGAGTGACGAGGCTGGATGACCTATAGATTCAACTTTTTGTTTGCATTGCACTTTCAATACGCGAAAAATGTTTATTCGCATAAATCAAGATAACTCGTTTAACGTCGTCCGCCCTCCGATATATTATCTTATTTCGTCGCTATGAAAATTTATCCGTTGCGTTTCTAATAGTTTGTGAAAATCATTCCTTAGATTTGCGAGAGAACTGTAAGCATCGGAGGAAATAGCCAGGGAAAAATATATCCATATGTATACTACTTTCATTAAAAGTTATCTGTTCAGGTTGTAGGATTTATACATTTTTCTTTTCCCATAAAAATTGTACCGTAATCGCGGTATGAGATGAAAATGATATTTCCGTAAGAATTAGATAGTCTGACGTGATATTTTTTGTGATTCTCATTTCATCCCTCGAAAATTGATTACACGTCATTTGTTATTGCTCACGCTTCAGCTTCGTTTAATAGTTTTAACTGTCTAACGCAGTCGTCGGATCCTCGGAAAATCTCATTCTCCCGCCGAATGTCGGGCGAATCTTAATCGGCCGCCGGAAATACGCTGCGAGATGTATAATACTCGGTAGGAAATGACGTCATCACTCAGAGCAACGTTAGAGAGAGATAGAGGCGAGGGGGAGATGAGAGAGAAGTGTGTAGCAAGTGGACGAGACGATGGTGGAAGCTGTTCGAGACAGGGGAAAGCCAGATGTAGAGAGCGAGAGAGAGAGAGAGGAGAAGAGGAGAGGAGAGCGAAGGGGGATTTTCGCGAAATCCTGGCAGGTAGCGTCGGCTGAGTTATGCTCGTATTTCCCGTCAACACATCCGATGATGTCTACGGTAATGTAACCGAAATGTATGAACGTTTCGTACTGCCACATTTGCACGGTAAACCTCCGCTACGATCAGCTGGCGAGTATGTATTGCGTGAAGCCACGCAAGGGGCTCGGAAAGCCGCGTGGAAGTAGACTGTCGATCGTAAAGATGGTGGTAAAACATCACGTTTTGCTGCATAGTATAAAATAATCAGGGTTAATAAATTAAGAGCGCAGAATAATATAAGTGTCAAGTTTAAATATTTTTGAATAATATTTAAAAAATGACTTTATAGAGAAAGTTAAAGATTTGCTTTAAAGATGTAAAAGCTATAAATATTATTAAAACAACATAAAAAATATTATGTTAATATATTAAATGGAGAAATGTTATAAAAATATTACTATTAGTGTTAGATAATTGAATTTTTTTCTCAATGTAATTTATGCTGTGATTTTTTTTTGATAAGTGGATTTTTATTGAAAGCCGCTTCTGCATATTTTTTTGCTCGAATATATTTCTCGATATGGCTGATGGATCGATCGTATTTCGCTCACTTTCTCCGAAAAATAAACGCCGAACGTGCAGGAACGAGAGGGAAGAAGGGTGAACCGGGTGGTGAGTTCGATTCTCTTTCCGCCCCACCACTGGTTTTCCCGCGGAATAGCCGCATGCGCCGTAAAAAAGCACGGCCGCTACGAGTTTCGTTTCACTCTTCGGGGTTCGTCTACCCATTGCCCGATAAAAAAGCTCCGCTTGCGCGGCTCTCGTTCGTCGCGGACATACTGTTCGTCCGCGTTTCGCGTTTTCGTCATCGTCGTCATCGTCATCGTCATCGTCGTCGTTGTTATCTTCGTTGCGTCTCGTCATCATCGTGCGATTTTCGTCTCGTGTTGTCTCGAGGGAAGAAGCAAGACGAATAATAGTCGAGAAGGAAGAAGAGTGCAGCGGCTTCGTTTCGACAGGGATGTCGCAATGCGAAGAAAGAAGTGCGTCCATACGGGAGTGGACAGATGAGAATGGGGGACGAGGAGGTGGGAACGGACGGTGAGAGAGAGTGTTAAGAAGATGAAAATCCGGCGGATGCTCTGAGTGGCGTCTTTCCACCCGCCACCTACGTACGTTTCGCTACAATCGTCGTGACCGACGTCCATGGTGGCTTCCAGTACGTCGGCGATAAGGGTTGCTTCTCGGTGGAAAGCCGTGGGGTGAGAACGACGTACAGACCACGCCTCTTGTCTAAGGTTACCCCCACCGCCGTGAACTCTCTCATTCCCCGCACGGTCTCCTCCTCGCGCGCGGGGAACCTAAGATTTTTCCACTTTGCCCCCCTCGCCCCGCTTTTCCACCCTTGCCGTTGTTACCCTCTTTGCTTCTTCCCCCTCTCCCCCTCTCTTTCTCTCTGTAGCTCGGCCACCCCGTCCGCTCCCTCCATGGTAGGAGAGTACTGACTCCCCCTTCTTCTATTGATCCGGCACTAAGGCGGTTTCTTGCGCCCCCGGAGACCGCTACACGGATCTCGCAACGCCGCCCGAAAGCTTCGTCGTATCTTTTTTTTTTCTTCATCCCCTACTTCGCACTCCGTAACCTTGAATGTTCTCCGTCACAGCTTTTTTGCACGTCTCCCGCCTTTTGGCACAATGTCGGGCGCTTTCGAGCTTTCCGCGCGTAATGTAGTGCGCGTGTATAGATGGCTTTTACGTAAAAGAACAAATGCTTCTCCTTTTTTTTTCTTTTAACAAATCAGCTTTTTGATGAAACATCGACGAAAGTATTTCGCGATTAAATGTACATATCCTTCAACACATAACTCGTGTATTGTTAACGTCTGATAAATAAATTTTACTTTCTCGCCTGCAGAGATATAGATATTTGGAGCAAGATTTCTGCATTCTGCTTTCAAACGAAAGACGAGTTCAGAATTTCTATTATACCGTGAATCAATATTGTAATTCTAAACCTGATGAATTATATTCTGCGTAAGACCGTACAATTTTCTATAGCTTCTCGACGAGCGCTTTCCCTTTGGACTGTCGACATTTCAGACCAGATCGCTATAAGATCGCAACGATTACGTAGGATGTTCCATGGTAGTTTCATAGATACGCGTATATAATATAACACGGTCTATGTTCTATGGTGAATGAGCATGGGGTGTGGGTCGCGCGTGGGACGGCAGGGGAAGATGGGAGAAGGGCGGGCTTGAGCGGTGCTTTAGCCGGGGGCTGTTAAACACGGCGGGTCTTATCGGTAAAACTGTTCTGTACAGGACTACCACGTCCAGCCATTGGCCGCGGGAGTATCTCTGGCCTTATACTCGTTGTCTGCTAGGTATGCATGCGAGGTACATTACGCGACGTTAATGCTCGCGCGCTAAAATCGTTCGTAGGAAGCGAAGACTCGCTGAAACCCTGTAAACCCTGTCGAGACGTTGCTTAAGCTGTCACGCTCGCTCGCATCGAGGTCAGACATTATGATCTTTGGTCAAGCATAGCATCAGACGGCAGAATGTCTTTCCGTCTGTATGCGCGCGTGAATGAGTTTTAAACTTGTACAATTTTTTAATTGACCTTGCATCGTGGCAATATGAACATATCTCTTGTAATTGCAAATAGATGGAAATAATGTTATCTCCATAAAATTGTATTGTCTCAAATATTCACTTCTTAAAAAGGCGTGTTAAATCAATATTTGAAAGTCTCGAAGTATTATTGTCTTTTTTCCGCGCTATTGGTTTTCTCGCTTGGCTCACTTTGTATTGCGAGAGTAACCAATAATATATGAATTATTTGCTAATTTTTTGCTATTTTTTGCTTTAGTTTTTAAAAAGTTACGAGAGACTCGATAGCCCAATATTAAGTAACTTTTTAAAAAGTGAAGTAAAACAATTATTTTTGAAAACAAAAAATAGCAAAAAATTAGCAAATAATTTTCATATCTTATTCATTACGTTGTGATTAATTTAACTCAGAGAGCTTAATATACAGATAGGAATATGACTTGATGATTGCGTCCATCACTACTAGTCTTTTTAAATTGTAAATAAGTATCATGATATTTCAACACGGATACAAAAAGAATTATGGCACTTTTGCATGATTTTAATTTCTTTTTTCTAGTTATTCAGCTATTTTAATGATGATTATATAAAAGAAAAAAAAAAGAATGTCTTAAATTAAATGAGTTTGTTCCTGAATCGCTTTACATTGGGTGGACAATCAGATATCTAGTCGATGTTCGTCCGTTCGACTTTTCGAGCGTTTAAAGGAAGCGCCCGATTGTGGAGAACATTCGCGCGCTTCCAGTGAAGAAACTTCAACAAGTTTCCTAGGAATTGTTCCAGTTCACACAATTGTCTATGGTGCACAATCAGCCATTCGTCATTCTCCTTATCTGCCATTGATTGTGATTGAATTTTCTCATTATAGAGACGTTCGTGAGATTCGTGATCAACTGGATTAATTTATTTAACTTTAACGATATCTTTCTCATTCTTTTTGTACAGTAACTTTAATTATAATTTTATTTTTGACAGGATTTTAATTTGAGATTAAGCTCGTAAAAATGTATATAACATTAAAAATTAAAAAGTTTGAGTTAGCCGAAGAAAATCTATAATCCAATATCTTCTACATATTTTACATTGCACATTGAATGAGAAAATATTGTCCTCTTCAAATTTTTTCTCGTTCATTCGCGTTTTACGTACAAACGCAATGGTCTTAATCTTTAGCGACGAGTTAATTTCTTATCACCTCATTTGATGCGCGTCACTTTGAGTGTCGAGACGATACGCGGACGCGGATGCGAATAATGTGAGTGCGAGCAGGCGAGTACATAGGCAGGATCACTTATAAGCCCGGGCCTGTATATATGTATTCCTGGGTAGCCTTTCTCGGCATTAGGTGGCCGGGCTAAGGCCTTAGAGGTCTCCTGGCAACCAAGCCTATCAAACTATCTTACAGTCTAACCCTTACTAGCCCCTCCCCAAAAGCTTCCTCGACCCCCTGGAATCTCACTTCGAGCCCTTAACGACCGACCCCACGAGAGACACGGCGAAATTGAGAAAATTATCCTGCCCCACGTTATGCGGAGACGATGACCGCGGGGTTCTCGGCACTATACGCTCTCCCTCCCCTCTGATACGATCCGACACATAGACAGGAGCTTATAGCGACGAGCAAGAAGTCCTGCGGGATCGCTGGGGAAACTAAATGGCCGGCGAGTCGGCTGCCATCTTAGTTGCGAATTAAGGAAAGGGTAGTTCGACCCTCGTAGATAGACGCACCCTTGAAACCCTTTGAGGGGATAGTTGATGTAAATTGCATTCGAGGGGTATGACAGCGTCCATTTTTATGCGTTCACATTTCTGTTGTGAATTCATGTTGGATTAAAAAAAATGAAATAATAATCATAATTTTTCTTAAATTTATAACAACAATTTGACCAATGTTTGTATTTGTTCGATTTTAATTAAGTTTTTTTAGTTACTATCGCTCCTATCGTCACTAAGTACTTTATTATTTTCGCTAGTTTATTAGTGACCTACATTTATGACTTTGTACAAATACGAAGTGTACGTCAGACTCAAAATAGCGGCCATCGCATTCGATAAGCATTAAAAAGTATTAAAGAGGTAGAGGCGTTTATTTTTGAAATTCAGAGAAATAATTAATGCATATGTTTTGTGATTAATGCATATTTGATCATTTTTGAGAGATCAACAACAATGGTTTAGAGATATTTCTTAGATTCTATATTGAAATATTTTCAAATTCCCGATTTATTGTATAATAATTGAAACTAAAACTAATAGAAATATTAAAGTCAAATCAATGAATTTTTAAGTCAAGTTTTTAAAACTTTAAATTTATACCGATAAAATATTTTCATCAATCATTACATACGCTTTTCGAATTTTTTAAAAGTACTAAATATTATTATTAATAAAATTAGTAATATATATTAATATTAATTAATAATTTACATCTTTTAAAACGGTGACCACTTTCAATTAACGTAAAGAGAGTAGGATGAAAACATCTTGGGACATGCCCGGAAAATGCCTAACATGCGACACATAGGCGGAAATCGTGGCGAGTTCCGAAATTACCGGCTATTTATCCCCCAAGCCAAACTTTCCCTCGTACTCAATGATCGCAGTGTTTTCGCGCGTACAATGAGAAGTCGTAGTCGTTAACTCGGCCGGTGCACTCGTTTCGCGGCGCGAGGTGTGGGCGAGCGAGAATGTGGGCCTTGAGCTCGCACTCGTGCGAGCTGATCGTGGGAGGGTCGCCGAGGACCAAAAGGGTCGGTCTGTCGTCATTCTAGTATGGTTACAGCGGGCGCGGAGCTTGACAGAAGTTGTAAACTTTATGGTAAACCGTGGCGGGGCGACGTCGGCCACGGCCGGTAAATGCGGAAGGCGCCGTGCCGTGCAGCACCGTGTGCTTAATCCAATCCGGAGTTTGTTCTTTCGACGATCGACGTAATCACCGGCCGCACGTAGTTTCCAACCTGGCCTGGCCTTCTCGTGCATCTCGTCTCCCTCCGCCCCTATTCCTCTCAACCGACCGACCGACCGACCGACCTAACACTTCGCTCTAAGGTTCCACCTCCGGCGTATGTACCTCGTTTACGAGTGTTTGTCGATGCTTCAGCTCCGGGATCATCGAGGTGGTAATGGGCGTTCGCGCCCACGAAGCCCTCGGAAAACATCAATGACTGTAGAACTTCGATAGCAAAGACTATATCCGTCTTAGTTTTTAAAGAGGAATAAGATTCCTGCGGTAGGAATACTTTCGAAAAAGTTAACTGACAATACGAACTGACGTCCGAAATTTTCTCGTATTTGATGATCGTAGAATTTTTTCCATTTACAATTAGCGGTGACTTAGTTCTTATTTAATTTAGGATCGATCAATTTTGAACATTGCAGAAGAAGTTTAATTATTACGTAAGCAACTGGGTAACCCTTAATACTTACGGAATTATTGGATTTCAAATGCCGGACGACATGCTAGTGACAATTAAATATGAAGCAATCTATTTATGTCCTATGTGATAAACTCTTGCTTATATACTTCATCTTTTTCATCATTTTATTAATATGTTAAACATATTTAACATATTAATATGTTTAACATATTAATATGTTAAACATGTAGTCTATATTTTATTAATTTCGTCTATATTTAATCAACCTAATTCTTTTGTTTTCTTTTTAATCGTAAAAAGAGCTATATAATTAGTTAAAGTATGCTTTACCGCGGTTAATAAAATTATAATTCGTAAAGATTCAAGCCTTGCATATCTGATAGTTTCAGAGACTCTTCGCGGAACTCTACGGGGAATCCATTTAGCTATAGCGACAGGCTACCTCCGTTCGGGGTGTTTCACCCGGGACGCGATTAATTATGGGGCTCCTTTTGGAGCGAACCTCGAGGCTTTGAGCTCAGTCGGGAGCGCGGCGCGTGGGATGGGAAGTATAAGATACGCTCAGGACCAACGTAGACACCCGGCTTAGCTTCCTCGAGTATTAGATCAATAATTCTAACCTCAAACTGGCTCGGTCACGGACGTCGAACGCTCGGATGTAACTCGATATTCCTTCGTCCTGAATATTACTTCATGCTTGGTATCCCTAAGGGCGATTTAATAATTTGCAGTAAAACCGACACGCGTCGTTCTTTAATTTCTATGTGCGTGATGTATTCGAATACCGAAAGAATAACCGAAATCCGGAAATAGAGAAAGAGTGGAGAACACAATTTTTATGACGAACATAATATAAGCATAAAATAAAAAAATAAAATTAATATAAATCTGATAGAAATAATTGACTTACCATGTTCAGCAGGAATGAAAAAATTATGTGTTTTAGTGATGAGATTCTTCAAGTGGCGCACAGTATCGCAACCCGATTGGATGAGTCGCTAAATTGTATAAATGATCGCTCCTGGATGACTGGATGAGAAACTGCATGATAATGATGATGAATTTCATGTGCGCCGGGTCGCTCTGACTCGATGAGAATCTTCGAATGTCAAAAAGATGTTTTACGATCCGCAGGGATGCACGTCGTAATTTCAACGATCGTAAATTTCGAGAAGTTGCCCGCCGGGAGAAAAACTGTTTTACGAGCAGGAGGGATGCTGCGTGGACCGCAGCATCCCCGATACTGACCGACAGACCCAGATTTTCGTCTCTTGAAATACGCGGAACCAGCCCGCGGGTTACCGCACGCGTGTATTTGCGATGCAGAATCTCGGTCTTTAGATTTCAAGAACCTGCCACCCCTCTTTACGGGATCTAGTTTCTTCTCCGCCGAGAGCGCATGCAGGAGATCACCATTGGTCCAGGCTTACCGTGAGAACGCGCGGTGGTCAAGTAGCGAGATGAAGGCGCGGTAGAACAGGTTTTCTTCTCGTTCAATATCGCGAAAACGGCATAATTTATTCACCGACGCGACACGTACTTTACGAAACCACTGGAGATAGCGTGTGACAAATTTCTTTGTATTAATTTAACTTCTTTAACGGCACAGATGCCTGACAGATATTAAAAAGTATTCATCGTATATGCATGAAGGGGAGGGTTTGCTATTCCAATAAATCTGTATAAAAAATACAATATCAAAACCAACATATAAAATTAAAATAAAAAACAATATATAATTAAATAGAATAGAGAGAGATGTTATTATTAAAATTTTACAAAACTGTTTATATAAAATAAATCAGTTTAGATATGATTGGATCGTTAAAATAGTAAATGGCTTATTACGATTATAATGAGACTTCGTAATTACAACGTAATTTGCATAATACATTTTGTGTAAAGATTTATTATGAAGATGTTATTGAAAATTTCGTGTATCCTCGAGTACGACAGATGAATATTGCTACTTAACTCATATATACACATTTTCATCAACCTGGTCCAACCAGTTTCATCCCCTAAATCTAATTTAAGGGATACGTTCTTCCGCATGATATTCGCGCATCTCGTGAGATGACCGACGGTCATCGGTATCGTGAGAAAACCTCGCAGCTTTCAGTGCATTCTCAACGAAACAGGTTTTCGAAAATTTGGTCCAGGGCTAGATTACTTTTTCTCATCCATCTCGTTTCACTTTCCTAAGTACGTTTTAGAATACGTTTCTGAATTATACAATACGACGTATGGTTTTCTTTATATTATTAATGCAACGTTTAAAATTAGAAAAATATGAATTAAAAATTAGAACAATAATAATTCTTTTTTGAATTTTTTGCGTCACAATAATTGCGATTTAGACATCCAACAGACGTATGTTTTCTATGGTATAAGTCTAATTCCAATGATTTAATTACTAAAACAATAAAGTGAAAGAGACCGTTAATAAAGATCGAAGGGTCGCAATGTCCCTTCCAAATTTTCACCTCGTTTCTTCTCTTCTTCGTGCGTTACGATTCCTCGAGGATTATACGGACCTATCGTTTGCAAAATCGTGTTACAACACATTGGTGTTTAAGCAACCAAGGGCTCGAGCAGACGGTTTAGGGGCGTAATGTACGTATTATTAATCGAGCGTCAAATAACTTGGCGTGAAATGGAGTTCACCCTCAACGCCGGAATTTTCCATAAAGTGAAATCCCGTATCGTCTCAACGGAAGTGGCAGTTATTTCATACGCGCAATTAAATCCAATGCCTACACATACCGTTACCATGCAAATGTGTACTTAACATTGTGCGGCGGTTCGACGATTTCTTTTTGTTTTTCTCAGTATCGTTACATTAACTTCTTTGGTACGGCGTCAGTTTAATAACGGTGACTCAGATGATGCAGATCGCACTGACGTCAATATCGATATATTGCAGCATATGCATTTATTGCACCCGATGGAAACTTATTCCACGGTTACGGGGTTCCGGTAACTTCAATTACGATCGGGTATAAATTCCATTTCTAGTCAATGGCAGTCACGAGACTCCAGCCATATTTGCGCGGTTTGCGAACGGCGATTACAGAGACCGCTGATTTTCCATGAATTTCGCGCCATGTGCAGAGGAGGCACGAAGACATTTAACTATAACTCCGCTGAAAGGTATCATGCTATTCAAATCAACATCAGTGTGATTAATAGCGTTAATGTTGAGTATATAAATATATTAATCTGGTATTTACTTTCTACAAAAGTGCTTTAATCTGTATACATATCTGTATATACTTAGATTACGTATAACTGATATAATTTCCATGCAATTTTAAGAGCAAAAAGGTATTACTTTTGTCTTGAGCTTAGGACAAGTCTTCCGCTTTTTTTTAACGCGAATTAAAATATACAATCTCGATAAACGATTTAACGAAAATATAATATTTCGTAAGAATTTAATTATGTCATGGATCACATGAAGATTCGAGCTTTCTTTTACAAAATATTATAGATATAGTAGCAATTCGCTCAGTTTCTTTTCCACTTTCCAATATCGAAACCAGTTGGAAACACTGTGCACGGTCTTTCCGAGTCCCGCGACCATGTGACTGCATCCCGCAGAGTCAATCGCCTTCTTCCCCTCTCGCCCGCCCAGGGGAGAACCGCGTGGTGGATAGCGACGATTGCAAGTCGGCAATTTAATACGAACGCGATAGTGTACGAAGGAGAGGACTCGAATGAAACTCCGAGTGAGGGTGGCAGAGGAAAGAGGGGAAGGTCGACCGGTGGGAATGACTGAGAGAGAAGATCGGGGTGGAAAACGGGGGCGGAGAGGGTGGTTGCCGGTAGTGGAGGCCGTGGTGTTTGGAGGTTAGACCGCAGTTACAATATCGCTTGATTAGAAATGTACATAGCGTATATGCGCGCGGGCCGCATATCCAGATGGTGGGTGGGCGGGTTGGGTCGGGTCGATGCCTGGGCAACTCCATAGTTTAATGCACGGACCGTAGAACTTGCAATAAGGAAGGGTGAACGGCGGGCAGGGGGTGGCCACGGGGCTTTCGTGGAGGAGAAGGAGGAGATGGGTGGTTTGGTCGTGGGTGGCTCGCTGAGGTGAGGAGGACTTGGGGGGTTTCGCGGGCTGAGGGGGGGGACAGTGCGGTGCGGAGTCTCCGTGCATACTCGCGCACACCTATGCAAACGATAGTTCCAGTCTGCGGCATAACGCGATCGCGCTACTTGCTCGAAGGTAGCTGTGGGGCCCTCCAGAGGCGAAATGCCTGCGTTGATTTCGCGTATACCTTCGCATACCTTCACATTTGAACTTACACTCGCGACGCCAATCGGATCGCTGCCACCGCCGACATTCAGCTACCGATAACTCGAGATGCCCATTTGCGAGACTTGCAGACGTATCAGGAACGATGCGCGTTATTGTCTAGCTTTATGACGATACTTTGAAAATTGCATTCGCATGCACAATGTTCTACAGCAATATTCTACAGCTTTTAAGAAATGCAAACACCCATTAAATATTAATTATTGAGAGAAACTTTTAAGTTAAGACTTTATAAAGACGGTATAAGAAACCCCTATCGAAATCTTTTCTAAAGAGTACAAATATTTATGAACTTTTGCTTAGAATGAAATTTATATAAAGAATATATACTAAAATTAACTTTTTTTTGGTATTTTGATTTTGCAGGACAATGCTATAAATATGTAGCGTTTTAATATTTCAGTTTTTGTTATAATAATGAAAAAAAAGATATTTTTATCGGTGACTCTTTTTCCTGGAATAGTACGAGAAACCTGAGACTCTTGCATCTGTTATCTCTGTATAAAGCAAGTAAGATGAGTTTTTACGAAGGTCATCTTTAAAAAGGGAGATCTGCGCAGCTTGAGCTCTAGTGCCATACTAATAATGAAGGCGACGATCCGTATTCTCACGGCGCATTTAGCGCTAAATGTGGTCGTATAATTTTTATCTCACATTGACACTGAACGTGAATGATAAATAGATAACAACGGGAATGGGACGATTACATTTTGTATTACATGACTGTAGAGACGTACGATATATCCTTTCACGCGAGTGAAGAATAGGCGAAGCGTAATTATTTCAAAAAGGATGATTTGACCATACTTTTCTAACGACTGTTGTTGAATTTTAAGCTGCCGCCGTTTTATTTTGCAATTATTTCACTTGGCGATTTCGCCGACAGGGGAATGAGGTCGAGATAAATATGATTTTGCAAACTGCGTAGCTCTGAAACGTGGCAAAGGTACCTCGCATGTCCATCCGTGCGGTATCAAGATAGTTCTGTATTAAAGCTATACCTGGTTTCTGGTTTCTGGTTTCTGGATCGGCTACGCCTAGACTCGGCCGTTGCCGCTACCGACAGAGTACTCGTCCTCGAGGAATATTCAGCCATTCTCCCATTTCCAGCATCGCCTTTCCCGTTTCTCTGCGGCCGCGCTCCCCTTTCCCGTTTCCCTCCTCTTATCCTCCTTTGCCATCTCCTCGATTCGACCAAAGTTTAGAGAGCTCGCGCTTGAGAGGAACGCCGAACGTCACTGCAATATCGCGTAGTGTTCCCGAAGAAGATGGCGGTCGCAACGTTGAACATGATTGCCAAACTCGGAATAGCTCGTTCGTGCTTCGCTGCTCTTCAAATCAATACGAAAGGCAGATGGCAGGTTGAATATAAGTTTCCATACCTCGGTTAGTTTCTCACGTGTCTATACATTTCTTTCACTTTCAAAATATTTTCTTTATTGTAGTCGTTATATTTTCTAAAATTACTAAATTACTGAGGTTTAATAATAGAGTGATTTCAATAAATAATATGCATGTATCGTTAGAGATTTTTGCTGATGTACAAAGACAATATTTAATTTTTATCGTTATCGCTATATTTAGTCATTATTGAAATTATTTCATGTCTTTAAATAGACTTAAAAATTTTGAAATGAGAATCAGCGATCATGTCACGATCAATCAGTGTTTTTCTCATGGAGGCTGGAATGTTCAGTAAATGTAACAGACAAGTTTTGAAAGACCAATAATGCAAAGAGCCCATATCTGCGACGGTGCCGAGCGAGTATCTCCGAGAGTAGAGGTGCAAGACAAACGACGTTGTTTCCACGGGGGGATACCGAAAATAGTGGGCTGGGCCGGTTCCTAGCAGTTAATTAGCTGAATAATGCAGCGTTAATCTAGTCAAAATTGCATACATCTAGACCACGCATGTAGTTTCGTTCTGGTAAACTCACGAGTAGTTGTTCGCGTGCGAGTGTGTATTCGCGAGCGTGTACAGAGCAGGATTCACTTTTGGTTGAATGCGAAGGGCATCCCGCGTCCTGTTATATATTTCAGGTGCACCATTTGCACGATAATTCTTTGTAGCCACGTGCCAATTGAATATTGATAGCGCAAACTGGGCTGCAGTAGAACGATTAAATTCGTTTCCACCGTGAAATATAGATTAGAATTTGAACAGTTAAATACCGAGTGTGATTAGCGTCGCATTAAGTAAGTTTGCGGTAGAAATAAACTTAGTACAAAGGGTGAACCTTAAGGCTTACCTTGAGTTATTCATATACGTAAAGAAATGACAAAGGTCGTACAACAGTGATCTCGAGTAAAGGTCAATATGTATTTTACATCGCAGAAGCAATCTTAGACAGAAAATAGCGATGTAGCTCGTATTATGCTGAAACTGTCAAAGTTTGCGAATTAAGTTCAGTTTAATCAAATTTTTATCATTCATATCGAAAATAATATAATTATATAATTTATATTGAAAAAAAATTAAGATATTTTATTGTGAACTTTCTAACATCATATGAGTAAAGAAATATATTAATAATATTAACGTATAGGAATAAAGTACTGAGGAAGGGAGAAGGTTTTTATAAAAAAATTTTTTATAAAAAAAATAAAGTCCAATATTAGCATGAAGATGTAAACACAAATAACGTTCTTTAATTATTATTCACTGAAGTACCGTGATGTAGTCCAAGTTTTTTTGTATTCTTTTTTCTCGCTGACGCGGTAAAGTAGTCAAAAGATCAAATCGATGAAACGAAGGTAGAATGCTGGAGTGTGTACGGAAGTGCACGTACACGTGTCCGTGCACGCAATCTCGTGCGAGCCGACGCGGCAGCCTGGAAAACGAGGATAGAGAGACGGCCCCCCTCTTTCCCTTTCTCGCCCCTCTCGTTTTCCTACCTTCCATGTAATCGAAAGTAATTATATTAATTGCATCGCGTATCCCCGGGACCGCTACGAGAGGTATTGGCCCGTCGGTTAATTCCATGCAAGTACACGCGTGCAAATGCGCCGTTCACGCAGCCTCGCGCGTGAGTACTGGATCAGGGGAGGGGGGGAGGAAAGCGGGGAACAGCCAAGTTGCGCAATTAAACGTTAACGAATTAACGTCTCTCTGCGAGAGACGTTGCGTCGACTTTACGGCGAGCGTCGACTTGTTAAATAAATGTCCGCGGTTTGGCCCCTGTAATTGGAAAGTGCGATCAACGGCGGCGTAACTCCGTTTCGGACGTTTTCGTCTGAAGGAATTAATTGAGATGCACGACTCATTGTATATTTGTATCGAGTATTTTTTGCTCGACTACTGCGTCCGTTCGTATCTGTCGTTTTCCCTGTTCCTTACATCTTTCTTCCTTTAGTTTTTCTCTCTAATAAGATATTCAGAATTCAAACGGAGAACGATCATTGACGATCGGCTCGACTCTTATAAAATGCATATTTACGACGACAAAATCGAATCAAGTTAAAACGCAGTAAATATATAAATATATATCGTAGGATTGTAATACAAATAACGATACATTATGGTATATCGATAATCTCGCACGGTATTAGGATTCTCATGTTTGAGAGCCGTGGTTTATCGAAGGGAAGCAAAAGCCTCCCCAAGGTCTCAATGCCCACCACACGGACAACGCCCGTTATTTCCTTATAATTACTCCATTTCCTCTCACGCGTATAGTTACGCCGAGGTCTGTATGGCTAAATCGATGGGAGAAAACGGCAGATATTGGAACGCGATGCACGGTCGGGACCAAACGATGGAGAGACAGCGAAATGCGGCTTGTCCGAAGATATCGAGGAAATGAACGGGAATGGCTGCCGAGCAAAATTGTACCGCGATAATTACCTATTAACTGCATTGTACCTGGCACCGTCGTCGTCGTAAAGAGTCACGTTCACCTTCGGTTAGGTGGCTAAATGCCAAAGTGCTTTCTTGGTTCTTTATAGTTTAATCAACGCTGGATGGAAAAAAGATATAAATTTGTCATGTGATTGATATTTAGGGGACGGCATAAATTATTCTATTGAACGAGCAAGCCGAGTTATTATTAAGCAGAACTTCGAAGAATAGATTTCTATATTATCTGGCACTGTTTGAACTTTTAGACTAAATAAAGTAGGATACGATTTCAACTCTGAATGAAATATCCCCTTTCACGCTTTTCATTACTAACGCTAATTAAAAATATATAAAAATACATGCTTCGTGGCTGATGCGGGAAACAAGTATTTAGCGGTCAAACTGACCAGTTTGGCCGTTCGAGCGTAAATAATTTATACCTTACTAGACACAGATTAAACATAGAAGCCTTTGAGAGCTCCCGGCGACGGGTTCACATTAATCAACGAGCATTAATCAATAGACAAGACGCTAATCAGGAACGTCCGGCAAGTAGGTCGATCGGAGGTTTGCCCGAAACCTTTCGATCTTGCTCGCCACAGAGTTGGAGATTCCACGTCGCGCGATGAATGCATGCCTACGCGTGTACGTGTACGTGTCCGCATGTGTGCGCACACATGCCGTTTGCAGCGGACTGTGCAGCAACAGGGTTACCCACGGGTCCGGCCGACGCTTTCGTCTTTCGAGATAGAGAGACGTTTCTGTGAAGACTGGAAAGCCGCGATCCCCGGTGCAGACCGGCCGAGATGCCTGGGGATTGATTGATTAGAGGGTACGGCGTAGGAGAGAAACCGGGAGAGTTCCGGGGTGCGGGTTAGTTCGGCAGGGGGTTTCCTGGGTTATTTGGAGTCGGGGCGAGGGGTGGTTGGCGCAGAGCGACGGCGGCGGCGGCGGTGAAGGCGGCGGTGAAACCGGCGGTGGGTGTGGGGAACGGTGTTGGATTCGAGGTGGAAGCAAGGTAAAGGGCGGTGGCGAGGGGCATTCGGGCGAAGAAGGGTGGCGGCCCGTCCGGTGTTAGAGAAGGAAGGCTGGAGGCGGTAGTTCGAGGTGCTACAGTTTATAATAGTTGCCGCCGCCCTCGGGCCAACCGACCCTGCCCGCAACTTCCACAGAGTTGCTTAAACCTAACCTTCTCTCACGGGTACACGGGACGATCAAGTGTGGTCCGCGGCTCGACCGAAAGAATGTGGGTTACTCGGTCCCGGTCGACCGCCAATGCCGCACCATTTTTGCTACGTCGCAGCTCTCGCCCGCTCGTATCATAGCCGCGAGAGTGGCTCGCAGGAATGCACCGCGTCGGAAGAAAGAGCACGAACAGCGGTTTCGAGTCGCCAATAGTATATCCGCCGAGCGACAGCGCGCGTGTGCCGTAGATTAGTTTGTAGTTCGTCGTTAAAGAAAAAGCCGAGTTATTAGTTGCGGCTAGGGGGAAGGGGGGGTCAGGGAGCTGGCGGGAAGATGAGGAGGTCAGACGGCCCTCGCGCAATTTAGCGCGAGCTTATCAGATCCGCTGTACTTCCGCCGCAATTTATGCTACTTACTTAGGCGACGCATACTATCTTCTGCTATTTATAAGAACAATGATTAATGACTGATAATCTGCGTTGGTAAATTAAATGCGAATTATATTCCGGATAATATTCCTGCTTATAAAATTCTTCATCTTACGTTTTTCTCTCTATCGGAAGTTTTACATACGTGAAATATCTCAAATTCTTTCCTCGATCTTTCGGTCTAAATTTTAATTCTTTGATCAATTTGAAGTTGGACTTTTTCTTAATTGAAATAGAGACAATGAATATAATGACTACAGTAATACCTCAGATACGGATTCTCTCCTTTTCGTTTTGTGAATAAATTCGAAAGAAAGAAGCAGTTTCTATATGTTTACGTGCAAAGTGTACGCATACCTATACGGCATACGATTTCTCGGTCCCGCGACAGCGGCCTCCGTTATAATTCTCCGTTATCTATGGAAATTCTAAACCATACTAAACAACAATATATATCCCAAAACTATGTAATTCCTCGTGCTTGCGCGTACACGGTATGCAATATGTGGTAGCGAGGGTTGCAAACTGGTCGCAGTACTAATTTGTTTTGTGCTGCCTTTTTGATAATTTATGATCTCTCGAATAAAATATATTACCCATTAATCTATTCGAATGCATAAAAAAATACTAATAGATACAGGAATTATATTTACAGATGAAAAATTAAAAAAAAAAACAAGAATACGAACAAACTTTGTATAAATTGTATAAATAATTGTTGAATAGAAAATATTGAAAGTAAAATTTCGGATAACTATTAGCAGTTACAGCTACAGAAAAATCGTAATGCTTTAGATTTGCAATTTTATTTTATTGAATTTCTTAAGCAATATACAAACTTGTTGTCCAAACGAAAAAATTGTTGAAAAATATTTCTTTTGATTTTACAAATATTCTATTCATGTTAACATCCTTCATCATTTATTTCAAATTTGCCCATTTTCAAATCAACGAAAGTTTCAATAGCATTTTCAGCATGAGGATGTCCGTTACCAGTATAGTAACAAAAAAAAGGAAATTCAACGCAAGTGTATCTTAATTCTCCACCAAGAATTGACATCCTTCGAAGTCGTCCATACCTTAAAACAGCATGTAATCATGCAAGTCCGCTATTACTTCCTATAACGCTATCTACGCCAGGAAACGCCATTGCTCGCTCGTTCCTACGTGGTCCAGGGACGCCGAGGATGATGAGATCTGCAGGCTTGCATCCTGATGAGACTATTAGGATGGCTTGATAAGTCCATAATATTCTGGTCGATGCTGGGGCAACGCCGTCGACTCCACCCGGTGTCCTCGCCAAACCGCTACCTCCTACTCCACCTCCACCCAACTCTATTCCCTTCCGTCGTCGCCAACCCTTTTACGATGCTTGGCTTCGGTCGTAGTGACGATAAGATAGGTGACGCTTCCAATTTCCATCGACTTTGTTAACCTCGTACCTTGATCATTTCTCAGTAGGAGGCAATTTTGTTCGAGCAAAGGACTTCCTAGAAGATCTGACATTTGTCTATGAATTATATAAGTATATCACCAAAATTCATCATCTAATGTTTCAGTGAATTTCTCCCGTAATGGTGTAGCGCTAAATAATCGATTTTGCTATTCTTTCAACATCTTATTACAAGTATTGCGTATCTTAGAAGTCTGTATTGCTCTCACAACTTTATTCGTTTATTTCTTTTTTAAATACTAACATTTTCTAATCATTTCAAAACGTATTTGGAAATTTTTGACTAATAAAGAATGATATATTAAAAGTGATAACTAATACGTATTATTATTTATTCTGACGTCTGTCAGTTGATATCTTTTAGTACAAATTTCTTTTATATTTTGCCTCCTTTTGCAAGCTTAGAAGCTAATTTCTATTGAATTTTTCGCAATGTCAGATCATCTAGAAAGCATTTTTCAGAGGTTTTAGACGAGGAATCTCGTTTATGTTCGTCTCTTGCGGGCAAACGGTCGATGTTGCACCCTCGAAGCAGCTGAAATTAACTTTGAGCATTACAGATGTCGAGGCGCGCCGCGGCGAGAAGCTAACACCTTGTTAGCCTGACAAATTCGGTCCATCTCTCCTTCCTATCGTCCCTCACGACACTCGCCGCTCCATCCGTGCTTTCTATCCCCGCGACAATATCCCAGCGAGCCTTTACCAGAAATTGAGGAAACTCGGTTCTTAACCCTTTAAATGGATACGCAAATTTGCGATTCGTCATAAGAAGTGTTATATCTCGTGTGTGCAAAGGAAATGTAAAGAAATTCTATTTTTTTACTTTTTAAATAATCATCTAAAAACTGTCATGTTATTCATTGGTCTAAAGTTTAAGCTAACTTTTGTAAATTGATCCACCATGAGGTTTTCAATGTTTTCCTCCTTACGTGAAGCAAGCATGCTGCTTGATTCCTCTTGAAGATATCTTTATTGTAATATTTGTATAGATTTCACAAAGGCCGACTACGTGTTTTGCACTCGTATTCGTAATAGCGTCGCTTCTCGCACGTATTTTGCGAGCCGGATGATAATCGACTTCTTACGCTACATGCCAAAGCTACCCTCCATCTTCATTGGTCTCCCGAAATTGGCGCGAATGGAATCTCGAGCAGCTGCGGGAGTTCTCGTCGTACGTGCGGAGAGTGTCGAGCGTCGTAGAATGTCGTTGCTTAATCGGGTCGTACCCTCCGCGATCCGGGACTGCCTCACCGTCAACCCTTTCTGAACCTCCGCGTCGTCGCGTAATCCATGACGACTGGGAAAGTGATATCGAGGATTTCGAGAACTTCACTCGATATTGGATGATTTCCCGGCACTTCCTTTGTGCTGTGTTACGAAATGGGGTGGGTAAAATGGGAGGATGGTGTAGAGGTATGACAATTGTGGTGGCGGCTACGATACGACCAGCAACGGTCGTAGGGATGAGAACGGTGGAGACGCATGGTCGTGTTTGCGTCGAAAGGCGGAAGGGTAATACCATTGCACGGCCACGAGGAGTGCCAATATCCGGCGTGGGCTCGTCGGCGGCATTTAATTGCATTAGTATTTCATCGCAAAAGTCTCCGCACCGAGGAGACTTTTCAATTGGGCTTCGCAGTCAGTGAAGCAGCCTGTTAAAACCTTTGATAGTGTTAGACATGTACCTAGAGATATAGTTGTTGAAGACAGAAAACTACACCACATCGAATTCGTATGAAGAGAAAAATGTACCATTTTATTTTGCAATATATTAAATGCAAACATTTGTGATACTCAATAACAAGAATTTAAATAGGAACTACAATCGCAATAGATTATAAAAATATTTGCAAATAGCAAAAAAATTATTGTTTGTCCATAAAAATGATAACATCAAAAATAAAAATTGAAAGAAGAGAATAATATAAATTATATGTAACATGTGTATATAAATATTTAGAAAATTGTTAATAATTGGCTGTTATTTGATTATATTACTAATTATATTCATTATTTTATGTTTCAGATATCAGTAAGTAACATAATGGCATAGAAGAAATATTATTGACGTAGAGGTAAGACGATTCGAGAAATATAAGTAATTACATGGTAATAAATTGTAACAAACGAAGCGTTAATTTTAATTAATTATATACGTATACATACACATTTTAATATCCTGTATTGAGTTTCCTGCTAGCATACAAGTATTAAAAATTTATCTGCATTACATTCATAATAATATAATTATGATAAATTAATTTGATTTATAATTAGCTGTCTGTTGTGATTCTACATAAAAATTAAGGTTTATAGAAACGTTTATAGATCAAGCTCCGTATATAATTGTTGTTTGTTAAACAAAAAATATGTTTCTAAAAACACTAATAATTTAATAACATTGTAATTATATTAAAGACTTCGCTCCCTTAATGCATATCCCTAAATTGAATGGAAAATAAAGGTGTCCTCTTTCTAACCGATCCACGCGTTCCGTCTGCATTTATTCCATCCGGCTGACTCGGCACTTTGCGACGCATCGGAAGAGATTCAAGGGTGAGGAACATCAGCCGACGGTGGTTAGTATCCGGGTAAAATGATGTGAAAGCTTATGAAATGGCGGTCTAGTCCAGTGCGATACCGGCGTATAGTATGTTTCCACCTCGCACCCAGAAATAATACGGCATGGTGGTAACAGCCAGAGGTTTATCTTTGTAGGACCATAAAACTAACCCGTTCTCTCCGCTTGATGATGGGCGCTCCACGGATACCAGTCTACAGCTCGTTTTAAAACTCGTTTCAAATTTCAGTCCGGTAACGCGATTATTTTGAAATTTAAAAGATTAGTCCAACTTTCATTGCACGTGACTTATTTTCGACAAATGATGCGAAATTCAATATGCATAATTACGATGAGTGACAAATGCTTAATTCTTAAATTAATGAGGAAAGAAATGAAATATTTTTTTAATACATTGGTTTATTATAATTAATATATTTCACAATTTTATACATTTGCTAACATTTTTAAATGTATATTGTTATACAATGTAATCAGATCTGAAAGATCATAGCCCTCGTACATGCTCGCAACAATAACCGCCGCAAAGTTAGACGAATATCGTCATGTAGTCCGATGATGTCAAAGTGCACAGTGCATTTTGCCTCAACGGTGAAAGGCACAATCGCCGAAAACGCGAAGTCGTCGCCGGAGAAGTTCGCGACAGCTTGATATTTCGGCGACGCGTGTACGCGGCGATCGTAAATTGTAAAATCTATCAAGACCAACGCGGTCGACATAACTCAGGGGGGTTGCTATCCCGGTGGTATGAAGCATGGCGGCCAGACTCGGCATAAATACCCGGTTGCAGAACACTGCAGGAGCAGAGAGCAAGCCCAGACCCGTTGTGGCGTGGCAACATCATCTATCTCGAATAATTTATTATCGCACGACTACCGCGTCCTCTCGAAACCCGGACAAGAACGCAACTATAGGAACTACGAACGGGAAACGAGTGTCGTGCATATGCGCCGATCCTCGACCTTCCATCAGCTGGGTTTCGAGATTGTGTACCACGTTGTAGTCATGAAAGATGTTTGTTTCTTCTTTGCTGACAGAATATTTACAATTTTCATGAGGATCTGCTATACAACTATCGATACGTAACATAGTGATTAAAATTAAAAGTAACAAATTCGATATTCAAAAATTACAGTTATGTTAATGTTGCTTAACATATTGAAGTAACAGTATTTAGCGATATCTGCACTAAATACTAGTTTTTAATTTATTATATTGATAAAGAATTAACTTTGAAGGTAGATTTTCTTATATTTTTCAATAGTATAATTTTCAAAATATAATGATATAGTATCACTATGTTTGTATACGTATGTGTAAATTACTTTATAAAAAAGATAACTCTTATTCTATGAATATCTCGGTATTAGTATTCGATATTCAGTAAATTTCAATCGTAATATGTATTGAAACTTGAGTTTATCTAATGATGTTTAATCAAGAGTTCGCATGCAATAGGTACGTAGAACAAACAGGTTGCGCACATCAAGTAGAGATTAGCAAAGATAAATTTAATTGATACATCAATGAAGAAATCGATATTCAAGTTAAACTTTCTGATGTTTTATAAATAATATAAAACAGTTATAAATAGTTTTGTAAATAAGATAACATTGGATACTAGAAAATATTAAAATGATTAATTTGCTTTCTTAACATTAATATACATATATCTTCAATTGTTACTGATTAAACGAAATAGTTTATCTAATTACATAAAATTTTATTGCTAAACGTCACTATATGTATTATGTTGTGTTGCGATTAATTCGATAGTCAATAATTTTAGACAAGTTTAAAATTTCCCAGTAAATTTCATTGAGGACAAAAATAATTCGATAATCAATAATTTTAGAGCAATACAATTTAATATTATGGTTTAATATCGCGTCAAATTATACTGATATGTTGATTTATATTTATATATTATTTTTTAAAAGGCAAGTTATTAATTTAAGTGATGAAACATTAAAAAATAATGCAAATAGTTTTTTAAAATGGAATTTGCTTAGTGGCGCCATCCTACAGGGGGTTGATGAACTCATACGTGCTTCTGCTCGACGAATGCACGCAAGGATTGAGGGGTGAAGAATGACTTGTACAAAAAATGCCAGCAGATGGCACCAGGTTCCTCTTTAGAACGAAGAAAGAATCTTTTTCGTTTTTTTATAGCCCTTCCGCGTGGAGACCCCACGTGTAAAAAGCGAGAGGGCGGTTCTGTGCAATACTTTTTGCGCGCGGAAATTCCATGGTTGAATTCATTTTTTAAAGAAAGCGATTTTTTACGCTCGCATAAGCGGAATGTTTGTGTAAGATAGTAAGATATCGATCGTGTCGTTTTTCACATCTTGGTGCATCGCCGTCGACAATTTTTGTCGTTAAAAGCAACTTCTTCGGGCAAAATGGCGATGCTAGGTAAATCGAACAAGTTGACAGCAAAATGGTGTATTCACGGCGTCGCTACGTTTCCCCATCTTGGTATGTGGTTCAGATGTAGACACTGCGGAGGGGATAAACAAGGTACCAGGTTGGCGGGCAGATTTTCAAAAAACCGGAGAGGCTGCGCGCGCTTCGCCTTCATTGATCGGAGGGCTGTGTCCGGCTGCCACCCTCTCCGCTGCACCACGTATGCAAACTATCCTCTTCGTTGGCCGGGCAGCCCAAGAGGGACTCGTTCGCTCTCGACTTTCAGGGCGGAGCCCAGGAATCTCTGAGGGTTTCTAATGTAAAAAAAAATTTAAAAATTTTTAAATGAAAAAAATGGAAAAGTGTAAAAAATCTTGCTTAGCATTCTTTGTATTTTTGGCGGGAAAAAAGGAGGATAAAAGGTTGAGAAAAGATGTATACGAAAAAATTCTTGAAAATTTATTTATTGCTGTAAATAACGATTTCAATAATATATTAATTTCTTCATTGTTAAAGATGTTTAGAGATGGTACAATATATTTATTTTATTATCGTAGAAAGAGAGTCTTTTGTGAGAGAATTGATGATATACGAAAACTTTCTGTTGAACGCTTCGTGTTGCGGATGGGAGGGTCGCAGTCATTTAAATATCAGCCGACTCAATCTAAGTTATGGGAAAAAAGCGAAGAGCTTGCAAGTTAAGTACGGTACGTGGCAAATAGAATTACGAGCGGACCGCCGTGGTCATTTCGGCGATTCTCAGTGGGCCGAGAGCCCGGTCCGTTGAAAATCGGCGAGTGAGTTTCTCATTACAGTTTCGGGAGGATTTCGAAAAGGACCCCCATGTCCGGCCGGTATACCACAGCATTTTTCAGTCTAGGGGACCAACCCCTACTAGCTTCTCTGGACTCACTCGAGGGAGAGCGACCGGCGAGAGATAGGTGCTCGCGGCAGGGAAGAAGAGAGGAGGAGAACAAGTGAACGATGGAGAGTGAGTGAACGAAGAGAGAGAGAAAGAGGCAGGGAGAGGGAAGAAGCGGTTGTGAGGGAAAGAGGGAGCGAGAGCGAGTTAACCTAGCCTCAAAATTCCAGCATCAATTCTGGAGCCCCTCTAGTGTCTCACCCACCCGGTGCAATTAGGAACTACCCCTTCTATCCTATTCTGGCTCTATCCTCACTTCCCTTCGACCTCCCACCCCTTGAGAGCGGCGGAACCACGTGATCCGGCAACTACACTCTTGTTTTTAGGGTGGAGGCTCGGGTATCGGTGGTGGAGAGCGAGAGGCATGGGGTCGGAGTAGGGGGTGGGGGGGTAGAAGGACGTAGGAAGAGGAGGAGGTAGGACGGGGCGAGTTGCCGGGTAGGAATACCACGTCCGTGTTGCCATGGTTACCGTAGGGGGTGGTTTATACTTGAAGGGTTACCCCCGCGGTACAGTCTCCGCAAAATTGTGAAAACTGTCGACGGACCGCGGCGTCGTTACGCGGAAAAACTTGCGCTAACGGCGCTCATACTTTTGCTAAAGCTTTTACCCAGGGGCTTTCCCTTTCGCGACCTCCAGTGTTTACACCGCTTAAACGTCTAAGACAATTAATGACCGGGTTTTCGGGGTTTTCTGCCGCGATACTTAGCCGAGGTTCTCGTCTGCCCGGCCACATTCGCACGCATAATCATACATTTTCGTAAATTATTTAAGCATTCTAAAGTAGATATAACGAAGCTAAGAGGTTCACGCTAGATCTTGTAGACAAATAGATATTATCATAAATAATGCGGGTTATATATTGAAAGTTCTATTTTTCTAATCTAAAAATTTATTGTAATATTACTCTAGTAATTTGTAGAAAGAAATCGTACTCTTCTATAAACATTTTTACATACACATGTACGCATACAAATTTCATATAAGTAAATTACTGTTTCAGCGGATACACATGTGTGCGCATAACGCGTATATCTTCCGTCTATTATATCTATTAATTAAAAAATTTTCAGCAGTGGCTAATTTTCCTCGGCCTTGTGCGGCAATTGTTAGATATATTTTTCGATTTGTTCTCGCGGAGACGACTATTCCAGGTTGGCTGTTATGAAAACGGTTATGTTTATTGGCTACGAAGATAGTAAAAAATAACGACATTACCGCGACTCGATTTGAACCATGGGAAGAATCCCGTTTATGTAATTTTGCCACTGTCGACACAAGGTAGAAATATCCATTCGCAGATAAAAAAAGAGAAAGGGAGATATAAAGGAATGACGATTGCGCTATCTCTAACTGTTATAAAGAAATGACAATACTTGCAAAAGAAACGACAATAGAAATATAGACGAAGAACAAAGCAATAACAAAGATAAGAGCTAGACATATAATCAGATAAATATAGACAAATAGAATTTTGTGAATAAATTTTTTAAAATTAAAATATAATAACTATTAAACTACAGATATTTATATTATTTAATTGCTAAATAATTTCAAAATTTCTATTTCTCATGATTTTTGGAAATAGAGAATATTATAATAATAGTGTTTATGACATTACATTAAATCTATCATCTTTAAATCTTTTTAATTAATGATTTGTAATCATTCATAGATGTGAAATTATCCAATTTTACGGATAAAAAATGATTGATTCAACTAAATAACATTATGTACAATAAGTCACAATACATACAATTACGATAATTTTTGAAAATTAATAAAATTAGTAAAAACATAATTTTAATTACATCAAGTACTAATATGTTGAAAAATAGAGGAAAAAATATTTTCGTAAGAAACAAGACGAGAAAACTCTTTCGGCGGAATTTTCTCACGAATCGATCCGCTTTCGATACCTGACCGTTGACAACGTAACGGGTATGCCATTCGCGCACGCCGTGGCACCGGAAACGCATCCACTCTGGCCAAGAACACCTCGCGGTTTCAGATAATGCACTCGAGCAGAGAGCCAACGCGCCCTAAGCTCGTTAGAGTTACACGGCCGGCGCTAAAGGCACCGGGAGAGGAGGATGCGGACTTGTCAACACTCAACGGACCGAATTCGCTAACGTGCTGAACCTAGTCGGACGCCTGGAGCACAAGCCACAATCTAATCATGGCTCGCCGCATTCGCAAGCCCCTATTTTACAGGAGCTTGTTGGATATCGTGGGGTCTGTAGCCTTCTTTCTTGTCGTTTTATCTCGCGGCTCCTTGGAAGCCGCGAAGCTTGTTAATTGGTCACCCGACGATCGCTTCATGGCTTGCGTTCCAGTTACGGTTTTGTTTATCGGTTTATAATTAGAAATCTTTTCTAATACCTCTCGTCCGCATCCTCTTCTGACAAGAAATACTATGATTCCAATTAATCTTTATTCTAACATAATTCTTACTATTCGTTCTTATACATACTTTGAATTTTTTTTAGCTATTACGGCTTGTTTAAAAATTATAATTTTAGGCTTCTACTAAATACAAGAATTAAGATTTTTCCAAAATTGTTAAGATTGTTAAGATCGGCAAAATAGATTATTTGCACTAGCTTCCGGCTAGTCAACTATTCATATCTTGCGGCATTTATATACCTTTTGTGCGAACAGCACGAACGTGCACGAAATACCTCGTTAATGTGCACATATGAGATTCCAATGTCCTAAGGGAATTATGACGATACCAAGATATATCATTTAATATCGGCGAATGTTAACCTCGTCGTATAAACCATTAATCGCTAGCGCATCGGATAATTTATGCAACACATGACTATATATTAAAATATGGAACGCATTTAAACGCATTTATTTTCGCCAAATTTGCGAAAAGCAATGCAACGTGGTACTTGGAAAAAAAGTATGAGGTTATTTTAAATATACAACTTTTTTTTTGTTAACAACGATTACTATAAACTATCTTGGATATTAAGAAAAATTAACAAGTTCAATATCTGCAAACAATAATTGCTTAAGAGTAATTGACAAAAGTAGTTGGACACTTGTATAGTTTAGGGAAAAATATTTGTACGATCAGGTAGCAGCAAAAAGTATCCCTCTCCTTGACGCGAGAAATTAAATAATCAGCCTAAACGGGATTGTGGTCGAACGCACACGCGGAAAATTCACCACGTGACACACGCGGGGAATGGGGTGGGTGACATTTTTTTTCCTTGATCGGCGCGAAATGAACTTTGTCGCGCGTGTACCAGTTAAGTATGGAAATGATGCATCCTGTGCGCGCCCGCGCGCACAGCCCCGCATTCATCTACGATCCAGATGGTCATCTGGTCGGGTCGCGGTAGTATCTAGGCGGCGATCGGACCGTATCTATAGCTAGTAGATGAAGGCGGAGTCTACCCCCGTAGTAACATAGCATTAGGTAAGCTTTTCGTTTTATTGATTTTTCGAAAAAGCGCGTGCGCGCCCAGAGCTGCCCTCCGCACTATCGCCTACGAGCTGTACCAACGTCGTGAAAAGCACTCGTCCCCACCATCCATCTCGCTCTCTCTTTCCATCTTTCCGTCCCATCCCTTTCCCGCTCTCATTTTCTCCCTCCTTCTCCCGTCCGCCTCAACGTCCTTGTCCCACCTTCGCTTCTCCCGCGTTCGTTCTCGTTCTGCGAGCATCCCTCTCGCGCTCTCGCGCTCTTAGAGTGCTATCGGGTTGCGCAATGTTTAACTTGCACCCTGCCGTTACTATCTCCCTCCCGTTTCCGTCGTGTTTTGAAAATCGTGAAAGAAAGAAGCGGAGAAAGTCCCGCTAATTCCGCGCGCCTTTTTTCGCGCCCTCGAGAAAGTTGGAATCCCTTTCCTTACGCGCGTGCGCCGTTTTTCGCTCCGGCGTTGACTTAATCATTTTAACTTTCCCCAAGAAGATATGCGCTTTTATATTAGAGTTATTTTCTACGTTGCTTGCTTAATTTTTTCGCAGGGAGCAGCGATCTCTTAACGAATGCTAAGATATGATTAGGTATTTTTTATTTTTTTAGACTTTTAAATAATCGAAAAATAAAATAAGCGAAAAATAAAATATTGAAAAATATCCAATCTATAGATAAGTTAAATACCTATAGTTTAATTTTCTACTTCAGTCAGTAGAAAACACTGTTTATATCGTTTTCAGAAGTATACATCTTTTGTTTGGAATTGACCATATTTCATGATTCCTATTTTCAATTTCGCCAGAGACGAGATCTTACTCTGTACTGCTAGTATTAGATATTTAGAAATATCGACAATGACATTTTCGCACAATGACATGATCGAAAATTACATTAATAAAAAACTCGATCAGGAACACAAAATAGAAAACGGAAGCCTCATCTTTTGCAAAAATTTTTTCAATTTTCAATAACTGAAATAAAACAGACAGGAAAATGCGTGTTACGCTCGTCGCGTAGTTATCGCAAAGAATAGTCGTAGGGATCATTTCCGTTCTATAGCCTCGAAATCTGGAGCTCACCGGAATGAAACCGGTTCTCTTATTTATAGCGGACTAACCCCCTGCCGTCTTTGCGCGTCTGCTCGCGTTTGAGACGAGGAAACCGGGCGAATCGGGGCGCGATCGTGAACAAGAGGGTTGGAAGGCGACGCGCGAGGAGCTTCATCCGCGGGTTGAAGCAGCGAAAATGAAGGCTTAGCCGGCGGCAACAAACATTCATTATTACTCGTCGCGGACCCCGTCCGTTCTCCTCCACTTCCGTCATCCCTCCCGGTCATTCTCTCCCTTCTTCCCATCTCTCTCCCTCTCTCTTCGTCATCGCGTATCGCCGTCGCCCGGCCGGCGAGTAGACGCGCTGCCATTGGTCGGCACGGGCCGCCGTGTTTTCCGAAATCATCGTGCCCTCTCGCGCGCGCACTCACACATTCCCGTGCGCGCACGAGAGCGCACGCACGCACATACACGCATGGTGGTCTTGCGCGCGCGCGCACATACACACACGCACACACGCACGTACGCGCGCTTAGCCAGCCGCGGATGAGAAGTATGCACACTCGTTTGCGCACACGCACACGCACACACGGCCGTCCGCCGTAGTCCGCCGCCGTCGTCATCAATCATCGAATGCCACCGCCAGCGCCGACATTTTCCGCAGAAAGCACACGCACGTACGCGGCCACGCAACGCACGCCGCCCATTCCATATCGATACGCGGGTTACACCGCTCGCGACGAAAAGGCCCGCGGTGACTTGTACCGCACCCTTCTCGCCGCGATCTCACGGCCCCGACGACCCTCTCGAGGGCAGATCTCCGAGGGGCGAGGGTTAAGTCGGAGACACGCCGCACGGTCGTCGACCACGGCTCGCGACACATTTAGCGCGCGGTTTTCGCGGATAGCCGCGCGCGGCGGACGGGCCCTGGTTGCCGCGCCGCGTAAAAACGCGGAACTGAATCCGCGGACCAGCCACGGGCACAGAGGGGTACGTCGCGGCAACGTATGATTGGCAACAATCGGCACTCTGATCGAACGTTTGTTTCAGAACACATATGCGGCCGTCTCGCTCCCTCCGCCGGCCACGCCGACGCGCGCCTTCTCTCTCTCGTCCTCCCGCTTTCACCCTCGCGCGCGGCCTCTCTCTTTCGCTCCCTCTCGATATCGTTCCGCCTCTCTTTCCTCGCGTACCTTCTCTCTTTTTCATCCCCCCGTTTTCCTCTCGCTCGCTCGCCCACGTCCGCCCTGTGCCCGTACTCTCTCGGTCTCCTCTCGCGCTCGTCGCTCGTCGCTCGTCCCTCCTCTCGTCTCCCGTTTCCATTCGTATCGGCACGTCCTCCGCTCTTCTCGCGTCACTGTTCCTCTTTCGAGCTGCCTCTCTTTTCGTCGCGGCATATAACCACCCTCTCGTGGCTCGCTCGCTCGCTCGCTCGTTCGCTCGGTCCTCATCGAATCCGCCACCCTCTCCCTCTCCGCCCCGCGCCGCCGCGTGCATCTTCGCATTCTTCTCGCTCACGCCCGCATCCCCTTTCCAACGCTCCGTCTCTGTCTCTATCCGCTTCGGAACTGCTCTCTATTTTTCTCTCCTCTTCTCTTTTCTCTCTCCATTTCGCTTCTTTTTTCTCGCCATCTTTTTCGCTCACCCTGACGTTTTCTTTCTCCGACCAATGCTTTTTCGCCCGACGTTTATGTATCGTCTGCTGTGTCTGGTATGCGGGACGTACATCATACAACCGTGCGTGTGCGTACGTGTGCACCCCCCAGGTCGTCCTTCTCGCGCTCATCGCTCTCGCTGCGCGGGGGACGACCGTGTTCGGATCGCTTCGATACGCGTTTATGGGGGAAAAAAATGGGCGGATGTATCGTCGGCGCTTGTCACCGCGGCGTGTAAATACGCCGCGACCGAGGGTGCGCGCACGCGCCACGCGTGCACTGGGTCAGTGGAGGAACTTCTCCCATTTCTTTCTGCTTCCTTTTTGTATCGGTCCGGCTTTTCGAATATATTTGCGCGTTATCCGCTTCGCCGCCGGATATAATACGCGCCCGGCGTCGGATGGATGCGGCTCGTGTGCGGTGGCGGCACCGCCGCGCCGTGCCGTTGCTACAAAGTTGCATTAGCACTCTTTTTAGATATCCTTCGCACGCTAATTTAAATGGCGACAAAGATAATTATATTTACGATCTGTGGCTTTGATCCACATTTTTTTATCAATCATTGCTATTAGGGAAAAATCATGATACATGTTCGCCAAATTGATGCTAGAAAGATACGTCTGTTTTGTTACGTTTATTTGACAATTTGATTATGGAATACAATGAAACTTGATATCTGTCTTGTTTTTCCCTGATTCATTGGGAAGAAAATATTGTCTTGGAGTTTGCTCATACATTTAGAAATGTAAACAATAAAAACCTATTAATAATTCCATATTAAATTTTATATGATAATTTTTGATTTAATTAATGTTTGTTAGTTATTATTACTGATTGATTATTTATCTTAATGAATGATTTAACTAAGGGCACTTTGTGCAAATTTTAATTTTTGATTGCTATCATTCTTTTTATACATTTAATACAATAATTATGTATATGAAAATTATTACGTATGTGAAAAAGTTAACGAAACTTTTTTGAACTCCTTCCGCCGACAGCAGCGACCCTTTCGCGTCCACCCCGAATTCGTTGCATCCCCTTACAAACGCCGGTAAGAGAGCTTTCTGCCGCGCAGCAGCGAGTCGGTAAGGGATGAAATTCGGCGATTCGTCGCGGTCACATCGGAAAACTTGATTTATCGGGGAGCACCAATTTATCGGAATTTATACGTTCAATTGCCGTGACCTTCGCCAGCCGCGGTTAATTTCTCACGCGGCTCTTGCAACGCCGCAAAAATATCGGGTGTCGGGGGAAACAAGAACGGTCAAAACACCGAGCGCTCGCGGCCCGCTCTTTCCTCTTTTTTCCTGCAACGGTCAACCTGTTATCGTTCTCGTTTCGGCGGAAACCGCATGCCGATTAATCGCCCGAAAATCTTCGGCCCGGCCGAATTCACGGCCGACGTGCGGTTTTTTCGCAGATTTGCCGGAAACCGACGGCCAGCCGCAGCGTCGAGCCGTCATTGTCGTGGAAATTCGTCCGCCGCGCGCGATTATGAGATTCGACCGCGACGACGACTTCGACGACGATGACGGGTATTACGTCGAGAGGGGAAAAAAAGGAAGGCCAAAAAGAGCCATAAGGATCCGGAAGGAAGTGCATCGGCCGGAGGAAATGGGTGCGTTCGCTTCATCCGGCTTATTGCTCGCTCGTCACCGGGAAAATGTTGTCGTTCGACGGCTTCGTTCCGCGTTGCGTTCCGCAGACAATCGTCGCTCTCTATCCGCGAGAATAAATCATATCGATTTACGGATGACGGTTCGCGCGCTCGCACATTCCCATAGTCGATTTCTCCGCGGTGACAATTCTTCGCGCGCCTGTCGCCGGCCTGAGTGTCAACTAACTAAAATCAACACGAACTGGAAATTGTTTCCATTTATTTTTTAATTGTTCTACTCCATAATTGAGATAAATTTTTTTAAGGGGAAAAGTTTCGATGGGATATTGTTGTACAGTAATATATATATATTTTTTGTTAAGCTAATATCTTGTAGAATTTAACGCTTACTAATTCCTTAAATAAATAAAGTGTTTGAATCCGCGTTTTAAACTTGGTTCTGTTGGCTGTAAAAAATTTATTATACAAGCAACAAATTGATTTTTATATTTTCGAACATATTCAAATTGGTTTTAATCAATTTATTCATTATGGGATTATTTTTGCGGGACATTTGCGGAATAAGTGTTTGCTTTCTAACGGGAACGAGAAAGATATAGATGGAATATTTTTGGAAACAAAACGCATGCGTTTTCGCTGCAGATGTAGCTTACGCCACGATCGTTTTAATCGACCCATTTATAAAGATCATTTTACTTTCGCGCGTGTTCGGCTGCCCGCGTTTGTCGCGAGCTCCAAAACTCTTTTTTTTTCCAGCGTTTCGAGAGCGCGGCTGCGTGTAGCAAACGCCGGTCAATTTCCTCGATGTCGGCGCGGTCGACACCGAACTGCACTTCCCAGATCGGTCATCGCGCGAAGCGCCGCTCTATTTTTTGTATTTTTATTTAGCCTGAGGGCCACGTGTGCGGGGGCGGGGAGAGTGCGCGGATTCCGCCGGGAATCATCGAAAAATCACGCGTCTCGTGGATGTGGGGACCCCGGCCGAGCGTCATTGGTTCCCGATATTTCCGCAGCATGACGCGAGCATTGGAAGGACACAATCCTCGCGCCTGATTAAACAGCACGCTAATTCGGCAAACTCATACATCCTGAAGCGAGCGCGTCGGTAAACTGACGTCGTACAAACAGGACACCCGTTGAATCCTACGAAAATATTGATTGGCGGTAGAATTTCGCGGGATACACCTAGGACTCCTTTGTACGTGTGACAAATATATGCGTGGATCCATCTTTTTTTTTTTAAATTGACTCCCCAAAACCGATACAAAAATACGGCAGTCTCGTGAAGATAAGAATATCCCCGTGGTCTCGATAGGTGATTACTAAAAATTTGCTTATAAAAATTTGTACAGGGTGTGATTTGAAATGTACATTACGCGTCTTATGATTGTTTAAATTAAGATCATGTGTGTGTGTGTATAAATATATGTATATAAAAGCATAGTTAATGATATAATGAAATGAAATAAAAAGGTATTAAAGTATAATTTTGAGAGTACACAAAATTATCTTTTGTAAATATTCGTTGTAAGATAATTTTTTATCAGTATCCTGTTTGAACGTAAAATTAATTTTTATACTTGCCTAAGTTTGACTGCTTCTTAAAATAGTAATCTAAATTGTAAAAATCAATCTAGCATATATACACATTTGTGTCCATTTCCTCTTTTTCTTATCGTCGCATTTAGTTGCGTATCTGTGCATTAATACCGCGCTACTACGATTTTTATTAGACGAGGAAAAATGTTTTATTTGGCAACGAATTTATTCTCGAATAACATGGAGCCGCGAGAAAAATGATCTCGTCAGTTTTGAAGTAGGCGAATTCGAGAGTTCTGTAAACGGCAGGGCGTGTCGACGACGAGTATCGGACTTTTAATTGGCGTTGGCATTAAATGCTCCTCCACCCGGCTTTAATACCGCAAACACGATACTTTTAGCAAATTTTCTTTTTAGACGTTATATTCTATTTGTCTACGTTTTCGTAACCGAATCAGACACAGCTGTCAATCCCGTATATACGTTTCTCGACATTTCAATGTTTCGAAATATTCTACTTTTTGCATGAATAAAATTCTAAATCGTTAATTAGGTATTCTTTTGACTGATGATATCCATGGTCGTGTTATATTCTTGAAATATTGTATTACAAATTTTCATAGATTCTATTATTCATTTGTTGTTTTACTATTCACAGATTAGTTCTTTATGAGAAAGTAACAGTAAACAAAATTATTTCGTGTTAAACTCCGTTTCATATGAAAATAGTCAATAATAGAACAGAGTAGAAAATAATAGAAAATAAATTTTAGAATAAAAATTTTCTCAGAATGATATTCATTAAAATTTGGGTAATAATTATAATTTAAATGAATTATATTTATTTTTAATTTGTGAGATTGCTTTAGTCTAAAACTGGTTTTAAATAAGTTTATTAAATAAGCTCTATAATTTTAGTTTTCATTATAATAATTATCTATATATTTGAATTGATTATACTAGGTTTTATGTAAAAATAGTAGAAAATAATAGAGAAGAATAGAAAATAATAAAAAACAATACGTTTTTAGAATAAAAAGTTTCTCAGAATAATGTTCATTAAAATTAGGGTAATAATTATGATTTAAAAAGTGAATTGTAGGCATTTTTAATTTGTGGAATCTAGTACAGAACTCGTTAAATAAGTTTGTTAAATAAGTTCTATAATTTATTATTAATTTTTATTATAATAATTATTTATACATTTATCCGAAATGATTACACTCGGAAAATCAATCGGCAACTTGTTCATTTTTTTTATGTTTTACTATTATATACATATACATATACATATGTACGTTTATATATGTAATATTACAAAAATTTTATATGCGTTTCTATGTGTAAAAATTTTGTAGTATTTATTTCGATATCGAGACAAGAGTGCGGTAAAATAAAAACGTAAACAATACTCTTGAAAAAACGAAACATAAAAAGAAAGAAAAGTTTGCCGAACATGGATACAAGCGGAGATTATCAAATGAGGATATAATCGAAATCTATCGATGGGGGCAATTAAATTATCGTGATAAAAATATTACGGTCGCGGTAGGATCGATTTAATCTTCGATGGCACCAGAACGGTGGTCCATGAGAATCAGCCCGCATGTTTCTGCGGCTTACGCGAGCCGAACTTTGATATTCCGACGTCCCAGGGGGAAAGTAGAGCCCGTTCGTTCTATCTTCAAAGTCCCCTTCATACGAATTCCCCATCCTCTTCCTTCCTCCAGCCGTTTGCTTCTCTCCCTTCGTCCCGTGTCACGCGCGCATTCGTGTCGAGTAAGCCGCTTGGTCATCCATCGGCACTTTCGTGTGCGTTCGCACATAGAGCTCGTCGCTTCGCTCGCCACGTGTGTGTAGCTTTCGTCCACGTACGTGAAAGAAGTAGCCTCCTGTGTGTGCGGGCTGGCAAGGTACCACTTGCTAGTTGCATACTTTCAATCAGACCTTCCGACCGACATATCCTTGAATTGATCGCCCTCGTAATATCGCGAGAAAATCTTAGTATACGTGACATTGATATAAGAAGATGTATGACGATATTTAGATAAGACACAAGTCTCCTCGCAGGTTTTTGGTATTGAGTCAAGTCAACTCATTATACGTCATTAGGGTTACGTATCTGTACGCTAATATGAATAGGGGTGAAGCTGCGTCTATAAGGATAGAATTGGTGAGCGAGAAAGAGAGTACGATGTCCGATGTATGAGTTCGTATGGTTTTCTGAGTTGGTATATCTCCGAGTACGTAACCCAGTATAATACCGACGTGCGGCAGCGGCGGCGGCGGAGGTGGCGGAGGCGGTGGCGGCGGCGGCGGTGGTGGCGGCGGCGGCGGTGGCGGCGGCGGCGGCGGCGGCGTCGTCGTCGACGGGTTTTGCCTGCTACCACCGCCGCCGCTGCCGCCGCCGACTGACGGTGGCCCAGGCTTGCGTCTCTCATTGATTACGCGAGAAAGAGGGAAAATTCCGGTCGTGCGTGCCTGGAAAGGTAGCGTAGGCGTGGCAACGCGTCGGCGTCTCGGCGCCTTATTCGTTGAAAACTTTGCGCAAAAGCACCGCCCCGGCCGCGCGAGCGCTGTGTTCTCGGCACGTGTGCGTGAAGCCCAGCTGGGCTTTCGGAGGACCCGACACGCCGGTGTAACATTGCGGCCTGCGTGTACGTGTGCGAGAGGAAAGAAGAACGGGGAGGATGCCAGGCGGTTTCCCCGCCGCCGCCGCCGCCGCCGCCGCCACCGCCGCCTCGGGCCCTCCGCTCCACTCGTCGAGGGCGACGGCGCCATCATTCCCCGCCAATTTTTTTCAAATGCTGGCTCCCTCTGCTCGGCCGACGTCGAAACTGCCGTCCTCTTTCTCTCTTCTGCCCCCGTTCATCCCTCTTTCCGACACGCTTTCTCTCCTTCACCATTTTACTACCCTCTCGCTGTCCCTCTTTCGCCGTACCCTTCCATCGCGCTCGTTCAGCTTCGTTCGCGCTTGTCCCTTTTCCGTCCTCGTTCCGGCGACCGCTCTTTTGCTTTCTCCTGCTCTTCGTGCTCGAAGAACAACCGTGTGGAAGGGCGCGCCGCGAAAAGGGACGGCAAGGACGAGAGCAATAAAGAGGGGGAGATCCTCAAGCGCGACGATAAGCGTCGAGGGGTCTCCGACTCTTCGTCTCTCCGTTGCGGGACGCGAGGGTCGATTTCCGGTGGTGGGAATTTTTCTCGACGTGGAGGCGACGAACACCAGCGCTCACCCTCGGGTCCCCTCCCGCCCCTGTCTCTATCTTCGTTCGCTTTTCCTTTTGCAGCGCTGCAATCGACGACTCTATTACTTCCGCGAAAGGGAGAGAAAATGCAGCAAACGGAGGAAAACGGGGGGGAATAGCCGGAGGCTGTTTGACACACGATGAAGGAGGGGGAAGGAGGTGTAGACGCGAGGTGATCGCGCAGCTGGTAACGCAGACAGAACCTTCGTCCTTTTCTTCGTTAAGGGCAACTTGTGTCGCGCGTACCTGTTTAGCAATTCTCGAAATGCGACCGGCGCGATTTATATGAGAGACATCGCGTACAATAGTACATCCCATACTATACATGACGAGGAGCCACATTTATATCGCATTACAAGCGCACCGGCTGATATATGTTATTCCGATAGAATTTCAGCTGGTAGCTAACTATTGTTTTTTACATTCTCTCGGAATAATCCTTTTCTATGATTATTTATACGGTCTATATCTAGAGTCTGTGTGTGTATGAATATCAACAATGATGTGAAGAGCTCAGGTTGCATTTGATAATTATTTAATGCCTACGTATGTTCGTACACATATATTTATTGATATTTTTACATATAACTTGTACGTTTATCTAAAATCTTAGGGATGTTATTATTGAAAAATGCTACACAGTATTGAATGTACTTTGTTTTTTTTTCTGTAAAATTAAGATCATTACAATATTACAATATTATAGGTAGATGAGAATGATTGTATTTATTTTATACATAAATAAAAAAAATTTGATTGCATTGGTAATTTCAATTAGCAATTTGCAATCCTTTTTCAAATCACAATTTATAATTTTAAAATATATAATACATGATTTAAAATATTTAAAAAAGAACTGATTTAAAATTCATTTCACACAGTTACAGATGTTTCGTATCTATTAAAATAATTGCAAATTTTAGTCTATACAATGTATACAAAGAAGTCGATTTGTATGCAGTCATATCAGCGGTAAACATTGGCGGTCTCGTTGCAAGCGATCCTAAGACATTCATTGCGGGAAACCGGAACGATGGGCATCCGCGATGATGGCATACCTTGACGGCGGCAGCCGATCGCGGCGCGCACGTGTCCCGAACCGCGGAGAACGCGTGCGCGTATTGACACGCGCTGATCGAACGCAGTGACGCGCGGGCCTCGTCACGAGGGCGAACCAATACGGCGTGATCCAGGCCGGTATCCAGCACGACCACGTGCGCGCCCGAAGTAGGCATTCACCTACAAAGGTAGGCCACATTGCCGGGGTTAATAAGTAGTTGTCGCTCCATCTCCGAGAGGCGAAACATCCCCGGACATCCAACCGTCCGACCACCCGCCCATCACCCCTGCGTCAGCGAGGGCGTTGAAAAATCAGTCTCCTTACAAAAAGGGCTCGTTGAAAGGGACCACGTAAGGGTGGGATTCCACGCGGGAGACCGGGATGGTCGGACGGAACGTCGGAAGGGGGGAACGAGTGAGTTTGAAGGGGGATGGAAAAGTAGTAACGGCGTGTGCGGCGGTTGGGGGGGTGGCGGGGAGGGGAGTGGGAAGGCGGGAAATCGGGCAACGTAAATACGGAGCACGTTGCTATGCGCCGTAAGCGTCCGCCCAGCCACCCTTTTTACAAAGGGTGCCCTGAAAGTACGGTACGTGTTACCGCCGGGTAAAAAGGAACGAATGAATAAATTAGCCTCCACCCATGTGCGACGACGTAGAGAGAAGGGTCGGGCGTATCGCGCGGCACGCCATTTTGGAGAACGAAGGTCCCCCACGGGGAAAGGACACGGCATACGAAGGATTCTTCTAGTCGCTCGATGCATTTTACATAGACCTCACGGCCTCCCGCTTTTTTTTCTCTCATCTGTTCACCTTTTCGAATTATCGCGCCGTTCTTCGATCAGCCCGTTCGTGATCATTCATGAGAAGAAAGTGGATTGTCACCCTAATAATGTCATGGAATGCCGACATATTCATATTACGTATCAAACGTTTCGTACACATATGTAATTTTAAAAATTATAGAAAGATTAATTTTTTTCCAAATAATCAACTAGCTATGTTAACATCATTTATTATTTTTTGTTTAAAGTTATTAGAAATTAATAATTAACATTGTATTTATACAATGAGATTTTTCTACTGGTGATAATTTTGTAAGATGACTAAAATCCGACGCATAATTTTATTCCAATCGTGAGCTCCGCGTTTGTAGTGGAAGGGCAATGATTCGATCGGTAGCAACGTTCCATCATGAATTCGAAATGGTAAATAGCAATAATTAAATCGGAAGTCGAGCGAATTCCGCACGTTGCACCGATGAATTCGACATAATCGCCGACAGATTAACCAATAGCGTCGCTAATCACTACCGGACGCGACAAGCTCGCGTTAGTTGTATACTAGTAATAAATCGTGCGGCGCGTTTGACGGCCGAAATCGAAATCGAAACTCTCCAGGGAGGAAGACATTTGCTCAGAAGAATAGCTTGTTTTACGAAAGAGATAGGAATTGCACGAGATTTGTCTTTATTAAAGTATGTAGTTACATGTGGGGCACAATGTGCGTCATATATATATATATATATATTTTTATTTATTTATTCATCAAATGTGAATTAAACTCGGCATTTATCTCGAAACATTCCTTAAATACTGTACATCTAATAATAAATTCAAACTTGATGGAATATTAATTTGCACAGCGATTATATAAATTTCGTAAAATGAAACAACATGTCCATCAACCAATATTATATAGATAAGCGTAAACATTGCGGTGGTATTTTGATACTAAACCCCCAAATGCGTTCGGTGCATTCAGGTATAATAATTAATTCGCATGATAATTATCGTGGGATTCTCTCGGATAAAAGATAGACTTAATCGATTGCAAAGTGACGCTAATCGTCGATGTCCTTTTCGGAATCGATAACTGGCTGAAAATATAAAGTGGCGATCTACAGGACGATTGGAATCGGGGGGGAGAGGAGGAGAAAGAACGAATCGCGCAGGAGAAAAAAGAATTCGTTTAATATCCAATTTCCGAGACGTCAATCCTTTAACAAATTACTAGTCATCTCTGCGAGAGGGCTACAAGCTCGAAGCACATCTCATTTCCCGTCTTTTTCATCTGTCCGCGAAAGAACGGACGTGCACGCGTGCATACGTGCATGAATGCGTACGTGCGTAGCGGGAGTTTGCAGTACCGTGTCTGAATTTACAATGTCCCTTTACCCGCACTACGTCCGCCAGACACGAGATTCATCCGCCGTTCTAACGATTGCGAGTTCACGTTTTTGTTCGGTCATCTTCATCAAATACGCGTCCTTCCTTGCCTTGCTCTGTAAAGAAAAAGTGGAAACGCGTTAGCTCCAACGTGCAATAAAAACAGCATCCCCGTGACGTTCTCGCGAGCGCTGTCGAATGTACGTCTGCGAGATGATCGCGAGCGATCGCCATCGGGCAGTATCGTAGAAACGCCAATATACGAGAGTATGTGCATGGACATGTACCACGCGCACTCTCACGGGTCTTGGGAACCGCCGGGAAATCCCCGCGCGTACATCGCGCGTATTCTCGCCTCGCGCTACCGCCAAGGTAGCTTTATTTCACCGGATGTCCCCCTCGTTTTGCTTTCTCGCGGATGTCCGAACGCTTCGGCCGCACCCACCATAGATCGGTGGAAAAGAGTCGCCGCGCGGTGCGGCGCGGCGCGGCGCGGTCGGCCGGCCGTCCGGTCGGTCGGTCGCTTGTTCGTTCGCTCGCTCGCTCGCTCGCTCGCTCACTCACTCACTCACTCGCTCGTCGCGGTGGGGGAAGAGTTGCTCGGAGATAGTAAGCTCATTTATACCTGGGACGTGCTTGCGAGGTAAAACTGCTGAAAAATGATATCCGAGCCCGCGTCCCGCGGATTCCCGTCCGCCATGGCCATCGCCGCGCCGCGTTACCATCGTACAGTCGGGACCGCGTCCCTCGCCCTCGCTCCCGTCCGCATCCGCCCTCCTAGCCCTCATCACTGCCCTCGCCGCCCGCGGTCTCATATCGCAGATAGGAAATTCTATCCTTCCGTTTTCGTTGCGCGCCCCCCTTCCCGTCCCCCTCCGCCCCCATCCGCCGTTTCCACCTTCACCCCTCCCCCCGCGGCACGGCCGGCGCGGCCCCGCGACGGCAACTATTAAAATCTGGGATTCCATTTAACGGTTCACGGCAAAAGACTGAATATTTTCATGGATAATTCGCGCGATGAAATGTTACGGCGCTGCGTTACATCGGTGAAATGTTTTAAAAGCGTCGGCGCTACGCGGCGGTTGAACTACTTTACAATTCCGCGAGAAATGTTACGATTCGATGGCGTTATTTGCGATAGATTGGAACATTGTCAAAATATTTCCCTTCGTTTCGACGGCTGGATAATTACGCGTGGAAATTCGTTACCTCCACAGATAGAAATATATACCTTCCCTTCCTCACGAGTCGATTGAACCAGAACTGGATGATAGTGACAAGCGCTGCGTTTATCTTTTATTAGTATAGCGCACATTGTGTGTACCCTATATTTAGTATCAGTGTAGTTGACGATAATCTTCAATTGACGACCACAACAGCTGGATTATCTATTAATTTCAACGTTGTTGTACAATCGAAACGAGGAAAGGATGGAAGAACGGTCATCTTTTCCGACACGCGTTGTGCATTCAATGTTCTTCCGCACCTAGCGGATTCTTAATCACCGAAGGCATTCTGTCGAGTTTACGGAGTGGAAACGCGGTGGCTAGAAAGTGACTCGTGGTCGCAGGTTTCGGAGAGGATGAGAACGAGGAAGGTGGGACATGCGAGATGGAGGAGCAGTCGGTCTCACCGGCAAAAAGAGCTGGACGAAGGTTAGATTAATGGTTGAGAAATGCAAATTGTCCGGTAACCCCCGGTGGGAGGGGGCCAGAAGGGGGCATGCGGTGGCCTCTCCTGTGGGTGGATAACGGCGTCTCACCCGCTTACCAACCAGCAAAAACCCCTTAGAAATATATCGTAGGTCATTTCCCTTGCTAAACTCGAGGAGAAAAAATTGCCAGCGAACCCTGGAACCGACCGTGCCGCCGCGCGGCGTCCACGAACTCACACCCCCCATTGCCCGGCCACCCACTAACTTCCCGCCGCCCTCTTCCCAGTCTCGTCCCATCTCGCCTCATCCCGTTAACCAGCCTCGGTCCGACGTCCAGAAAGCGGACTGACCAACCGACTGTCGCCTCCCAGCGCCTTTTTCGCGGCGCGGAACACGCGCCTCCGCGGAAGGAGAAACGCCAGGATATATATGCGGGGCACGGAACAGAAAAATGGCCGCGAATTTGTTTTGGGTAGGCGAGGGACGAGCGTTGCACGAGCGCGGCACGGCCCCGCGGGGGGATACGAGAGCGTGTGCGTGGAATTCCTGTGCCGCGCAAAAAGGGTGGCATTTACAGACGGGACTGGATAATCGGCGATAGTTTATTTTTGCTAGTGTTCCCCTCCCATGTTCCCTTTCAATTCACTCGACCGATTTATCGACTATCACTTCAATTGATTATTCCAAGCTACGTTCCACCTTTCTTCGCCGTTCATCCATCTTTTGAGCCATATGTCTTGTGCTTGATCGATTAACACACTGGAGAATCTATTTTATGAAATCTATCAGAGTCGAACAATTTCAGTTTGGACATTTTTTCAATTTAAATCATGATATATCCGTCTCTTCTCGATAGTATTTGGAGACTGTTTCCGCTAACTAATTGATCCGTTAATTGATTGATTAACTACTTTCATTTTCTTTGTAAAAATCCACCTCGTAATCTTTCCAATAACTTATATTTTTAATTAAAAATTAATTATTAATTATTAATTATGTTGTTTATTATAAATTAATTATGTTAATTTATATGGATAGTTTCTAAATTAATCTGAACAGAGATTGCCTATTTTCAATATTCTTAAAAATCGAAAATATTTCCGAAATTAAATAATTTTAATATCAATCAAATTATCAAAAGTTAATTTAACAACCTATAATTAAATTAGTTTAATTAATTAAAAAAGAATCATTATTGAATATGTCGCAGTATCTAAAAGCTATGCGCGGCTTTTATTCTTGCTCAGAGATCGATTATTATTTACGAAAACTTCAACTGTGATTTTATGAATTTTTTCAAGTAATAATATTTGCGCTACTTTGTAGTGCATCGATAAAAAAAAAATATACGGACCTTAAAGAGCACGGTCCGGTACATTGGGTGATAAAAAATCCCGTTACAGCGCGTCACGTCGTGTCCGTTTCATCAAATCTTCCGACCGATAAAGAGCGATGCCTCGGCATCAACCTGTGGCATCCTTCCACCAGGACGCCCGCGTACCAATATTGGCGCATCTCGGTCGTTCGGACGTAGTGTCAATCGCGTCACTTCATCCGTGCACATTGCGCGCGCACACACATACGTATACACGTACATACATATATATTCGACCCGATTCTTTTTGCCACATGCATACTCGTATAATTTTTGTTTTATTCGATTTATCGTTTGCACGTGAAAGTCGCTTGATAGGATACAACATTCTTTTTGCGCATGTCGAAATAACAGCTCGGATCGTTTAACAATCGCAAACATTTTTATTAACTTCTTAATTTACGTCATAGCCTGTCAGTTCAAGACAGCCGGGCTCCTCATTTGCGAGGCGCATCACCCGGACGGCGGAAGTCGCTTGAAAAATAAATGAGAAGTTTTAATAAAGCACGGTACGCTAAAAAATAGAAAAAAAAAAGAAACGAAATGCGAAAAAATGTCAGCCGGGGCGGCAGAAGTTGCGCAACATGTGAATATGCGAACACGGAGGAAGTTACATTTCCGTTTCGTGCAACGAAGAGGCGGCGGCGGCGCGCGGCCAGTATTTCGCAATTAACGCATTCCTTAATCCCCGGTAACTGCTGAATATTTCCGCATTTGCCCCTGGCACCGTACCCGCCACGGCATTGTAGCGGCCGGTAACGGCTGGTACCGGCGATAATCGTGAACCATCCCTCGCTTATGCCATCGGTAACGGTCGCCAAGAGTTGCGCGCCGTTACGAGGACACGGCTGTACGCGCGCGTAAATCTCGGAAGGCGTTTTCCGAGGGATGAAGTCGCGGGGGGGTCGTTTAAAACGAGAGAATCCTGGGGAAACGAAACGCGGGGATACCTGAAAAACCTCCTGGCGGACATCGCAGGGCCGAAAGGAAGGTGCGCCCGGGGGCAGGGAAGGAGGAAATGATGAAAAAAGGCGCCTGGGCGAGAAGCGGGGTACACTTATTTTCATTCCCGCCACCTCAGTCGGAAGAGGGTCCTGCGGGAGGACTGCGCGCGGCCTCATTTGTTACCCTTAATGTCCTGCAGCCTCCTACTGTCCTCCTGTCCCGCTGCCTCCGGGATCTTATGAGGGAGAGGGCGCCCGGGAGTTACCGTCACTGTGTGTACGTATAGTGCGTATGTGTGCGCGCCTGTATGTGCGATATGGCCTTAGCGGTAGCCCTCTCCAGGAATATATTTCAGGAATTATGGGAAATTCTATCGAGCAATGTACCGTGATGATTTATCGCTGCCGGCATCCGCGAAAGTAATAATGGAGAACGTATCGCCCTCTCCTTTGGCGAACGGCTCGGTGCGCCGTCCCCACCGTAATCTCAACGCTCCAATTTCGAGATATTCTATTTTTCAACTTTTTTTTTCTTCGTCATCTCTGGTGACAGTATAAAAATAATTATTGTCAGAAAGAAAATAATTATTATTTGATATTAGTTTTTTGGGGGATCAAATTTTCCGACACTCTTCGAAGGAGAGTACAACTAATTGTTTATATAAATATTACTAAAGTAATGTGTATAAAAGACAATTATAATTTCTTTAATCTTTTGTATTATTTTCACCATCGTTTATCATTAGTCAAATAAATAATAGGGTAAAATTTCAGCTTCACAGAGTCCGTTAATTTTAAGCGGTACATGTACATAGGATAACTTCGATTTCACAAACTGTATCCCGATACGTGTCGCGCCGTCAAAGATTTTTTTTCCGATCTCACTTTCTATCGCGGTTGACACCTTCCATCCATGTGGTAGAATGCCTAGTATTTTAAAAACCGTTGGAACGGGAGCTCCTCGAGAGGAAGTTGCCTCGGAGTAATTAACGATTACCAATCAGCAGCTCCCACTTGGATTCTCTCGAGGACGGTAGTTAGGAGGGTCGGTACGGTTTCCACGGTGAACGCGAGATGAGACGGGATGAGGAGAGGAGACGCGGAGACAGAGGAAGAGAAAGAATGGACGACGTGTGGTCGTTTGCTAATATGAATGTCCTGTCAGTAGCAGCGGCTCCTTGCCAAGAACGTACCGCTTGCTAATATGGCCGGTTGAAGGGAATATTTACGAGGGTGAAAAAAATATCGCCGCGATACCCCCGGTCACCTTCCTCCGTCATCTCCGGTTTGATGAGGGATCCACCCGTTACCCGGGTATGAAGGCGCGAATTGGATTTTCTGGGAATCAATTAGGATGCTCCTCCACGCGTGCTTATTCTTCACGATCTGTATGTGTCAGTACGAAAAACCGGTGTAGATGCGGAAGAATTTTTCATCGCGGTGGTACAGCTTCCGTGTGGTTTTTACATACACAACCGTACGCATGTCGATAGAGACCAGTGGTTCTCAGAGAGTACGTTGGAAAAATCTTGTACATTACATTATTAAAAAACCGTATATATTTTATTATAAAAAATTATACATATTTATATAATTTATATAATATAATTTTACTTAACGCGAGTATTATTATCACATACTGAAAATTAACGTTCGATGTGCCGCGAGTAAGAAATCGTCTGAGAGCTGCTTATGTATATCAATCGATATTCTATATATATATATATATATATATATATATATATATATATATATATATATAAAATCAAGGGCGCGAAAAGAATATCGCACTGTTGATGAAAATGATCACATTTGTCGAGGTGTCTAAAGTTTTTATATTTCTATGTTATACTATGATTAAAATAATGTACGCCATTATATTGAGTTACATAAACGTGCATTGTTTAATGTCCAAATATATGGTCTCAGAGTCCTTCTGATTCCATAATAATTTCGTGAAATAAACAAGTAACGTAATATATTTCCATATAACTCGGAGATTTTATATCGATTTCTAAAAATAATTAAGACTACATACTTTCTCAGATGTGCAATATATGTATAATTCGATGCTCATCGTTGACAATCGTCTGAATGTCCTTGGACGAATCGCAAGGGTGGATTTAATAACGGTGTTATAATGAATATCATGGTATTGATCGCATTTTGGCGTCGCCTTATTACCGGCAGCGAGATATTTTTTTTATGACTCTTTCTGCGTTTTCCAGTGACATAAATTACGGGCATTTCCTAGCTACGTACGCGGACCCCTTCGATTTATCCATAAAAATAGCCGCATTGTCGAAACTCCGTTTCCCGAATGCCGCGCGGGGCGTTCCTTTTTTTCATGTAAATTTTACTGCGCGGCGGAAGGAGGCCTAATTTTTTTCGCAAGGGCGGTTCCCGACGCCATTTTGTGCGGCTGGAAGGGTCGCCAGGAGCCCCTGAATTTACTCTAATTACTTTCCCGGGATATTACGGCTCTGCAGAAATGTTATTGATAACAACTGCTTGTTGGCTCTGCGCTGTATGGGATTCTGTCGACTGTAAATTGTTCTTACAATTGGTGATTATTTCTAATTTGCGACAAATATCGTCATTAGATGTTACGGCCTATTATTAGCGATGCGAACGTTATTATTACTCTGCTGTCCAGGATTAAGAGGTATTTTTATTGTCGCGGTTGTGACGCTCGTTTCAAGAAATGAAAATTTATCGTTTTATATATAGGGGTGAATTTTCTCGCATAAATATAGTTTTTAATTGCACGTTTCCGTTTACATACGATTACATCTGAATTTCACGTGTTACATATTTTTCTTACATGTTATAATGATTAAAGTTTTGGTAATTGGAATGTCATAATATGCTTACAAATAATTGGAAGAGACACGGGTCGAAAAAAGTTGGTCGAAAAATCTGTTTATTTGTTGGATGATAAAAACGATAATGCAATAATGCTATTTGCAAATGGCGCGCGATTGAACATGACGAGAATTGGCGATTAACAATTTTTGAAGAATTTTACAACTGTTCTGTGTACTACTGCCGTTAAATGATACTCTATTTGCATTTAACGCTCTTAACAATAATTGCAACACAATGTGTTCACTTTCTAATTCAAGCGCAGCGTGTACACGAATTTTAAAGAGTTGTTTAAATGTAAATGAGGTGTAAAAGGACGTCCATTTTCCTTGTTCAGTGTTTGCCTATGTTATTGCAAGTGCGACATTGATTAAAATTCTGACGTTTAAAATAAATTATTTGAACCGTAAAGGAATATGACTGAATAAAGTTACTTTTATTCGACTCATTGTTATTACGTTTGTCTGCATTCGTCAACATCAGTCAAAAAGGAAATATTCGTGAAAGAATTACATTTTTATTCTCACAATTTCTTCGAGATTTGCTCGTTAAAAAATTTACCCATTTTCAATGCGCGCTTCGTGAATTACTAATAGAATTGTCGCGCTCTTGTTTGAGCTTCAAAGCGAGCAAACATAAAAAGACGCGTACTTTTATGTAACATTGATTTCGATGCCACTCATACATGTAATAACATTTTTATGGATTCGCTTTCTTCTCGCCAGCAACCCTCGACAAAATGGCGAGCGTCGGGAGATCACGCGCCGTCGGATAGAAACTGCGTCGATTTTACTAATTTTATCAAATTACTATCAAATTTTTGTTAATAACAAAATTAATTCTTTGAAGAACAATATTAACTTTAGAACTTTATGATATATAATGCGAATAATTTTTGCATTACATTAAATTTATCTTGTAATATATACGAAAATTCTTTATGTATTTATGTTATTGAAAATGATAGTTTAAAATATAAAATACTTTCTAGCTTTATTTTATAAAAATATCATACTAGAGCAATGACTGTATCTCGCATTATGCTGCATAGAAAATTCTGTACGTGTTCTAAGAAATTTTAATCATCAACTTAATTGCTAACAATTTCGCAATTCCGATGTCTGGAACCATAGAACATGAGAGCTATGAGAGATCATGGAAGAGACCTTTGTCTTCATTAGGCTATCGATCGGCAAGTACATTACTATCGGTGCATGAACACCGAAATGAATGAAGTCATCGCACTAACATCGATACTATTACTGGACAATACTGTTTGGTCGATAGTATCGGGATGTTTCGTCCTCACATGATATGATTTATAAGACAAAATCAAACGCTATATTACTGCTTATTAATTCAACTTTAAAGTAAAACATTCTTATTCATGGGAGATCTTTGTGGCTTTAATAATTTTCTGGGATATACGATTATTACGGACGTCGCGTCGGTTTTCTATTTTATTTATTGCCATATAGGCCAATGAAAACTGTTTTACGTCGGTGTGAATTTGCGTTAACCCCAAATCAATATTTGTAATGCACATACTTCGATTGTGCGCGCGAAACAATATCGGGAATAAATTTTCCGGTATTTCTATCCGCTTGCGGTTCATTGATAGACATATTAATGTGTACATGTGTAACGAAACAAATGAAATCGGCTTGTTACTTGTAGCTGCGATACTACGATTATACACATCCAATAAACGCCGGAGGCTGCTGGAAGCTCAAGCTAATTCGAAAACGGCAACTGCGTCGTAGATATTATTCATCGGATATATTTCCACGATATAGTAAGTAGTGAAAAAGGATACCGAGCGGCGGTGGTGCGATAACCGCATTCATTATGCAAACATTTTTCTGAGTAGATGCATTATCCTTGCAGCAAATTCATTTATTTCATTTTTTAATTTTAAAATATTACAAGATCATCGTATTATCGATTCTTCTATTTATACCTTTATTATCTTCTACGAATTAAAAAAATTTATTACCGATAAGTGCGCGTATATTATGCATTACAATTATGCTCGAACTTAAAAAAAAGTGATCAAACGTCATCCCTGATCAATCGAGTCACGTGCGATTTATTTAACTTTTTTCCTTTCGGTTTCTTGTTTATGTTTTGTATACGCGGGCGAGCTGTGCGTATGTGTTTCGTAAATTTCGGTGCTGCTATGCGCAACTAAGTTGAGAGTATTACGTAAAATTTTAAACAGATCCGGCAAATCCTATCGCTGCGAGCGAAATCTCGGAAAGCGCGGAAGGACCTAATGCCAAACAATTTCGAAAAATTCCGGATCGATCTAACCCAGTAACGGGCGTCGCACGTGTAACGGATTGAATTTAATCCCGGCCATTGTTCGTAACCAGAATTCACCAATCATACGCGGGTCGATCCAAACCCAGGTGCAGATACATCGTAGGCGGGTCGAAGAGTTCGACAGCAGGGATGCTCGGCTGCCTTCCAGGATTTGTTAGCAAGAGAGCTTCTATCGTGAAGCCTCTGATGGGGTACATAATAAGTATTATATTTCGTGACTTGATCGGCCAATTATCAAGATGCTTTGTTTCCGATAACGAACCAGATCAGATGTGACTTCGACAGGGAAAATGAAAGATGACAGAACAAATATGATAAGTGAAGGACCTTTAATTATACCTGGAATATAATTATTCATTGTTTTTTTTAAATAACTTTTTTTAATAATATTTTTTTCTTATTGATTCTTTTTCGAATAGAAAAAAAAAGTAGAATTAAAGATCACACGACAATCTAACGAGAAATCTAACTCATTTCCAAATAGCTCAATCACAAGTACAGTATATGTACTACAGAACATGTAATTACTGATTGAATACTAATTATCTGCAGATACATGTCAAAGTGTTAAATTCGTAAAATTCGTAGTATCAGCTTTTACCTAGAAAATTAAATTATACCGTCGACACAATTGCAATTTTGCAATGACTAGGAATGTGGTGACCGCAATACTATTCGGCATCCTTTGTGCACGATGGTCTCTCCACGGTTTTCTCTGATGAGAATGTGTTCGAAAACACTCGAGCGCATATTAAAACCGCACGCGTAGGGGACCATGTGGATTTTCGATTCGCGCTGATCCTCCCCGGCGCTTCTTTGCCGACTTCCAAACAGGCGGACGCCACGGCAACGAAAGCGACAAGCGGACAAAAAGCGTAGTCACAGCCTAATCCTTGAGGAGGCCGCTCGATATCGCCGGCCGCACGATCCTCCGGGAGGATTCGTTTCCCAGGAGGGCGTCGAATGCTGCTGCTGAAGCCACGCGCGTGCGGTGGCGCATAATAAGCATTAGCCCTCCCGTTTATAATCGCGCGATCGGCCCGCTTATCCAGGCTAGGGCTGCCTGGGCGCGCTTGTGGCCCTTTGTTTGCGGAGACTTGCTTTTTCGAACGGCGAACGGGGTCGCGGGGGAGGGTGTAGGGGATAAACGGAGAGCGAGAGAGCGATGCGGTACGAGCAGGTCGGAGACAGAGCCAGAGGAACGCACCCCTACAGAAACGAAAACGACGACGAATGCTAAACGATCCCTCAACCTCAGGCCAACCCTCGGCAACCCTCTTTTCCTCGTGTTTCTCCGCGTTGTACGGCCTCGCTGATAGGGCAGCGTCGGTGCCCGTCGTTGATGTGAACCTCGCGAAAGATGGCTGCCCGCCATTGTCCCCGCCCGTTCTGGTTAGGCACTTTGAAATATTATGCCGACTGTATCGTCGGTGGTTACCTCTATGTCCTTGCGTCTATTACATTATATACACTAGGTCCGTCGACGATAAGCGACATCACGCTGATGAGAACGCAACCGGCGATATCGCTCGGCTGCGGTTGAATTTCATCTTTGAAGAATTTTTGGTCGGCCTCTGATACCCGAAACCCCCCTGACTTCCCTCTTCTCAGCGTGGCTACTGAAAGAGTTCCACGTGGAAAGTAACGATTTTCATTGACATTGCTGAGATTTATTCCGATTGAGCTTCAATGTGTCGCAGATATCAATGCAGTTAATCACGATCTTCATTTAAGTAATGGAAATCGAATTTTAAGTCTTAGCAATAATTTCAATGTTATTTTTTAAGAGCTATAAAATGTAAGCAATCCTTTGCTGCAGAATAATTTAAGGAATTTAATTGAAGTGAGAATTGTGTTAAATAAAGTATTAATATAAAGATCTGATTATCATTAATATCCGCTGACATCTCCATCGATGATAAAACTTTTATGCATTGTATTACGCTTGAACAAAAATCGGTATTATTCCACTGGAAGATTGTGGTCTTCCATTCTGCACAAATCGGTATTTCATTAAACATCGGTGAGGGTAGATCGATTGGATAAAACGCAACGTCCGAGAAAAGTTTGCGAATCAGGTTTCCGAAATGCACACGTCAATAATTTGCATTCCAATATCGTTGCTATCGCAGTGGTATCAACTTTGATTATTATCCTTTTCCCCACGTTTGTTTCTTTTCTGTTGCATATCGCGAGCGCTTTTTTTTTCATATCCTCTCCATATCGAGACATTAATTGTAACTTCATGTCGATAAAAACGGCTCTTTTTACAATAATATAAATGTTACATCCGAATAGTCCAACCAATTTTAAGCTTATTTATAATACGATACGTACATTTAATTTTTATATCTGTCTCAGGATTCTGAAGTTTTATTCAATTACTCTTATAAACTGTTATTGCTTTCTCGTATTATTGTTATCACCTTTTGCGTTTCTATTCACTATTATCGTCATAAAAATTTTGATATGAGAAAATTTGATAAGAGAAGAGAGTCTCTTCACTGTTAGACTTGTGACGTAAAAAAAATGTATATATATATATATATATATATAATTTATAAAAAATCAAATCTGAATTGTCATAGATTAGTTCATAAATAAGCCGCGAGAAAACGTAGCGATTCACGTTTGCATTTATCTACATACACATCGGACAGAGCATCGCCAACGTATCGCTCGCGACTAGTGCATCGGTCAGGTACAGTTTGCCGTGGCTATGCTCGTTCATTTGACGGAGAATCGGATTTCATTATACATAGCGCGGCTAGATTGAACGGATCAAACGAAATGCCGATGAAAAGTTTGCAAATAGGCTTTTTAGAAGGAGATCAACACGATATCGCATTGGTTTACATAAAGGCCGTCATATCGTGAGCCAATTCTGCGGAAAAGTAACATTATCGGATATTTTTAGTGGATTGCAAGCTTCGCGGCTTGACTGCCGTTTTCTAACAGCAAACTACAAAAATATATAGCTACAAATTTATATAGATAAAATTTGTTTTTTGAGATTTCGCTTGAGTATCGTAATACCGCGGAAGGAAGAGAGAATGTATAGAAATTTAAACAGAGCGCGCGCACATATATCGCCAGTCTCTTTATTGAGAACGGCAATTGATTATTCGGGAAGAAGAAATATTAGCAATTGTGCGGCGATAATTCAGCACAGCTTAATGTAGCAGATACTTTATTACTAATATGTTCATTAACTTTTGTGTCAAAGTCATAATTTTCGTATGCATATGTGTCCTATCGCAGAAGAGACTTCAGCATGATTTCATAAATTCACGAAGATTGTGTCGAAATTAAACGATAAAATGGTTTCACCCATTTTTATAATAGCGTTCATCACTTTCGCCTTTTAATTGATACACTGATTTACAAATCGGCCGGCATTAATGAAAAATCAATATTTTTCACCGAGCGTCATTATAAACGCAACGCGTTAATGCGCAATTTACCGCGTTGTGAATTTTACAGAAATAATTTAATGAACATCGATTACCGATTATTAACGAAGCAACTGTATTTAAGTTGACCCTCTGTCTCGCTCATCGATCTCCACATTTCCGATTCCACTCTCACTTGATATCAAATAGACTATCCATCGTCCGCATCGTCGTTCTGACGCAAAATTTTTTCTATATCGGTATCTGCGCAATCTTGGATTGATGTAAACATAAATTCTCCGAAAAACTCAATGAAAATATTCCCCATCGTGTTTATTTGCCCACATTGTTTTTGTGCCGTTCAGTTGTTACCTTTGAAACAGTTAGTCTCATGGAACAAGCTTTTATCAATTGCATCGTATTTTCTTACGAAAAATTTAAATTGTGTTTTCAATAACAAATGGCAATTAGTGCGAATGACGCGTGAAATCTTACAGTACTGTATATTTTGTTCCAATGATCCAACTATTTCTGGTTTCGGATATTGCTTGCGAATAAATAGAAAAGAACCGATATAAATAAGATAAATAATTTTCACTTACGAATCCGGAGCATGTCTATCAGCTTAAATATGTATATATACGTATATATATCGCTCGATTATTAGAAGTTTATTTACCACATCTGATTGAGTACTTTTGATCCAGTGGCAATCTATTTTCCATCAAAATTTATCTCGTCACTTATGTCGCTACTGTCAATATGCTTTTTTCTCAAACCAATCATTCGATATTATTTTTACGTGCAAAACATGAAATAAAATTTTTTATAAAGCTATACCAGTGCACTTACTCTTCATATATCTATTTTGCTACTTACGTCACATTTCTGTTACGTTCTATATTTACCAACCAGGATGACTAAACATTTTGAGGTCGAGTTAAATTTTCCCAAATTTCGTTTCGCGGAACCGGATAGACAGACGACGCGTGTGTGTGCAACCAGGCAGATTAATCAAACGGTAGAAAAATTGGAAGAGGAAGCTATTGACAGCCGGCGCGGTATAAAAAATAAATGAAATTCAATACCCGCGCCTGCGATGGGCGGTTAATAAGCAAAAATCTGTCAAGCAGCACCAATGGTGCACTTAATTAACGTCGTATGCCTCATGGAAAATCTTCCTGCGGTCAACAATTCATTATTATTCCTCTGTCTCAATTTCGCGCCGTCTGCTTAAGAAATTACTGATATCTCCTTCGGAGCTTGTAAATGTCTTATTAATAAATAACACCAACAGTTTTAATAACAACTCTTGATTGGAAATTGTAAACTGAATTGATGCGATAACTCGTTATTACTTACTACGTATGTTTTCCATGTTGCGTTCGGAATATAATTTCATTTACTTGGCTTGGAAGTTAATATTGATTATAACTTGTGAGAAAGGTTTTTAGTTTTTTTTATATAACAGTACAGTACATTTATTAATATTATTGAATTCTAAGAGTTTATTTGAGATTATCATTTGGGAGTCCAAAGAAATTATACATTATATGAAAGAACAGATATTATGAGCTTTAAAAGAATTTTTTTTTTTATATCAGCTTTTAAATGTTTTTCTATAAGGAATTTTATATAGCATATATTTTTTTTAATTATATTTTTCATTAACAGATCAGTTTTTCTTAATAAAATCGCGAAATTATGTTGGATTTGTGCATATAATTAAGGTAATTGATTATCAGTTTATAGTAAACTAATGTATATATTACAGAGAAATAATAATTAATGTCAAATTACTAGCCCGATGACTATTTTATCAGATTTTATCTTAAACAATGAAAAATATATGCAGATACGCGTTCCGACGGCAAACTGACGGTTTGGCGAGCATGCGAGAAATAAAGAATAAAAATATTAAGCGTAAAACTATTGACAAAATTTATTTTTTTTTAGTTTGTACACAGTTTGCATAAACAATACGTGACATGTATTTTGAAATGCACAGGTGAATTAAACTAGTTTTCACGTTATGATCGTTGTCTTGCGACAACGTTACCGTCGGCAAAAGAATGTTTTATTTGAAATGATTCCACAGAACATTGTCGTTTTAAAAGTTATAAAATAATTTTCTTCGTGCATTAAGATAATTGTAACTTTATAATATTTCCCAGTTTTCTTTTACATAATTTTTTTATATTATATATTTCACTGAAAGCTCGATAAGAAAATCTAATACAATTGTTATGCTTTTCAAACCCGTAATACGTGAATTCTATTGACGATTTCTCAAAATACAACTTAATTATAACATAATTAAAAGTAATGTATGCTCATACTAACATTAAAGCTAATTCTAAGTATAAAGCATAAAAAAATCTTTTGTTTCCGTAAAATTTTGCATTAAACGATTCGATACGCAAAAAAATTTTCTTGCTTTTATTTAAACTTGATGCAAATATGAGGATTGCTTAAGATTATGCAAGAAATATCAGTAATTTCATAAAAAAAATAGTTAATGAAAAAGAATCACACAGAATTACTGCATTTTTCTACTTAGAACTTCCTATATTTTTAACCAATAATAAAAAAGGCATTCCAAAGTATATTTTAATATAGTTCGGAATCTAAAAATTTTTCAATATAAATAGTAATCCAAGCGACAGAGTATCGAAGATTTTGCACGAGCGGCCTCCATTTTTACGCCCGTGAAATGTCCGACGGAAAGCGAATGGCGCGCTGCGTGACGAAAATATATTTTGTTTTCTCATTCAGCATTTATTAATAAAGATATTTTTAACTATTTCACAATCACGTTGCACATACGTGCATTATCTTACTATTTGTTGATAGAAATCCACAAAAATATCTATAATTATTAGAAATATCTTTCTTCAAAGATATTTGCTTTACTTATCGCGTATTTCGCAAGATTTCCTAAAAATTCTAATAAGAAGTAATAAATGTCGCTAATTTACAATTAGAAACAGTTGTCCTTTTTTGTCTGAGACGATTATATCTTTGTTAATCGTTCATTGAACACATCGAAATTTTAACGTTGTCGTCTTACACGAAAAATACGCATGTGAGACGTTTGTATCGAGGAAGGATTATTGCAGAATATTTTGAGTGGGTTTTTCACGGAATATTAAGAATAGATTTAACTATGCGACGGCGCTGTGTGAGCTAAGACCGCCATAAAAATTCGGTGATTTCAACCGACGGCGAGGGCAAGGTCTCCCTTTCGTCTCGCGGACATCGATTCATGCGCACTCGCACTTTCCTCCATTTTTATTCGAGGCAAAACATGTCTCTCGCTTGGTGTTTATCACGGGCGGCAATCTACGTTCCAAGAAGAATAATGTCCCCATATTCTTTATTTCGCGAAAATTGATTGAGCAAAAAGACGCGAAGAAGAAGCCACATTCTTTCCTCATTTTTTTCATTAACAATTAGCGCTGTTTGAACTCTTTATAATATCTTATTTATCGTTTCTCAACAAGCATATATTTTCTATCGTGTCGTACGCACATCATATCATGTTTAATACATATTCATACATATTTATAAATATCTCCATTTTGTTGGGCTAACATATGTTTTTATAATATCAAGCCCTGCATATCAGGATCTCGTTTGATTGTTGGGTTTTATGTGGATTTATATACTATATCAATAACCGCAGCAATAAAATATAATCGCGGTACTGTCGTTATTAATTTTTCAATTCCCTCTTTTCGTTTGCTTTCGTAAGTTCCACCGACAATTTGAAGCGCGTCAACTTACATGTATCGATTAACAAATATTCAACGACTATCACAAATGGGGGATCGAATAATAATAGCCTCTTTTTTTTTTAGTTCGCGACAAACGAACGTTTCATAAATGCATCGTGAAAAATGGTAATCGGATCAAATACGTGATTCTGATGGAAAAGAAGTATAAATCTCTAAGTAATAATGAAGTAATAAAGGTTAAATTTCGAAGTTAATTACGAACCGATGACGCGGAACGTAATTTTGTCTGATAGTGGCCCATTTTCAGGTTATCGTAGCGAAAATTATATTTAACGTAATTATTTTGTTGGTAACTACGAACTTTAACCTTCGCGTTATAATTTGCGCGCGGTCCGTCGCCCGTTTACATTTATCTCGGCCGATTTAAATGTTTAAATAAATATCTGTCAATTTTACATTCATTATTAGTTTCGTATTTGTTTCCGATCACTTTCCGTTTTCAGCTGCGTTGAATACTCCACGTGATTTTATTGTTAGTAATTATTGCTGGAACATTTATGTATCTTTTGCTCGCAAAATTGCGCTTTCGATTTCTATCGTGGCAACAGAAGTTGACCGGCAGGTACATTTCTTCATGTGATGTTCTTTCGTTCTGAGCACCGTCGTTTTGATGTAATTCTCAGGCGTGGGATATCGTGTAATTCACTTTGTGCCCGACTTTGCGACTTGAGCTCCCTTCGCTGTAAAACTAACGTTTTAATCGTGTAAGAAGGGGATTTCCCGTTTTACTTACAGAGGAGAATAAAAAAGTAATCGACGGAAATCCTGCGGAAATCTAAAGTCCGAGAAAGAGCATGGATGACCTCCGGCGATTAGCGAGCGTTCCTTCGTTTTATCCGCTATCAGAAATGGAAAGTGGATCGCACTTTCGATTGCCGACAAAAAAAGAGAGATGCATAAAGAGAGAAAGAGAGTGAGAGGGGGGAAAGGGAGAAGGAGGGAGGAAAAGAGTCGCAGAAACACAATGTGCGCGTTCCATATTACGTTTCTATTTCGATTGATTGCAATTAATTGGACTGTTTCTCCGTGCAATTTAAATTATTCACGATAAATGAAAATACAGCTCGCGACAGTTGCGGTTTTTACGAAAGACGCGTTTCGTTGTTTCAGATCGCGAATTTATTAACACATTTTACGCGTGGAAAAAGATATCGGGCTCGCTGGAAGTTAAGTGATTCCGCGGATGTCCGACGATCTTGACAGAAAACCGATCGTACAAGCACTTTTGCGGACTCCGAAGCTAAACGCATGTAATTACATCGTACCTCGCTCTCGAATAATGAGAATAAGAGAATGCAAAATTAACATGTAAAACGTTAAAACGACACATTTTGTACGATAGAAACGGGCTGTTCAACTGTCATCGTAATAGCCCGATCGATATTTTTAATTAAATCACGTAATTTTTGCAAAAACATCCCCGTTCTTCTCCCGTACATGAAAACAACACTTCATTATGCATCACAAAGCGCCAACGTGTAGAATAGCATTTTAATGCAGATCAATCGAATTATTTCAAAGTTTAGTTTGACTATTCCCCGTACCTATATGTGTATGTGTGCGAATAGTCGTATTACAAGTTAGAGGAAATATGCCGGCTTGCGTACGGCGAAATATCGCGAACTGCGCCCGATGGAAGGTCCGACGAAATTTTTCAACTACTGAAGCATCGAATCGACGAAGGCCCGAAATAAAATTTGCTCTGCGTCGTCCTCGCGCCCGGCACCGCAAATACGCCGAACATCGAAACGAACTTCATGACGATTTCATCGACCGATAACCGCGATTGGTTTGACGTTCAACCGCATACCTATGATTCGATAAGGTTCGAAACGACGGATAAAATATGAGATTTATTAGAAACGAACCGTCGTTACCATCGTCGCGCGTGCAATTAACCAACGCCATAAATTTGTTCTAATTGTAAGCAAGAGTTCAATTTAGACGAGATTCCGCCCTTTTTCTGCGTTAGTCATATCGTTAAAAGAGCGATTTCATCAATTTTTACCGTAGTTTAATTAATTCTCTTTTATCCCTTTTCAATAATAATTCCACAGAGAGGAAGACAGATGTATATAGTTATATGTAAAATTAAAGTCAACTCTACTTCAAGTTGACATCCGCCACACGTGCGTTTGGAAAATTTACTTTACTTAAAAGACACAGTCACACGTAAGTTCTGCCCGTTTAAAGCTTAATATTCTGAAGTAGCATAATATTCTGATATTAAAATATATGAGAATAGTCCAGTGAGACGAATAATCGTTTAAAGATTTTTGAGAGAGAGATCAGAGATTGCGATAATAGGAATTTAGTAAAAGAAATTTAATAAAATAATTAGCCAACGAAAATCTCTTCAGCATCTGTGAAAAACTGACTTTGCCTTATTCAACATACAAGATAAAATGATAGACGTGCGCGATCGAGCTTGCATAAATCCTAATATTTTTTGTAAAATATTATTCTCAGCATCCTTGCACGACCGCTATGATAATTACGCGCTGTATAAAAAATATGCGCCTCGTTCGCTGTCCAGAATCAAAAATTAGAATACTGAGCACGCCGTCACGGTGAAAAGCGACTCGTACCTCCATGAAAAATACTGGAATGTTGATTCAGCAGTCGGAGAAAAAATATTTTTTTCCGTAGAACGCGGGTGCAGTGGGACGTTTCAACGCTTGTACAGGCGTTATCAGTGCTTTACCGGTGAAGGTCGCGGATCAATTTCTTGAAATCTGAGTAAATCTACAGAGATACGATACGTCAATTACAAATAACCGCAATACAGAGGTTGTAGCGATATTTCATGGTCAGTTGAAAATAATTTTCGTAGTATAGGTAGAGAGAAAGAGAAGTTTGCTTAAAATTTAATAAAATTTAATATCCGTGTTATTATTTCTCTTCATCAATTCTGTCGACTATATATACACATATCTTATTATTAATTTATTATTCAGATTAAATTTTCCTTGCCAGTAATATTTATGTGCTAGTACGTATGTTTTAACTTAACTCGGAGATTTTCTAATTACGTTATTTTATTCAGCGTACCAATTCAATGACGTATAAATATAGTTTGTTTTTTTTTAACGCACTTTCCCCGATTTTTTTCCTTTCTTCGATGATGAATACATGAGAAATACACATATAAGCACAATTCAATATAAGAATCGTTTCACACTTTCGCACTAATTGATTCACACAGTTGACGCGATTGGAAAAACAGCCGCTTATTACAATGACTCCGCGACAATCGGCGAACTGTCCGACGAGGGGGACTCGCTGTCTCGGTCACCGCGAATCTTCTCGACTGCGAAGAATGCCGTCGGTCCCAAGTTTCGTGGGACCCAGATACTGTTCTGCGGGGAACAGCCAATGGGACACGTCCGAGGGAACGAGCTCGTCTCCGCTTCGTGGGGGGCCAAAAGGCGCACACGTTCCCACCTGTTCCCCACATGTACACGCAGGACGTGCACACACGGACGTCCTGCAAGAAATAAAAATAATTTCAGATCAAGTATAGGCTCGGCTCTCGGGGAAAAAATTCCCAGTGAAGTGAAGGACTAAAGATTTAAGCGGACCGAAGCGAAGCGAATCGTTATCATCGTCAACTGGTCTTCTTTTTTTTTTTACGTTTCAACCAGAGAGGAAAAAATGTTACGCGTTGCTTAGAATTCCATGATACATGGCATTCATGGTGTCGCGAGTTATTTAACGAGAAAGAAAAAGTTATCCGCGACAGAGCTGTCGCGTAATCAAAGATGCGTCTAAGGCTCTATTGGAGCTGGCGTGTGTGCGGCGAGCTCATTTGCAGGATATTACATTTTATTAATATTTGCTCGGCGTGCGCGGTAAACATTCCAAATTCACGACGGTGTGCACAACGGCGCTTATAGAAGCGAGCTGCGCGCATAGAGGAGCACGTACACGCACATACCGGGGACACGCGATTCTTCTCTCTTCTGCTCCTTTCCCCTTAACCCGTGGCTCGGTTCTTCGCCGTTACGAGCCGTATGCTCGGAAAAGAGGAAACGCGCCAACACGGACCTCGTTCGCTCGCCGGGCGTAATTTTTTTCCCCGCTTCGCATTTCGAAAAATAGCTCTCGGAGAACGCGCCGAGCCGAGCCGCGCCGCGCGCAGTACGTGCACGGACGAAGGGCTCGGGCGAGCGCTAATACGCGCGTGTGATTATCCTTTTTCTCGGTGCCGGCGTTTTATGGAGGAGAGAAAGAGAGAGAGAGAGAGCGTACGTACGGAAATATTTAAGGTCTGCTGTCCGAGAGATGCATGGGGACGTTTTGTATAGAGGACGCGAGAGCTAGGAAACAACGTGATTTGCGAGGTAACGCTTTTCAGGACCCCACCGCGCCGCGCGCAAAGTCGAGGACGACGCTCTCCGTTGTCCTTCGTGCATCGCCCTTTACTTTATTCCTGGTGATGAAACAATTTCGACACTAACTGGCTTTTCTCACGACGCCTTCGCGAGGAGGGGGAGGGGGGGAGGAGAGGCACCACGCGAAATTGCGATGTCTAGTCAGAGAACACCAAGGTAATGGCTCACTTATAAAAGAACTGATTAATTTCAGCAATAATGGTGACGTGTGTGCCTCGCGTCCATGACGATTTTCTAGAAATCCATGACAATATACGCGCTTATAAATCTGTCGTGCCGTGTCTGACGAGCATTCGGCTTTCGCCGACAGAGTTCACTTGGTTAATAATATCGCGCTGCCTGCAAACCGGTCGTCGGGGATTGTGCGCGGCCTGCCACGCGGCCAACAATTTTTGATATACGCGCCGCACACAAAAGGGGACACGCAGTCAATCCCGAAACGATCTCTGCCGATAGCTTGCGCTCAGCTCGTTCCGCGACGAATCGCGACGGCAATTAGATCGGGACGACGTCTCTTTATTACTGTGCCTGTTTTGCGAGCAAGTTATTCGGCGCGTAGGGAGTGCTCTAACTACCGGCAACGTAGTTGAAAATAGTGGAAGCGTCGCGAGTAACGACCATATAAATTCCGCGGGATTGCCCGATGCGCGTTCGTTATGTGTGCCAGCGTGAGGAGGAGAACGAGCCGGGAAAAGAAAAAAGAGGCGCCAGGACGATGCGCGCGAGCGGGCGGGCGGACGAAACGGCGCAGCGCAGCGCGGCGGGGCGGCGGGTGTTTGAAAAGTTGAAGAAAAACCGTGGCGGTGTTTACCGGAGCCGCGGGTGGAAAAACTTTTCAGACGGCGGCTTTTGAATGGTCGTCGATCGTTCGCCGAACACTCCGCCGCGCCGCGCCGCGCCGCGCGTTGCCCGGTTTCACAACGCGCGGATTTACCGAGCGTATTTTTTCGCGCGAAAGGGAAAGAGGGAAAGAGAGAGAAAGAAAGAGGGAGAGAGAGAAAGAGAGAAGGAAAGCTCGCGCGCGCGTGCGCTTGCCTCGTTTTTCTCTTTTTGCGCTTTATTTTTATCGGTAAATTCGTCGTAAATTTATCGGGTACCATTTATCGCGGCGGCACGCTCCGCGCGAACGAAAGTGACTTGGTTGAAAAAAAAAAAAGGAAAATAGAAAAAAAGTAAAACTCACTCGGCCTTTCGATATAGCTACTTTAAAAACGTCGCGATAAACGCGTTATGCGCTAATTAAGATGGGAATTAACGATGGGGCTCTCGGATTGCGAAGGTTAACGGACATCGGCGGTGATATTTCCTGCGCGATCGCCTTCCTGCCTCTCTCGTGGACCTTACAAATAAATAACCCTCGGGCGCAGTCATCTTCATCGCTAATCGCGCTGTTTAACGAAAGTATGATAAACCACGTTTTCGTAATTAAGTAAAATTTGCACAATTAACTGCTTAGCCGGAGTATGGGAGGATCATGCATAACTTCTATCTTATGAATTATGCATTATGCGCAAAATGCGTTTATAAATGCGTCGAAAATTATGCATCCAATTATGTATGGCGCCACGAATTTTTCTTTATAATATATCAATTGTTCTTATAGTTCGCGGTAAGTACATAACTAATGATTGCAAAACCATGTAGACGCATGCTCGTTGGTGCCTAATTATCGCGTTTCCCAAATCGGAGCCCGAGGTACTAATTAGCAATTATCCATTTGATCTGCCATACTTCCTGACGTAGTTACGCCGCGAGAAAAAGTCCATCGATCCGACGAATTCGTCTCGTTAACCTGATTTAGGGAAATCGTTCGTATCGCTGGTCGCGTCAATCTGATCCATTGCGAAAATGCGAAACCGTAATCGACGAAAAAATCTCATTCGACGGTTAAGTCGATCGTGAAAAGTACGGATGATCCTGCGTACTCCGCGGTCCTTTTCTACTGGAAAACGATTCTACGTGTGCGATAAAGTTTATTTCTTCAAGATCACGACTGTGATGAGGGAAAATCCTGTTACGATTTGCGATTATTTATCATGCCATTATCGTGTGATGTAGCGAACGAATAGCAGTGGACGTAGCGACGTAGACTTATTTCGCGACGAAATGATGACTAGGCGAGTGGCTCGCGCGCCGGAACGGCATAAACGATCGGTTATTTGATTACGATTAATTTCCATTACCGTGCCATCGGCATAATTCGATTCCTATTAGCTTCAACCGACGGGATAATGTCGCGGCTAATAAGAATACCATTATCGGCGCTTGCTGGAGAACGCGGCTGGAGGACACGCGACCGGCGCTGCGCGGCGCCTCTGGGAAGGAGCGTATTTCCACCCGCTGGCCGGAATCCCGGGGAGGTGTATCTCTTAATGAAGCGAAGAGGCGACGAGGCGACGATGAGATAGCCCGGCCGTTTGAGTTTTCGATCGGGCGGGACGAGATAATGCGATTAACGCCATGCAAAATTGGACCTCTTTGAGCAACGTGTCGTTCGGTCGGCGATGCAACGCTGTTACCGCGGGAAAGGGCGAGCGCGCAATAACGTCGCCTGGCGCTGCCGTGTACCTACGTGTACCTTCCAGGCACCGGTCAAAGTGGTGGCGATTTTTAGGGAAATTTGCAAACGAGAGAATTCACGCTTGAAATTTCAGCCGGCTAATCGGCGCGAAAAGGGAGATCGACTGACGGAGATATCTGGTTTACGATAATTGCCCCGTGCACTTTATACCTGAAGGAAACTTTGTTTTTACGTTCGCTTGTCGTTATTCCGTACATTTGTGGATGCTGGACGTCGCGTAGATTCCGATACCACCCAAGTGCACGCCTTTCCCACTGCTTTTCGCGACAGAGAGAGAGAGAGAGAGATCTGTAGCGAGATGCGTAGTCAGCTTTGAACTGTACTTTGGTTTGCACGTTTATTTCGCACGCGTGGTTGTTAAAATATTAGATGGATTAAGAAAGAAACAAAGAAATACATTATTGTAAAATTTTTTTTATTATACCATGTAAGCAGCTTTATGAATATCCCCATGTGGAAAATGTCACTGCAGTAATGAGCACAGAGGTGAATAAAAATAACGAATAGTGATAAACTTCTTATTAAATACAACAGGCGAAACATTGGAAAATGGAAACAGCCGCTGCGTTTTTATCATTTACATCCATAAATGTTCGGTGACTCTGCTTTATAATTTGCGCGGGTGATCGAGCGAGTAAAGATAAGACGGAAAAGGCAACAAATAAAAGTGCGAATCTACGAATTCTACGAGTTGCGATGAAAGAGGCAATCGCGCGAGCGAGTTTGCCACGAATAGCATTTCCGCGGTGTGCGAGTGAACGATCGGTTGTATAACGTATAATACGAGAAGTAGAGTTGACAGAAACGCGGTGTAATCTCGCGACTCGCCATCCGCGGGGGACTCGCAAATAGAAGCCTTAATACGCGGCATTGTAAGTTAGATTGGAATCGCCGGTGGTGACGATGCCCGCGGCCACCATCGCGAAAGAGCCCCGCGATGACGACACAGATTGAAAGTGTCCCGCAGGCGACGGGCCGCGCGTCTCCCGCGTGTCGCTCGATCGAGACGATCGGGGTGACCCATTGGTTGCGATTCACAGAAGCACGGGGTTAACGCGGAAGAGAGGTATGGCCTACAAAAATACAGATTTCCAATAACCGATAGGCGGCGGTCTCGCTCGCACCACCTGTTCATCGACACCCTCCGCGCCGTCTCTCTCCCACTTGGACCGGACACAGAAACAATACAGCATGCGCGAAAGGGGTGCCTTCTCCTCCCCGGCCCTCTCGCTCCCGTCCCCCCGCTCGGTCCACCGCTATCTCCCTTCGTCTCGGTCCCTCGTTTCACTCGGTGCGTCATTCTTTTCCCGCGAGCGGGCGCACTCTCCCGCTCTCTCCATTCCTCCAATGGGCAGTTTTTTATTTTCTCGAGCCTCGACCCGTACGATCCGTGTGTACAACGGGACCACGTGTTTAAGGTCCTCCGTCCAAACAAACAGACGAACGCTCTTCATTTCTCTCTTTCTCTATCTTTCTCGGTATATTTCTCTCTCTCTTTCTCTCTTTCTCTCTCTCTCTCTCTCTTTCTCTCTCTCTCTCTCTCTCTCTCTCTCTCTCTCTCTTTCTCTTTTCTCTCCATTTTCACCGATTCTTCGTGATGCCATCCCCCGCTTCTCTTCCAGTTTCTCCCGCATCTTTCTCCCGTGCGTATTCCTGCTTGCTCTTCCCTCCCCACATCCTCCCTCTCGCTTTATTCTCTGTGTCTCCATAGTTCGCACGACGATTAATAAACCATTGATTGGATTGACACCGATATCGGGAGCGTTGTTTGAGGTGAATGAGAAGCCGGTGGTTCCTCGATCATCCATGCGTTCTTCAATGTTTCTTCTTTCCCCTCTGGTTATCTCCATCGGCCATCCTTCCTCGCTATTTGTCACTGCAGCAGTCTCAAATGCGGTTTAATGACGATTTATTACCTCGGCTATTCTCGTAAAAGCTGTAGTAAAAGACGCCATGAGTTTACTCATGACGTATATGAGCCATACAAGAGAAATTATATCGTACATGTTAATCGGAAGTTTATAAAATATGTTACTGATAAATGCAAAAATAATTTCATTTAATTGTTAATAAGATTTTTCTTCATACTTGTAGAAATGCAATTCAAATATCATCCGAGTGCTAAAAATGATATAAATTACAGCACATGGGAACAAGTTTTAAAGTTCATATTTGTAGACGCACAATTTGTTAATTCAACATGTCAAGTTATTTAAAGCATGCTGAAAAAAGATCCTGTTTCTCTTACAAACAGAAATTACATACACTTTACAGAAGCCCGTCAGTTGAACGGTTAAACATTCGTTTTAGATTTAATTATCATATCTCAATCGAGCGTTCGTGAACAAAGTTTCATCAATGTTAGGCGCATTTCCGGTGATTTGCAGCGTAATTCTGAGACAATGCGGGCCCTGCAAGAGGAGCAATAAAGCACGGGCGTTTACGCGGTGCCAATTTCACAGGTGCACGGTTCTCGAAATGGGCCGAGCCGCGTTACCATAGGGGATTCGCAGGAGCCGACGGAACGTACGGCTGTGCGTAATATCGGTCATTGACAGCGATAGTGTTCCGCAACGTTCCGTAGAATGTGCGTTCACGGTCACGCACGTACCGGGTGACGTTAATGCTGACCCATTAATGAAGATAGACTGCTGTCGACAAGGAATTTGGACGCCGGGCGATCGAATCGGCCAATGAATAAGCGTCGCTTGCTCGCCCGGCGAACATCGTCTCTTTGCGCGATGCGCAAAGATCTCAATTTTCCCGCGAATTCGATACACGTCCTCGACTGCACTTCGCGCTCTTCGCGTGTGAAAATAGAGGAGAAATGAAAGAGTGAAAGAGAGAATTAAAAGCGGTCAATTCTCTACAGGGAGAGTGGAGCGAAATTGTGAGAAAATTTTCAAGAACAAAATTCATAGGTGTCGCTTGAATTTCGTACTTTCTCGACGCGTGTCATCGGAGTATTTCCGACATGTACATGACGCTTCCTATGACGACCTGGCGACATCCTCCCGGGTCATCGTGTCAGAAGGAATTGGACCACGTGGAGTTTGGTGCGAACGGTGGTGAAATTGCATACCTACCGGTACGATCCACCCAGTATGCAGTTTGGTTGCACGTATGCGGCTGTTAACGTGGCACGCGTATGCACAGTAGCATTGGACCACGAGACTCGGGTGAGGGGGAGGGGAGGAAAGGGGTGAAAGGGTGGGTTTGGGGGCGGGGTCCGAGCGAAGGGGGTCAATGCGCGTTAATTGATCCAGTGTCAAGGTCAAACCTCTCTCGCGCGTCATCCCATTATCATCGATTATTGAACGTATCCCCCTGGTCAGTTCTCAGAGAGCCAGTCCGCCGCGAAGTGTACTGAATCGATAGCGGATGGATCGATAAGATGACGATGTTAATCCCGGCTTTAATAGCAATATGCTGATATGATTAGTTTCAAGCGAATGTGCCACCGAATGTGGCTGCCCCTCTTGTGTCATGATTGATCTATTTGACGTTTAATTGCGCTTACGATTAATCCGCAATGCGGACTACAATGGATTTTATCAATCGAAATAGAGTTTAATCTTTTTGAGCTAAAAATATATTTCGAAATATCCTTTATTTGATATTTATAACTGCGTATTGACAGGGAATAGAAATTGTTCTTTCTGGTCGACAGTAGTCGAAAATATCGACGATAAAATTGTCTTGTTTTCGCGAGTAACTTTAACGTACTTTTTTCATCATGTTTTTTTTTATAATAAAAAGTTGCCCATCTCGCATCTTAGTAACAGCTACAAAAGTTCTTAATTCATACTAATTCATATTATTTCTAAATAAGAACATTACGAATTATATAACCATGCTGTGCAGGTATGTAGGATTCAGCTTTCAGCTTTAATCCCGTAGATGAGTTTCGATACGTCAGGGTGATCTCCCGATTGAATCCACGTGGCGCACGTCTGTCACGACGAAGGTCGCGGATTACGGTTGGAGAGCGTGGTCGAGAGTGGGCGAGAGCCGGCGAAAAGCGAAGAAAAGAAACGCGGCGTGCGGAGGCGTCCGTCCGCGATCACCGCAATAAATCGGTCAGACCGTGCCGTCGCTCGCCCCTGCGTGGACACAGTTTCCCGACCGTGCCGTCCGATTTTTTTTTCTCCTTCCCCCCTCCCGATGTCAGCTGCGGCATCGATCCCAAAACGAACGGCACGAGACAAGTGGATGTCGCGCGTGGCCGTGAAGAGAACGGAGAAAAAGAGAGAGAACGAGAGAGAGAGAGAGAGAGAGAGAGAGAGGGAGAGGAAGCGATAGGGAGAGCGAGAGAGCGGAAGAGAGACGATACGCGTGTTATGCGAGAGAGCGTTGGCGACTTGCGCAATGGCCATAGAATAGGTCGAAAACGAAAGTAAATGACGTGGCTGGATGCGGCCGGCAGACGGACAATAACCAATCATGTGCAATTAACCTGTGACACCATGACACCTAAATACTCCCGGACACCTATATAGCGGTTATGTTCCCATTATGTGGCCGTATCGACACGTGTTCCGTGCCGCACGCTACGCAACGCACGCCGCACGCCGCGCGTCGCGTCGCGCGCGCCGGCACACATTCGCGCATTGTGCGATACGTCGTCGACCGGCCGCGTATAGACGCCCCGCGTGTATATGTACGCTGGACATATTGATACACAGTTTGATACACACCGATTACATAATAGGCCTATATCGCGGCGCGGATCGGCGCTCGGGGCTGGCGCCCAGACGAATCGCCTTCAACCCGATTTAACCCGATCCAGACGAGCCGCCCGTATGACGGGCTCGATCGTTGCTTGCATCTTTCTTTAATTACGGAATTCGAACTTTTTGCCTACGATAATTAAAAACTTAATTTGGGCTCAAGTTTCTCATTAAGAAATAAATAGTAAGATACCTCTATCACCATTACGCGAAGTGAAATTTAGAGCTCGTATGCTGCTCTTGATTTGACGATAAAAATCTTTTATAGTCTTAAAACAAATAGTCGTAAGAGTATTTCAATCGCAAACGCTATTTCGCCAGAACGAATTTGCTCGAGAAACGAGTGCTTTGCACTAGTTGGAATAAATGTCCGTTTGAAGTTCGCAAATTGGATACCTGTGTAAGGTCAAAGGTGAGAACTTTGGGTCGGGACCTAGACTTGTGTTTTGGAACAACCTGCTGGCCTTCCTGGTGACCCCTCGTCAAACAAGTCCCAGATCGATTTACCTCGAGAGTAGCTTCCCTCCGGTCCCAAGGTCCCAAGCAACCGGTTCTTTGCTGGGGGTCTCCGAGCGACTCTCCAGCAAAAATAAATTTACAGTTCGCGTCTACAGTTCGCGTAGTATTGATGCGCCGTTGAAAGACTTAGCTTTATTCATTAGGGAAATATTCTCACGATAGAGCAGCTCAGATCATAAGGAAGCTGACATTATTGAGATAACCGTGGGATTTTATCACGTTTGATAGCTTCAACGGAATTGGAGCCAGCGCTCACGTCGCTTGCCGCTCGAAGATTTCGTGAAAGAATGACGGAAGGAGGCTGCGCGAGCTTCTGCATAGGAAATCGTGGGATTTTCGACAATGAAACTCCTCCAACGATTTCTCTATAGAACCCGGCACATCTGTCTGCCGAGGATGAACAAAGCTTTGAAGTGAGGCTCTAAACTGATTGTTTGATCGCGGAACGTCGGGTTGAATACTCGCATTAAATCAGGCAGCGGGCCTCGCCGGACGAGGATGGTGCTGAATTCAGCTTCGCGCCGCGCTGGTCAGCTAATGTCAGGAGATACTACGAAGCATGTAATTGTGAATGATTATAAATTCAGTGAAAATAGTAGGCGCTACTTGCCACGACCTTTGGTAGGAGGAAAACGCTGAGGAAGTTGCAACGGTTGTATTTTAGCACGCCGACCTCAAAACGTTCGTCAACATTTGGTCGGGCTGCGATTTAACTTGTGAAAAGACTGACGTCAAACGAAACTTTCGGACGGTTAGAGAGATGGGGAGATAGTCTAGGAAATCGCTCGCGGAAAACTGTTACAGACATGTCGCGAGACGCTGCTAAGCGGAACTTGATAACTGGCTTGCACGTTCGAATGCGAAAACACAGGGATGCGTGACAGTTCTCGGGGAACTTCCAGTTGGAAATTTACTTCGCAACAAGGTAAATAGCTTTTTGCCCGCGTAACAACTTAATAAATGTCACGCCGCGCGCTCGCCGGCACTCGCGCGGCTCTTTGCGACCTCCGGCGGGCTGGGCGGGGGCCTACGGGGGCACGATTTTTGAATTCATTTGCGATGCTTAATATGAATTACAATCGCGGCTTCTTGCAGCACTATTTCTGTCCCTCGTTTCGCGAGCATGTTTTTTGCTTTCGTTGCAAAAATGTATCATCTCGGGGTCTCGGGAGGGGATATTTTGCATGTTGTAGCACACTTGAGCTGATCGCGTTTATTCGCAGGAAGACAGTTACACGCATAAAGCCGTTTTCTGTCATAACCACTCGTTTTAACGCTCTTCAACGGTATATTATAGCGATTAGAGTTATTAACTCTAGAGATACGCCGGGCTACTTTTGGTTGCGTACACGCGCGCCACCAAGAAGCTCATTTTTTGTCCTTGGACGTTATAAAAGAGGAAAATTGCTCGCGTCACGTAACTCTGCGGTTTATTGCTGTTATATTACATTCGCGGGTATAAAGAACAATCATACGTATGAAGTAAGAGTCTACTGGCGTTGAGATGAAGTTACCACGAAATGTGCGTTGCATAATTTGCAATCAAGAGCTGCGGAATATCTTTTTTTCCTATTTTTTCGGCGTGTTGCTAGGATTACTTGTTGAAATTAAGTTGACGATAACACTCAGTGAACGAACGTGAGATTATGCACGGAAAATTGTTCTCTACATTAATTTTTCTGTAAAGCACGAGCTTTATATCCTTAGAAATACATGCATATTGTTGGAAGTAGTATTATAAGATACTAGGAATATTAACATTGCCCGCTTTCATCTCTCGACTTCATAAAATTTTCGTTTTACCGAACCGCATTAATCGCGTATCCAGTATCGTTTCGTATTATTTCAAATTGCAGTGAAAACGTTTTTAAAATAAAATGACATATCGTTCACAACTGTAAAAACGCAGCTAAACATTTCATAATTGTACCGTAAATGAGTTTCCGCCAATTCCGGCCAGACGGAAGATCTGCAGGGTTCTGCAGAATTCTGCAGGACATCGCTGCAGCCTCGCTGGGGGTTACTTGGAGGGGGCCGAGCTGCAGCACTGCTGGGGGTCTGACAATGGAGATCGCTCTCTGCCATAAAAGGCGCTATGCTTGGTACATTCATCTCTTCTCTCCCTCTCGCTTCGGTAAGCGTTTCAATCCGGTCCTCCGTAGCTCTATGCAAATCGGTTCGAACCGGGTGCGAGATCGCGCGGACGAAAGGCTGCAAAGACGAATCAGTTCGCGAACGGTAGCGACTTGGGCGAGTCGCTCGGTATGAACGGTGGCGATTCGGAAACCGGCGATATTTCGCTGATGAAGAAAATGAAGGGAGGGTATATAGTGGCGAGCACGAGGTGCACGTTGCCGGTCCGTCGGGAGAGAGAGAGAGAAAAGTGGCGGGAAAAGCAGGGGAGTGCGTGGGCGCAGGATCGATGAAGGGCGCAAAATGGCGACGACGCGAAAGGATAGGGCGCGAATAGACGCGCACGCGGCGTGAGGAAAAGAGAGAGGATCGTTCTCTTTCTCTCTTTTTCTCTCTTGCAAGGCAAACGAGAGGACGCAGCCGCCAGGATCGTTAGGGGAAGGCGGACGGTGAAGGAAGAGGCGGCGATGAAGGAGCGTCGCGGAGAAAGAGAAAGGTGAGGTATCGGAGAAATAAAAAGAGCCGCGCGAAAAAAATTGAAGCCGACGCTGGAATCGAACGTGGTCTCTGGGTCAAGGATGCCGAGAGTGAAAATCAAAGAGTGTCGGGGCGGGCGGACGCGCGCGCCCGCGCCCGCGCGAGAGCTCGCAAGCAGCTTCGAGCTGATGTACGAGGGCGGATTGTTTTTATTTCCCTTTCGTTCAGCAAATGAAATTCCATTCTATAAACACGGGGTATTTGTATCTGAGGATGTTGTAACGCGAGCGTGAAACTTATCGAACATCGAACACTCTCTTTTTCGCCGCGATATTTTCCTCTGCAGCTGTTTCTTTCAGGTTATTTACCTAGCACGATTGTATTTTAATGGGATTAATTATGGAGCTGTATTATTAGGCTCAATTGTTGTGATTTTTTTTTTATTTGATTACTCCAACGTGAGAGTACGTCTTTTTGAAAGTTGCATCGAAGAATAATTTTATTTATTGAGCAGCAATTTTTTTGTGTATGTTTAACAATCGTTATTTATTACTGGATTATTAATTGATCGAAAGCGATATAAAGATATAAACTTTTAATAATTACAAAAATATTATTTTTATCAGTATTCGCAGATAAAATTCAATTTATGCGTAATCAATCTACAAATATTGTAATAATTAGCATTTTTACATGTTCCTATTGATGCTTTATGTGCGGAATAATGCTCTTTCAAAAAGACTTCGGCACATTTTTTTTTGCACTGTGCTTTAAGAAAAATGTGTTTTTATCTCTTTCAGCTTCGCTTCCGTGGGACTATATGTATAATAATGCTTCGTGTGCAATATTGTTCTAGTTAATTAAGATCGTGTTTTAACAGTTATCGGTCGCGGATATCGCTACGTGGCAGACTTTGCTGGCGCAAAGGACTATCGGAAGCTATTACTAGATTATTCCCCTCAAGCACGAACCTTCGTCCTCTTTTTCGTTCGTGCGTAATTCTGGACGCAAGTTTCCTCGGGTCAGCCGGATATCCCCCTACCTTGCGTCCCCGACGTGAGATTCATTAACTTACACGGACGCGGCTGCCGCTCACGTCGGCCGGCCGCTCGACGGAAAAGTGTAATCGACAAAGTTTATCGAATGGCAGGGAGGGTACGAAGGGTCGAACCCGAAGGGAACACGGCACAGGGAGGGCGATTTTCCCTCGTCGCTCCGGAGAATATGTACGGCGTAAAGTAGTAGTCCAGCTCGTAAAGTAGTTCGTCCAATCTGGCTGAGAGAAAAAGAGAAAGACAAAGAAAAAAAAAGTGAGGGGTCGAGAGAGAAAGAGAGAGAAGGAAAGCTTTTTCGTTCTTTTAAAAGTCGAATGGAAAATTGTATGTAGTGTATCGCTCGATATCTCCCTCGCGAGTTTTCGCGAGGTTCTTTTATTTGTCGGTAATCGCAAGATGTCGACCGTCCGGTCTCGCGGGTCGAGCGTAATGAAAGTTTCGCGCGGCGTCGGTGTCGACCATCACTCTCGACTGGATATCACTCAATTATTTATCGCGCAAACTTCCGTCGAGCTCCGCTGTTTTTCGCTGAAATTATTCGACGATTCCCAAGCGGGGGCTATTTACGACGGTATCGCCGCCGCCGTCGCTGCCGCTTGCCTTTCGCGACAGCTCGTAAAATTGAAGCAGCGCGCCCGCGAGAATAGGCGAGATCTCGAGACTGCGAGAGGATCGAGTTAATTAGATATTGAATTAATGCTCCTAGGAGATGTAGCGCTCGCGCGCGACGAGAAGCTATGTGTCGGTGGTGGCGACTCTCCTGCGAATTTCCTGGATCGCAAAAATAGCCTCCCGTCAACAATCGCAACTCTCTCGCCTCTCACCTCTTTCTCTTTCTCGTTCGTTCGTCCTCCTCTTTTCTGAACCGCCTTTCACCGCGGACTCCATCATCCCTAGGCCCTCGTGTACGTCGGGCGTGGGGGTGCGATCGGCCTCTTCTTCGCGGGATTTTAATTACCGGCGTATCCTTACTCTTAATTAATTATCGCCCCGTACCGCCTCTAAATAATTTTAATTAGAATCGTCGAACGGTATTTTCTTCCCTCTCGGACCCCAAGCCGACGATTACGAAATTTAATTATCCGCCAGATATGAAGCAGTTCGATATCGGGCTCTTTGAATCTTCCGGATATAAATTCTCATTCGATAAGAACAATTGACTTTCGCTGGTCGAAGTCTTTTTCTTCTCTTCTCATTGACTCTAATCCAATTCGTCTTATTGGCTTATAATCTGTGTTCGCGTGTGCTCTTCGCGTGGTTAAAAATCCGGTTTAACGGTATTTGAATATCCTTTTGTTAAGCTCGAGGAAGATCTACTTATTGTCTGGGGCAAAGTCCTAAGCCATTGAAAGAGCCAAGCCAAGTTATTCGGCTTTGAAGACGATATCCTCACCCAGTATAAACGATTGTTCGTATGCTCTATGATGAAACGAGTTTTTGCTATGCTTAAATTTATTTCGAAATACTGTATTTAATTAATCTAATATTCATTAGTTTTTGTAAACCGTGCTCCATATATAGCGCGCGCGTGAATAATCGGTTTGCCCGTTGTTAAATTTCATTTGGCTCACGTTATTTGCGTAAATATTAATAGCGAGCGCGTGGAGTTGGTTCGGCGAAGTAAGTTCCGGGTGCCCTTCTGGGCCGGCTGGTGCGTTCGGTTACGGGAGTAGGGGGTCCCTTTCTCTCCGTGAAAGTCCAAGGGGAGTTTCTCTCCCGTGGATGGTGGCGGCAGCGCCAAAATGGTGGGTGGCTCCATAGCGGAGTGACTTCCGCGCCAGGTACTTCGTAATGGCGAAGTTTACTTTGGCCATTTGTATCGGGCGAACGTAGATGAACGCGAGGGGTGAGAAGAGCTGAGCAGCGGAGAAAGAAAACGGTATAGAGCAGACAGAGTGGAGCGAGATGAGAAAGACGTATAGAGAGACCGAAGCGGCGAGAGAACCGAGCCGCGAGTTGATGCAGTGACGCGCAACCTTCAGCACAAATTTGTCCTTCCGTTAACTCTGCATCCTTTGTGGCGCGTCTGAAAATCGCTGCGTGTTGAGATCAGGCTCAAGAGAAAGTCCTTTTTAGACGCGCTGCGCCGAAATCTGGATTTAACTAAAAATACCCGCGGCGTTATTATTAAATATTTCTGACGTCGTGTCCAGAAGGAATGGAGTTTGCAATCGTCGAAAGTTGCGCGTCACTGCGGGGTAACGGCGGGATCCTCGGGAAAGGGAGAAAAGGGTCGAACTCGGCGGCCATAATAATTCACGATGTAAAGCCAAAGTACCGCGGCCGGAGGAAAGTTTCGCGAGAGGCCGCGCCATCCCGTCCTTTCTACGGCGCGACGTCGATAAATTAGCTTACACTTTTTACATAATGCGACGAGAACGAGGACCGCGGAGGACGCGAGGTCACCCTTCGATGTAGGAGAAGGCGATGGCTCGGGCCCCCTCGGCCACCGCGAAGCCGCTTGGGCACCGTACATCCCCGGGAAGGTGTGTACCTAACTACCTCAAACTCGTCGGCCTCCTCGGGTCAAATTAATTCCGGTATTAAAATTTGGCTTGCAAATATTCTGGACCTGCGGCTACGCGTGTGCGGGGGCGCACACGTGCATCCCCACACGCTGGTGGTCGTCGCGGCGTCGCTGCCACGACGATCACGACGACGACGACGACGACGACGACGATGAGAACGAGGAGGATGATGAGGGCAACGACGACGAAGCCCGCGTGCATTCATACTCGTGGTTCTCCGCGCCGTCACGCACACGCACGACACACGTACAGCCCCCTTCGGTATGTACCTGCGCGTGTACGTGTACGCACGTAATTTACATCTGTTATTACGGCGGAGGCCTCTGCCCGTTCCGCTCGCTTCCGCCACGTTCCGATGTTCCGACGTGCCGCCCTGCAGCGGAAGAATAAACGCACCGATGCTCGCCGAGCCGCATATTCATCTCGGTTTCTCTCTCTCTCTCTCTCTTTCGATCCCCCCGCGTCCCCCCTGCTCTTTCTCTCTGTGCGCTGCGCTGCGCTGCATTTTTTCCCCCTTGCGACGCGAGTGCAGTCGTCGGAGGTTTATTTTCTATCGGCGTTAATGTCGATTCTTTTCATACGCGGGCTAGGCATGGCAGATCTGTTTTTTTTAGAGTTCGCGTCTGCAACGAATATCTGCTTTTGGTCGCACTAATTGGACGAAGACTCGTTGCTTTTTTGTAACTTTGGATGTTTTGAAAAGAATTGATAGTTCTTGACTGGATTTATACGTCTCCTGAATTTCAGATGTAATATGCTCATGTACAGCTGTAAAACATTTGTTACGCATACATTTGGTAATATCAATTTCCAACATTTCGGAGATATTATATATCCAAGCGGAAAGAAAAAGAGAGGGAGACAGCTTTTATTTATGAAAAAATGCGATTTGTGTAATAATGTTGTTTTTTATTGTTTATCAAAATTTTTATTTGCGCAATCGTTTCATATGAGACGTACGATGCGTAACTAAGTCCTATATACAGTAACGTTTTATATTTAATTTGCGTAGAAATTTTAAAGATAATTTTTTTATCTTCGTCACTGCGCTATTATTCTGTCAATTATTTATTTGATCTAATATCAAGGTAGGAAATAACAAGAAAGATATACAAACAAGGTTTAAAAATCGGGGACAGGTACGGAAGATTATTTTTTTTGCCTTCATCTTTAAATTCAGTCCTTACCTTAACTTTAGTTTCAGTCGCGCTATCGCAAATTGACAAGTTCCGATTGGCACAGGATCCGCTTACTCGGATTGATGCGATGCGCGATGATGCAGCCGAGTGCAACGCCGTCGTGTCGCTACTGCGTTCATTCGAGGTTCCAGCGTGGAGCCACAGTGCGTACATACACCGACAAATTCTCATGAAAATTTTCATATTCATGTATTCATTGTTTATTGGCGTGTAGTCGCCGGCGAGGTGGTCTGCGGGGAAAGCAGATAGGTACAGAGAAAGAGAGAGAGAGTTATAGAGAGCAAGAGGGTGGAGTTGCGTGCAGTCATGAGGGGGAGCGGAGGGGGGGAGAGGGTACGTAAGAACAACAAGGCTGGTAGACAAAGGTCGGCAGCGCAATGCTATGCCGTCGACGAAACGACCTGCTCGGGAGCTACCCGTCACGGTCGACCTGTAATTGCTCGATCGCTCGTAAAGGCCGGAGTGCGATGCAGTTTACGATGCAGTTTACGCCGACGGGTCGTCGTTCGCGCCAGCCGCGTCGCCGTGCGCGTTCCCACGCAAGGCCGCGAAGTGTGAAGCACATTCTGCTTCCGTAAAATAAAAAAAGAAAAAACAATGAATCCGGTAGGACTGATGAATTTCGTGCCAAATGGGTCTCATAAGTAATTTAATCTTTCCCTTTTTATCCCTTTTGCACCCCGCTTTAGAACAAAGGAAACGTGCTTCTTTGCTTTGCAAAAGTATCTGAAAACTGTAAAAGCGTCTAAACAGCGTCGCATACTGCCGTGCGAACGGTAAAATACAAAGAAGAATTATTTCCACGGCAGTCTGATGAGCCTTCGTGATAGTGAAGAGTTAATTTTGTCTTGCAAGGCAGCCACAAGGCCTCGGACGGGTCACGTAAGACAAACGCGATTAATCCGGTCGTCCGTAATTTAAGCGCAGTCTCCCTGAAACTGCGATCTGCACGGCTAACTCACCCTCGGGGCCAGACGGCACATTTATTTTTCCACGGTAGTTGAGCTTTCACATCGTCTGCATCCCTACACCGTCCCGCCGACCGCCCCGCATAAGTAATCCTCCACCCCGCATAGGTAATTTTCGTGACGACCTCGTAGTCGCTGTCGTCGTCCACGTTAATGCCCACCGACTGAATAAACGCCTATGCGCGTCGTACACGAAGAACGACGCGGAAATATTCCGCGCGAATATATAGCGTCGCGCGCGATAAGAATTTCAATAGCGCGGAAGTAATATCGCGCAAACGGCGCCCGGTCGAATAATAAGAACCGAGTATCTTTTATTGCGCGCGACTCGAGCCGGTCCGTCCGCGATCGATCCGGGATCTATCGGCAGATAATTTTTATCGCGACTGCGACTGCGATGTCATTCTTTTAGCTAGAAATGAATGTCACTTGCAATCAGTCAATTCCAAGCGCGGACCACAATCGAGCGAAGTTGAAGGGGCACCTCACGGTCCGGTGAGCCCGATCAAAAGGGTGAAGCAAGGAAACCTCGCGAGCATACCGCGAAAACGAATTTACGGGGTATGAGGCAACAAGAGGGCCTCGTTTTAATTGATCCAAGCCGCTCTTCTGGGTCGTGATCAAAACTCCGCCATCCTGAATTTGATCTGCTGAAAGCTTCTTGTAATTGGACGTAATGCCCTCGTTGCCTTCGAGAATGCGAATGGGAGCGAGTATTGAGGAGGGGGAGGAGGAGAGGCAGCGCAGGGACAAGTTGGAAGAGAAAACCGCGAAAGGATGGAGAAAGTGAGGGAACAAGGATTGGCGCGAAGCGATATTAAGAGCGAGAGGAACGAGAAAGACGGATCGTTTAGAGCCAGCGACCGTGTTGCGAATTCGATTGTCCCACGGCATTCCCCTGCCTCTGTCCGTCTTCCCCGTCTCGTCCCTCTTGCCGTCCACGTGAGGTACCTACGATCCTTGTTTTTCACGCACCCTCGCGGCAACTCGCGGTCTCAGGACGCGAGTCGCCCTTCGGAAGGGCGAAAACCTCACCAAATAGAGTCCCGTGCCCTCGCCGGGGGAACGGCTTCAATTTTTCGCTCGTTGCACCTGCGGCTTTCAGACCGACCCTCTCCCAGCCCGATCGAGAAAACCTGTTCGACAGCCGATCGGCCGCGGCGGTTAGGGCGCTAAGGGTGACGTGCCCGCACGCACTCCGTACCGAAAAAAATTCACCCTCCGGCTGAGGGTCGACCGCCATCTAGCAAGCTCGGGTCTGTGTGTTGGAGTATAAAAGTGGTTAATCGTCTCATGTTTCTACTGTATTCTTTTTTTTTCTTCAAAATCCGTATAGTCTCGAATGTTTCCAGATGCGAATTTATTAATTAGATACGTGCATTTTATGTCGTGTTATACAATTACATTATACTTTATTATATCATATTATTCTTATTGGATATTTTTGAAGATACTCTTCCCTGACATTTTGAAAATTTTGCAACCGGCTCTTTCATATATTCATTTTTAATATAAAATATGTTCTATGAAATGCGTTTTTTATAAGTAAACACTGAGATATTTTAAAGCCATTCTTTGGAAAGGTCAACTTTTTGATCGTATGAATGTAATAATAACATCGATGTTTCAAGTAATATTCTTTTGAAAGAATTATCTAAAATTTTAATTATTCCCAAAGAAATGAAATTCATAATATAAAGATTTAGGAAAAAGAGACAGCCATAATTCAACTTTCGATTATACGCTCTAGATCCGTGGGTTATGAAACGCTGATTACGATACTATGTAATCTGTCCGCAAACGAATTCTGCGATGTATCGAAAAATCGTCGCGTAGAAATATAGCGCTGGTGGCCGCGTGATTTCTGCGGGACGTGAGGTATTATTGGATTGGGTATTGCCAACAGGTGATTCCGAAAATAACAATAATTTGATTTTGCGAAAATGTGGGTTATGAGGTCTTGCCGCGGCATTCGACAATGTGCTAATTAAGTATAATATATTTCAATCGTTTATTTCGCTATAATGAATTCCGCGTTAAGTGTTACATTACATGTCGCGCCCGCGAGACCGCCGAGGTGTATATAATTGCGCGTCGACGAACTCGCCGTTAATTAAAAATCAAATCATCGCGTTCACGCGCTTTTAAATTATTTTGCCGTCATTATTTTAATGATGCGCTCCTCTTCAAGCTGGCTCTTAAATTTCCAGACGAGCTCCATCGAGACATGTCTATTAACGTGCAGGATCCTTTCATCAATAATAAATATAATTGATTTGATTTTTGCAAAACATTATAGGATATCGCGATATAACTTTTCGTAAAAATGATTCGAATATATATTTCGGATTATTTCCCTCCGTAAAATAAGAGCTCAGTAAATACATTTCTACGGACCTGACTTATTTTTTCGATTAATCGAGTTAAGCGGCAGAGGAGAAGCTTCATTTCCGTCGAAAAAATTTCGCGCTGGACCAATGCTACTATACGCTAGCAACGAAGCTCCTCGGCTTTCTTTATGCCGTGCAGCCGAGCCCGACTGCCAGAGAGTTCGCAAATACGAATGTATTTTTAAACGAGCGTTAGTGTCTAATGTTCGTCCACATTTTGCTCTTAATACAGGGTCGTAGGAAGTACGGTGCGAATAAGAGCGCCCGAGAGAAATGCGCGTGTACGTGTGCAAGGGCGCAAGGGGTTCGAGAATGGCTCTTGGAGGGATGGTTGGAGAAGGAGAAGAGAGAAGGAAAGAGAGCCAAGGGGGAGAGGGAGGAGTGGTGGCCGCTGGGTTCGGTGGCAGAAACCCCCTTCGCGCTATCTCGGGGAGGGCTGTTTTTCGCGGCTCACAAAATGGCCGCCGCCCCCACCAAGCTCCTCTACTTGGTTAGAGGATGTAGAGGGCTCGAATTTTCTCCATCCTGCTCTCTTTATACCATGTTCGTTCGTTCGTTCGTTCGTTCGTTCGTTCGTTCGTTAGCGCACGCTGCCTCGCCCCATCCCCCTTGCCGACCCCGTTGCTGGCCTACACCACCTCGCCCCTCTCTCTCTCTCTCTCTGATCGTCCGGGTTCCATCAACCCCCCACCAGCCGTGTCATCCATCCCTCCTTTTGGGGCGTTCACCCCTTCCTCCGTACTTCTGACAGGCACTACTGCTGGCGGGAAGCGAAATTCAGCGTCTCCTTCCCTCTCATCTCCCTCGTCTTTCTTCCTCGTTTTTTTTTCTCCTCTAAAGTTATCCCTCTCTCCTGTTCGTCCTTCTCCACTCCCTTTCTCTCTTTCCCACTCCCCAAGCGTTTCCTGCTCCGCGCGACCACCACTACACGGTGTTCCAGCGAGGTCGCATAGGAATATTGTTACGTAGAACGGGAATGAAATTTATAACTAATTACGGGAAAAGTTTAGATGACCATCGGGTCGTTCGGTGGCCGGAAAGGGGGTGGCCGCCGTCGGGTGGAGAAGCCGGAGTAAATGGGGACGAGGACGACACGGGGGTGAGGAGACGCGCGAGAAATCGGTGGTGAGAGGAAGTTGCTCCCGGTATAGAAAACCAAATTACATTAATTAGGATATTAAGCTGGCGTTCTGCGAAAATAAAACACCGACGGGGTGGTTTAAGACGGGCCATCCGCGATTTCGGATTTACATAAAATTCCGCCGCGTATGCACCGCCATTCGTAATTATTTTGCATACGGATAATGCAGTAACTACGTGCGCTCCGCCGTTTGTTACTACACACGAGAAACGAATCGAGAGAATATGTCGGGAATATAAATGTAATAGAACTAATACGCGGCTCGCGATGCAGCCGTCATTGCGCCACGTAGAATGCATATTACGCGCGCGTATGTGTGTGTATGAGACAAATCGATAAAAATCTAATTCACGAATAATTTCGAATATTAGATCCTCATTAGAGTATTATGATTAAATAAAGCAGAGGCTTGTAAATACCCCAGTCGGCTCTAACTTGATCAAAGAGTCCGTCATTAAAATTAAACTCGATGGTTTTAGAATATCCGGTACAAAATGAAATAAAAGGAAAGAGAACCGCGTGTAGCGCGTCCGCGTATTTTTCATTCGCGTTATATTTTAGTTTTCGTGCTAAGAAAGACTCTTCAACTATACGTGACCCTTCAATTTTCCTGATTATCAGGAAGTACGTTATATAACGAACGCAATAGTGGTATTCGAATTTGCCGTGCTGCGCTATCCTATCGATCTTCCGAGGGATGGTTATAACGATACAATGAAATGTGCATTAAGTGCGAGTGTCTGCTGTTTGATGGGATTCTAGAGTATGTACTTTGTATTATTGCAAATGTCGCGAAATATAATTGAAGAAAGTCGCCGCTATGCGCTTCCAATCGTACCTTCGCGATCGATTTTCGTCGGTCGCGTTTCTACATTCTCGTTCTTTTTTAAATTTATAGCCATAAATGTTGTGTATATACTTTTCGCGCTGTCGCACATTGGTACACGTGCGTTTTACATATATTCGCAGAATATTAATTTCTCAAAATGGAGCGGACTTCTCTTTTGACTTGAATAAAATTAGTCTTTATAGCACGCGCGTGTTAAATTTCATTAAAAGGTCTTAGTTCTAATTTTGACAATATAGCGTTCCGCCGACAACGATCTATCCGCTTCTGAGATAAAATATCCGGTGACATAGTCAATGTTTTCAGCATCGAATTTTTCTTTTGAAGCTCGAATTACGCAGTGGGCGTGCGCTAGCTCGTATTAAGACTGTCACGCTGGAAAATTATTCAAGAACATTACACTCCTGTGACGCCGTTAAGTGATGAGAATTGCAGACGATGAAATACGATCGCGCAAATTTCAATATCGCATTAATTTATTGCCTTAAGGGTTTTGCTTAACTAATTATTGAAATAAATACGATTTATGGCTGTAGTTTGAGATTCGATACAAATAAATAACACAATCGGTTATAATTTTCAGTTATAGACACCAATTTGCGATATAGTACACGGACTTAAATAACTGTATCAGTATCATGTTGTACGCTTTATTTTGCGAATTGTTCCCGAAACTTTTGACTCGCGATAATTTTATTGAAACGATATGCTATTTTGTAAATTGTTCGTGGAAGACCCGTCGAGTTTCTCGTGAATCACAGGACGATTCCGCCTTCGACGACTACCCACTGCGAAATTGCGGGAACGGCAGTCGCACCCGACTAGAAACGCTGCCTAACGAGATTCGCGAACGCAATTTAGTGCGGCTAAGTGCGGCCTGCTACGAATTACGAATGTGCGCGGAGCAGTTCTCGACATACGAACGATCGTTCGCGCGAGAATAGAGAGTAACTTAATCAGGAGTGAGAGCTGCGCAGCATTGGACTAGGATGATTCGCAATGGAAGAAGGCGGATGGGGGCGTATAATGTAGAAAATAATTTCCATCCGTGCGCTTTAGTCGCCGTAGGCCGCGGATGCGCGCTTTTGAGCTGTCGGATCCTCCGGAAGGATCATCGAAGTTTTTCGCGATAGGATTTTTTTTCAATATCAGATGGAGCCGAGTTCGTCTCGACTTCTGTGCGAGACATTACGATTTTCGTAGTTCGGGGCAGCACTTGGCGCGAATTGTAAGCTGGAAAATTTTAATTGGCGGCAATAACGCATTTGATATGAAATTGTAGCAAGGCGATGGCATGAAATAAAATTTACACCAACATTTTACTAAATTATTTTATTTGGTTTTGGTAGAATATTAGTTAACATTTATTCCATATATTCCATATATTCCGTACAACAACGTGACGGCATTTACTGTTGTATTTCTTGCAGATAAAGTATCAACTTTTCGAAAAATGAATAAGAGAAATACTCCATGATTTTTTTCTTTCAAAATTGATGTAACTTCTATAATTACTAAAATACAGTTGTTTTCTACGTTTGCATAATTATTTTAATACTTATTAAATATTTATTTATATTCTTGTGCGAGTGAATCGTAAAGAATAGTGCTGCTTTATAAAAACACTATCTGATTTCAATGCCACGTTAGGAAATTATTGGCGCGTTCTTTCGAATCTTTTCTTATTTTCCATTTTCATTTCTGATAGAATCTTGCAAATATATTCTATGTTATTCCATGATACATCGCGTTATACTATGGCAAATCTGTGTAATAGTGGATTTATATCGTGTAGCACAGCTATTCGGCGCGACTGAACTTGCGTCGTGGAAACATCGGTGGGTTTCCGTCAAACCGATCCCTGCACTATAACGCGATTTCCCATGACGCATCGCATGTGCCAATAAACATGTACAGACCGATACTTTTGGTGACGTCAAAATACCTATGATTTTTCCTCCAGGGACGGTAACGATGCGGTTAGCTCGATTGAATGACGCTACCAATGTGGCGTGGCGATTTAACATCGGAAGATGGACGTAGCTGACATTAATCTGAGATAAATTGATGCGATACGATTTGCGCACCGCATTATAGATATCGAAATAAAATGCTTGCAATTATTTAAACAAGCGTTTAAAAATGGCATTCTAAAGGAAAACACTCTCAATCTCTTTTCTCTTCTCGCTCTAGTAATTTTTGTTCGATTTATCTTTCTCGGAGTAACAATGGTTCCGCAAGTCAAAAATCTATATGCTTTCTATAAAATTAATTGAACTGTGTAGTTCTCGCTTTGCTATAGCGAACATCTCCGCGAACGCATCGCTCGTGCCAATAAATCTGTGCAAAGTGTGATAGCTGTTGGAACAACCTATAAATTTCTCTATACCTATCCGATGAGAGAGGGCGAAACACGAGCTGTCGTCACTTTATGAATTTTTTTCAGATAATAATTACTGCAGATTCTAGAAATGTAATAAGAAGTGCTCGATATTAAGCTACATCAACAATCTTTTCCAAGACTATCTTTCTTTCTTTTAATTTACTTTATATTTAATTTAGAACAATTTCCAAAGCACATATTAAATTAAATTGAGAAGAATTAAATCACAATTATAAACCGTCCGTCAGGTTTCTTAGGTTTTTCAGACTCTTGTGTTTTGCAGGATCCTGTTATCACAGTATCTTGCGATTTAATTTCCTGTATTGAAATTGATTTTAGAAGCGAGCCGAATTATTTCACTTAAGTACCCGTCTCGGTATTCATTATATGCGAGTAGGTCAACGCTCGTGGTGGGCGCGACGGCCAATCTGTCAGATGTCAATCGGGTTTTCGAGCCGTGAAAGGTTCGATCGTTTCCCGCCAAATTGATCGGTCGGCATACTATAACGTGTTACCTCACGTGACGCATCGCGTGCGCCAACAAATGCGGGCGGAACGATACCTTCTGGAACACCCTGTAAATTTCTCCGATCCGAGCCGCGGGAAGGGTACGCAGGGAGGACGAGAGTACGTTGGAGGGGTATCGCACTCCCGATAGCTTTTTTTTTTTGCGTTCCCCACTCCCGAGTGAAATCCCCACCACGAACTCTTCGGGATTCTGACCTCCACCCTCCCGAATTTTTTTCTCCTTCTGAAAAATGAGCCTCCACCCCCGGCTTTTTTCCACGTCCGTCTATCCGTCCGTCTCGTTCCCGCTCGCACGTCGAACGCGTCGGCCCTCCCGCTCGTCGTTCTCTCCGTCTTTCCCCCCAGGAGAAGAGCGATGGTACCTCCCTCCCTACCTAATTTTTATTTTCCCGCAAGCGGCGTTTTAAAAATTACCCTTCGTCCGTGCCTGCGGCCCTCTCGCCCTCGACAAGCCGTGGTGGTGGTGGATTGTGCTTGGTGGGGATGCGTCGTTACGGATGAAGGGTTGATTTCCCCTACCGGGATGTACTCGTCTAAAAAAAGCGCAGAAGGGGAAAGAGTGTCGGTACGAGCGAGAAAAATGCGAGCGACACACGTGGAGAGAGACGAGGCGCGCGCGAGCACCCCGCAAGGTCCCCATGGGTCCTTCCGTTTGTTCCTTCCTTTTTCCACCTCGGCCGCGTTTTTCTCTCCGCCGTGGTTCTCTACTAACAGAAGAACGTGATGTATTGCTCCTCTCACTCATTCCCCAACGTCGTGTTCGAATTCGTTTTTCCCGCCAAATTCCCTGCCTACAAGCTGCTGCCACCTCTCTGTTTGGTATCAACCCCCGCGTCTTGCACCCCCGTCCTCCGGAACATGGTGCACCCGCTTCTCTCTCTCTCTCTCTCTCTCTCTCTCTCTCTCTCTCTCTCGGCTCAACTCCTCCCTACGTCGGTGAACGATTCACGGTCGTACGGTTTTCTTAGCTTGATTAATTATCACATTGCGCGCGGGGTATGTTGCGATCTGGAAAGACCTTTTTTTCCACTCTCGATTCGTCCACCTGCGTGCCTCGCTTTTCCGCGCAGCATCGCGTCGCGCCGCGTCGCGTCGCGTCGCGTCGCGTCGCGTCGTCTCGCATCGCGACGGTCGAAAACGACGCTGCTAATTGTGAAAGAGCGCTCGACCGTGCGCGATTTCGTGAATGAGACGGAGCCGTCTTTGGTGCCGTGCGCGCGACGAATAAATTGGGCTTTTAATTACGCCGTAAGCTGTAAGCGTCCTGCAGAAAGGCGGCGCGATGTGTATGCGCGTGTCTACCCGTCCCGACTCGCATTTCGGGTTCCTTTGACGACGACGAGGGCGACCGGTGACACTCCTCGGTGAAATTGCAAAAGCGGAAACGGCAGCGTCACGGACGTTTGCGTGATGCAAGAATTTTCATCACCAAAGTTCCTTTTGCCTTTCAGAGCGACGCACTCTTTTATACTCGACCATGTCCACGCTCTGCGTAAACTGCCTCATGTTAAAATTTCCTTGGCGTCAGTAATTGGAATATCAGTCGTGTATAAATATATATATATAACAGTAGACAGAGAACGAAATAATATTCCGTAGTGTAGAGGAAGCGAGCTTGCTAGAGATCTCAACGAGATATGTAAATCTATCGAAGCAAAGATATAAATGCATCAGTCATAGATGATGAAAAAAATTATTTTATTATACGTGGAGCACATATACACCTACGCATTTTCGCGTACATTTTATATAAAATATCTATTCTTGCTAACTAGCATGCATTTTTACCTAAATATCTTGATCAATTTTTAAATCCATATATCTATGAGTAACGAATAATATCAATTGTTCGCCGCTATCAGAATTCAATTACGCTAACTATCGCATTATAATACATCGTTATTGTGCGCAGAATCGTCGGGTATTCAGTATGTCCGATATAATTCGCTTCGGGAAAGGGACACTCGCCTTTCACGTCCCTACGACTCGCCTTTGGACATTCTCATCCGGAGACGGAACGGCGCAGACAGATTAATGGGAAAAAAGAGTTTTTCGGCTGTTTCCGAAGGCAGGTCGCGCTCTCTCGAGCGAATAATTCGGAGGATGAGATAATTAAAATGGGTCCGCGGAAAACCTGTCAGCCGTGGCGGACAGATAGGTCGCGAAAACGTTCGCCAGCGCGCGCGCGTTCCCGCTCGCGCTCGCATGCCCGCATCTCTAGAACGAAATTATTCTATGAATGCTGATCGCCCCGCGTAACGCGCATTATGCAAAGCGCGCCGGCTGAAAGTGACAATTTTTACGTTTTCCGAGTGGCCCGCCGACTCGTCGGTCCGTCCGTTCGCTCGCGACAAAACGTGGAATTTCCATTAGGCGACAAGGAGCCTTTCGCAACTAGCGGCGTTTTTCCCCATTCCACGCAGGACCACGCGTCGTCCTTTCGATCCATACCTTCAAAGATATCACCGGTCAGTGTAGAGCCAATAATCTATAAATAGTTTCCTTTAGAATAGAACTTTTGTGCCAGTCAATGTTTTTGCGCCGCTGTCAATGTGAATATAAGTGATTGAAAGAATTAGGAAATTCTCTTATTTTTGGTGATATGTTGTTTTTATGTATAAATCTCGCCGCGCGGACGCGTAAAAATATATAGAAGACACAGTACGTCGCACATTTTTTCACGTTACAAAGCTGATGAATTTTTAGTAACAGAAATAGATAATAATATTTTATTCTTTAATTGATTTCAAGCGTATTTTGGATAAACACTCATTCAGATTTAATACCGAAATTTTAAGAGATAAAATATGAAAGAGCTTTAACATAATTTTTAACATAATCATGTTATTTTAATATAATCTAATTTCCAAAGTGAGTATTAAATCTACAAATAGAAGAATTGGCTGATTGACGAAACGTATTATATGAGAAGCAGCGAACACGCATCGTATATTTTGAATTATCCTCATTTTGAAGATCATTAGGTGCAGCTGCAATTTATCGATGCTCATTAAAAGCGTTAATAATAGTGCATTGCCAAGAAACGGACGACGATTATCCGTTATCTAAAATTTCAACGTCCACGCCAAAATCGCTCCAAAATTAACGATCCTTTGTCCCGTCGAAATTTCCCAAGGCTCGTTGTCTCAGCAAGATCAGAATTCCGCAAGGGCTCAGGGATGTACGCAGGGGTGGCCGTGCCCTCGCTCTCCGCAGGGGGAGAGAATATTTTCGGCGGAGAAGGCGAGATCGGGAAGGGGGCGCCGCTTTTCCGCGACGGTAGGGTAGTTTCCACGGCGGCGCGATGAGTGGTAGCGGATGCGGGGGACAGCGGCGGGGAGATCCAGAAGGTGCCCCACCCCAGGATAACGGTCCAATCCGGACTCACCGCACTTTTTACCCACCTTTCCACCATCAGCGTCGACGGCGCTGCTGCGCCGCCACCCTCGCGAGCAGCGCACTTCGACGTGTGTATTTTTCCCCTCTGAGGTCGCACCAGGGTGGCTTCCCGCTACCGAGCCCCTCCGCCGCCGTTCCCTTGTCCCCTCGCACGGCAGTTCGTCGTTCCGCCATCGTAGGGGTGGGAAAGGGGTTCGTAGAAGGGGCTCTCGGTGCAGGGGTGTGCGCAGTACGCAACTTTTACGCGGACGATGGCGCCGTGTGCCGAGGATCAATTTCGGAACAACATCCCTTAGACTTTCAAGGCTTCCGAATCGATTCAAATTCCGCCCCGCGCCGTAACTTCACCCCGTTTCTTGTCCGCGACATCCTCGTTCCGGCCTGTCCCGCACGAAATATTGCGTCGGTCGCGCCGACGTTTTCTTCTTTTTCGTATTCCTTGCCCCGACATTGTCCCTCTATTGGGGTTAACCATCGGTGCGTTGACGGAAATCAATGATAGGTTCATACGGTCACGCGTACGTCACTTACTATCTCGTCTCTATACGTCGTTTACTGTATCGCGTTCAGTTTTCTCTCCGGTTTTCATCACGAGGCCCAAGACATCTTGCGACTTGTAAATAAGATGAACTGAGAATTTAATTTTGCAATCAAAAATGTCTGTGGCATGACGTACTAGATTTAATTTTTTATTCTACACATATTCGATAATCACTTTCTATTTTTCTTTGCACATAATTTAATTGTTTTACAAAACGAGATAATACAAACAAAATATAACTAAATACGATATTCATAATATGTTCAAAAAAGAGAGAATCGATTATCTACATATTACGATATATTTATAACTCGTAATGCTGAATATTACAGCGTTTAAAATTCGTTTGAAATTATCTCGTCTTAAAATCTAACTTTCCGGATATCCTCAATGTCTTGTTTATTTTGTTGGTTCTTTATTTGTTAGATTTACTAAAATCTCTTTAAGCTTATCTCGTTATTTCTGATCCTTGTTAGTTGGAAAGCTTCATGTCTGGCCAGAAAGACATGGCTTTTCGAGGCTTTCTTTTTTTGCGCTTACGAAGAAGCTCGCCACATTTTTCTTGTCGTCCTTGATCCTACCGTCCACCCTTTTCCCTACGTGCCTTCGCCAGGGGTAACCTCTTCCGCGTGGACGAAAATCAATGATGGTGTCACGCGGTTAGGGCTATCACGCCCTTTTTCCGACTAACTCGCGGGGAATATCAAACGACCGTGGAAAAAAAAAAATAATTTTCGTTGGCATATAATTTTTTAAAATAAGAACAATTACTATTTTCCTGGCTATAATTATATTTTCATGAAGGGATTTATTTATTCAAGAAGTAATCGTTAGAGCATTGATAGAGGAAGCATATAATTTTAACAGTATTACTAATACATATTTAGTCAGTAGACAGATTATTCATGTAAGAGAGACTTCAGATAAATTATTAATTACTCCGATAGAATTTACGTGTGATCGATTTATATGTATATAGATGAGGTTGAACTCCGGCACTCGAGCTTAACTTTATTAGCTTTTGAGAATAATACTTTTTTCGTCGATAATCGGATGTTAATCAAGCGATCCTTTGTTTTAAGGGTTTAATTGCGAAAAGTAGTTAATATTAATTCTCTCGTTTTACAATGGAGGAGAGTAAATACTTAAATAATGAATGTAATTAAATATTTCCAGGCTAGTAGCAACGTGATGAAGTACTCAGCAGTACGGAGGAGCTCTGCAATATAATAAAGGGCATACGTTTATATATTGTAACATGTTTCGATTAACGTCTTATACACGTAGAATGGAGGTAGATTAATTATTTTAGCTTGTTGTAAGTTTAAGATTATAAAGTCATTTATTATGTATAATAAGTATTTTTTATTATAATATCATTGGTGTTGTCTTGCGGTACCAGTGTACCAGCAGCGTATACTTGAAAGAATTATTGTGCGTCCTCGACATGCATATAAATGAAGACGTTTTACTTTTCTAGCGATGGTAAACGATTAATATTTACGATAGTTTTTACATTATATTTTTATTTTTAACCGATGTCTCAATGGTTAGGCAATCACGCCCCTTTCATTGGTGATCCGCGCTTTCTCGTATTTCTACTTCTTTTCTTTCGACCCGATTCTTTCATCGAGCGCAAAGTGCAAGACCCGACACGTAGGATAAGTATACCTCGCCTCCATTTACATCGGTTCCTTGATACTGCCAGCGGCTAGCATCAGCGGCAGCGACGGCGGCACCCTTTATCCACCCTTCCCACCGGGCCGACCCTCTTACGGTTCTCTTCTTTCTACACACGCCTACCTGCCTCTTCCTCTATCGCGGCGCTCTCTGCGTGCTCTCGCGAAAATCCTCGCGATAAATTATGCCGTGCGGGAGGGAAATAAATGACCCACCCTTGCCGGTCCTTCTCCACCTCGCCCGCCGCCCCCCTCCCCGCCCTCCCCCCCGGTTGGTCGTCCCGAACTTCAATCCCCAGTGTGCATGGAGCCAACCCCGCCGTCCTCCTCAGCCACCCTGCCTTGGTCGCCGTCACTGCCGCCGCCATCCTCTTCCACCTCCGCCTTCCTGTTCCTCTACCTATGTCCACCACGGACCGCTCTCTCGCCAGCCTCTCTTCCCCGGTCGTTCTGCACCATCCCTCCGCCATCCCCCTCTGCCTCCTGGACCAACGACCAGGCGACGGTACTACGAGGAAAGCCGGCTTTAAAATTATAATGGCACGCGCAATTTTGATAACCGTCGCCCGAACCACTACCATCTCTGGCTGGCACCACCACTATAAAAGCGTCGTCCGCGGCGCTGCAACGCCACCGACCACGACCGCCGTACGTACGCTTCTCCTCCCAATCCGTTTGATATCTCACTGCACGTATCACCCTTTATGCGAGTCCGCCATAGATGTAAGGAACGGATTATGCAAAGATACAGCTGCCCCGAAAGATACCTAAGTTGACATGCAATATGTATCGCACACTAAATTGGTTGCATTGATACCGCAACAGGAATCAATGATAATCAAAACTTGCTCATTATAAATGACTTTAAACTTAAAATTATAACAAGCTAAAATAATTAATCATCATTCTACATGTTAAGATATTAATCGAAACATGTCTGATTTACGCTTGTCCTTTTTTTGCGTATTTTTTAGTTAGTATTTTACATTAAAAAGATTATTTTGCAACACTACAAAAATATGGATTAAATGTATATACATATATGTATACATATAGACTTTTAAAAGTCTAGGAAAATGTAATTTTATTATTATTACAACTATTTTTATGACACAAAATTAGAAATTTTTAAAAAATTGAAATTTTAGAATTTTTTAAACTTATAAAATTATCTATAATACTAACAATAAGCACATAATCACATTAAATGAAAATTTAGAAAATACCCTTCAGCGTTAAGGATTACAGGATAATAAGAAATTTTCAATTCAGAAATGGTAGTGTTGGTGAATGTTTTAGAAATAATATCATTGTTTATTCAAAACAGAACACACACATATTCGAAGCCGAGCGTCTGTAAGGTCCAGCTGGTTGAGTTAAAGTATGCCAGTCTTCTTTTTCTTTTTTGTGAGAAGTTCCTCGTTTCCTTCCAGGAACAACGTGGTCGTTAAAGCGATATTGCATTCGCGAGATATTAACGTGGTGCGCTATAAGGCTCCCTTACCCCGACTCTTCGTGACCCGCACCATCCCCTCACCCCCGACTCACCGTGGTTCCGCAGCTCCTGCCGGTGACCAGCGGGGGCAAACAATGGCGCGACGTCGGGCACGAGAATGGCTCCGCTTTTGTAGCCGGAAATTGTTTAAGCTTTTGTTATTTTGCGGCTTCTAAATCTCAGATGTCAGCCAACGTCCTCAGCCAGACTATAACCTTCCGAGATTACTTCTACGATGGTGACGTCTTCTTTTCTCTTATTTCCGCGACTTACTGCACTTATTCTTTAACTTTACAAGTACTGAGCTTTTTCTCACTTGTGCCAGCAAGAAATGTTTTTTTTTTTGGGTCGATGTGAAATTAAAAAAACATCTTGCGCATCGTAAGTTGAGCGGTTTATTGCGATCCCACGTTTGTACGTATAAGGTTCCACGGTGACCATGAAATAATATTCAATCATTATTACAATAATATTAACAATAATATTTTACACTAATATCTGTTGCGTTTTTGTGATATGTAAATTATTGTACATTTAATTTAGACAAAGAAATATTCGTAAATGCGAACGTAGTGTATTATAGGATTCAATGCGAAGCATAGCTATTTCACACGGAATAATTTTAATTTAAGAGATGATTGGTTCTGGCAGTGGTTTCATGTTAGAATTAATATTAAAAAATTTAATTGAAAACTAAAATTGCCTTAATCGCGTTGCCTTTACTTTGCCTTGTTGTTGATTATGAAAACGGAAAATATAATCGACAGTGACGGATTTATGGTACGCGGCGATTCTGTGCGCGGTCCCGTTTCAAGAGCTCAATCATTTATCTAAATAAATGTGAAAATCGAAATAGACCGGGAGATACGAAAAGTATGGCTGAATGTATGGTAATTAATTAAGTAATCGCAAACTTCCTCTGTTATAATCAATTATTTTTATGTTTCTTGATTTTGCGAGTCGTCACATCTCTTTTTATCACGAACAATTCTTTCTCTCTTTCTCTCTCTCTCTCTCTCTCTCTCTCTCTCTCTCTCTCTCTCTCTCTGCATGCTGCACGTAATTATACATTGCATGATAATAATTTTGTGAAAATGTATTCTCTCGTGCCTATTTTTACTGGACGTCTACCGCCATTTTTGCCTTGTACATATATTCTCTTTATGTGGAACGTAAATGAATACCGTTTCGTGCTCGCACAGGTGCGCGCGCGAGAAATAATATTGTTTGACGCACCGCACGGAAGAGGAGAAAGACGTACGACTGCGTAATTACAATTTGCTAAAAATACATTCTTCGTGTCCAAAATCAAAGACGACTCATTTAGCCGAACCCCGTCCGTGTGCCAGTGGCTCGGACGCTGTCACAAAACACAGAGTCGGCGATTTTTTGGTCGTCACGACTCACGTGCATCTCGTTAGTTGCTTTATATGGCGGCCGCGAGGCCGCGAGGCCGCGAGGTTGGTGTTAGCCAAATCTGGCGGGTTAGAGCCAACTATTAAAACCCACGGGCGCGTTATGGACCTTTTTAAGAAATAATTAAACTCCAGAATGCCATAGTGCCGCGTCAGATTTGTACGCGTAGACGAACGCCAACTCCAGACTCTATACCTATTTTCATTAGCGACGAGGGAACTGTTTAACGTTCTACGGCAGATATTTATAAAGCGAGCGTCGTCGCCTCCGTCGACCCTTCGTACCCAGGCGGGTGGTAGTGCGCGGACTTTTGGGGTGGTCGGTGCCCACCTATCGACCCTCTCGGCTCTCCCGGTTTCCCTCTCGCTCTTTCTGCCGGCGCTTCTCTCTTTCGGTTCCTCCCGTCCCCCGTCATCCCCCCCTTCCCCCCCACAGCCGCTTTTTCTCTCCCTCGACCCCTCTCATTTTCCACTCCTCGTCCTCTCTCCTCGTGGCAAGCGACCGATCTTCGTCCGCAGACACGAGAAAAAAGTGCGCGGCCAGCGATGGAGCGAGAGAGAGAGAGAGCCGGAGAACGGAAAGGGGTGAAAGGGGCCGAGAGAGCCGGTGAGATACATGCAACGGAAAACGGAAGGAGAAAGAGTCCCCTGCGCGTGTTCGCGCACACGCTGACACACACACACGCACACGCACGCACACATCCACACGTCCGTACAGAATGCTATGCGTGCACACGCGCACACATCCTAATTTTAGCCGGCATTCGGCGCAGCTGTGCCACCCACATGTATCGTGCGGGCTCGAAACTCCGAAATTTCGTGCAAATAGCACGGGAAGGAAGCCGTCCCTGATTAAACCGGTTATTTCCTATGGAAAAAAAGGCGCCTGGGCCGAGCGAAATTTACAGGAAATCGGGTTATTAGTCACCGGCACGTCGTCGAAAGGAGTCGCGCGCGCGGAACGGAGATACATCGCGCGTCGTGCGATTTTAATAAATCCATTAATTAGGGGAACGGAATCACGACCGATTCGACCTTTGTCTCTGCCTTCCCTTCCGATCGTATGGTTATCGGGCGTTATCGCCGATAAACGTATACGATGCCGTTGAGCAGCAGTTATTTCGTTTTATTATCTTTTTTTTTTTAATTAATTCGCACGTCGAGATTGTTAATTAGCAACGCGAGACGACTTAAGCTTTCTGTGCAACTTTCACGCGCGTTTGACGTGCCATCAAAGTAATTTTGGGACCGGCGGTTTCTATCCGGAGACTTTATGAGGCCAACGCGCTTCACAGTACAGTTTCATTATATACCACGACGTTTATTGCGCGGAATTTCAAATTGGCACAAAATTCACGATATTAAAGTAATATTGGCATTCTCGATGATGGCGTGACGGAAGAATAGCGTTCCATTCGTCGCTGCCGATGCTGGAAAATAAAATTAATTATGAATGCAGCGCGAAGTGCATCGAATATTTTTTTTGCCAATCGCTGCAACGTATCGTTTATTGAGTAAGGTTTATTAGGAGCTCATACGGGGATGCGAGTTTTTTCGTTTAAATTTAACGGAAGTATTTTGATTGACGGAATGTCATGATCTTATTAAGAATCGTAAAAGGATATATCTTTGCGGAATTACAGTTAATCGATCGGTAAATTAGAACGTTGTTTACAAATGTTATAAATCTAGGACCATCTTAACAACAGCTTAAATCACTATGCGTTATTTACACGGTACATTTATCTGCTATTTTTTTTTTTATTTTCTGTAAGTGGATTTTCAGAAACTATTGTTAAACATGAATCGACGAAAATGCGGCGGTACATTTCTGCGAGTTAATTTTCCGTATACCGCCTGTATCCTGATGAATTTTCCAAAGAGAATCATAGCGAACTTCCGGGCACGATGCTATGCAAGTTGCGTATTCATTACGCAAAAATTACAACGACGCCGTCGGGAATAACAGCTCTTTTCCCTTGTGCGCGAGTCTGCAAATACTAATTCATTACAACGTCTGCTAAAGATAGAAAATCGCGTGGATATTGTATAACGGAGAACTCAGTTTTCTAGCTATGTGATTAAGATTATTTGAAACCTACGTTCTACTGATATACACGCCGCGATCGCAATAGCACGATCAGATAAATTATTTCTTACCTCGCGATAAATAGTAGTTTGATATCGACATGATTAGATCACGCGAACTATTTTCATTGCATACATTTTTCTAATTTGTATCTACTCTTTTTCATTGTTCTCGTTTTGGATACTTAGGGTAAAAATAAACAGATTCGATAAACATGAGACAAGAATAATTTTTTTTTAAATGATTGATACGTGATTTATTTATGCATTTACCTCTGCAAAAATGTGACGAATTATAAATACGTTTTCAAAACTGTTAAAGAAGCGTAAAAATTTTTAGCTCTCTCTACGTTAAGACTGTTCTACATATATTGTAATGTTTATCGTAAGATGATCGTGAGCCGTCAATTTTTTTTCGCCATTGACTATCGTGCGACAACGATTAAAGTGTTTTGATAAATGTGTACGATAGAATAGCCTTAAAAATCTAAAACGATTGTCTTTACAGTGTAAAAAGAAATTATGCTTGATTATCGAAATACATTAAAGTTTCTTTTAAGCCTATTTTTTTATTGAAATTCTTAAATTATGTTAATACTAAATTATGTTAATACTAAATAAATTAAATTAAAATTATCTTGCAAACTATTATTAATATGTAGAGTCTCTCTTACGCTTTTTTATTCGTTCTGAGACTATTCGGTAAAGGCATATAATTACTTTATTGGATAAGTAGCAACATTTCTCACTAATAAATAATTAATTAAAAAAATTAAATATTAAATTAAAGACGGAAAATATTTCTTTAACACTAATATTCTGAATGTCACACCAATTTTGCAAAACTACCAGTATATATTATAAATATAAGCCGTATTTCGGGACCGAGAGACAATCGTCTAGGTGTTGTCTCTAGGCAATTAGCCTCGCGATTGCCGGTCTCGTCACATGGAGGGGTCCTCACGTGGCAGTCGGTCAGGGCCGTGGAGCACGCGTGGACCGCCGACAAAAGGGGGATACCGCGATGGAAAACGAAAGAGCGATATCTGTCGGACGATCGGACACCGGTGACGGGGTAGCGCGAGGAAAGCGCGAACACCGGTGGCGAGGGAGGGTCGGGTCGATGATATAGAGGGGTGAGAGTGCAGTTTACCTATAACCCATAAATCGACCCCACTTTTCTATTAAGAGACGCACGATTGACTTGCGTTGGTCGGCTTCCTTCTCCTACCCCGTCGCCGCCGTCGCCGATATCGCCGATGCGCCTCTCTTCCGCGCTCTTCTTTTTACTCTTCCCACTTTTCGATCCCCGCTACAACCGGTACTGACACCCTTCTCCCTTCCCCTAATCAACCTGCTTGGTGCTCCTCGCCCCCGACTGTCTCGTTCATCCATCCCCACCTGCTGTTGCATTCTGCGCAAACCTCGTTCAATCCCCTACCAACCTGTTCGTCGTCGAGTTTTTTTCCGTGCACGCGGAGAAGCTCGGAAACATGGCCAGCGCCGTATCGACGAAGGGGGTCAAAGAATCGCGATTCTTCTTCTTTCCATTTCTCGCCGTGCCCGATCGCATCGCCCGATTTCCGATGTTCATCGTCTCTCGATCGCGCTTCCTTATTCGACCGACCGCGATTACCGCGGCAAGATAAATGGATCGGATAGAAAGGGTTACGGATTTGCGGAGATGCCCCACGTAATTTCGATCACGGCGCAGACTTCTTTTAATCTGCCCTGTTTACCTTTCGCACTAACGTAATAGGAGAACTTGAGGCAGTAACCAAGATAAGCATACAAGAGTGTTAGTCGTAATTTACGTCTTCCGTAAGATTCATTATAGTTCCAATTGCCTGCAGGAATTCTAAATCTTTATAATACTATAGCTGAGCTTTTCTCAGTTATCCCGCCCCGTAATATTTACTTTATGTTAATACTTCAATCCCGATAATTACTTCAAAGAAAGTCGAGCTCTCCTGAGCCTCGGATTCCATCTTTGTCGGTCTACGATGTTTTCCTTGCCGCTTTCTTCAAGTCTGGCGATTTGAACGAGAACCCGGGAATTCAGTTACTTCTCCTAGCGGGATTAAAACTTCTTGATGTTTGGATAATCTCAGGGGCCTTTTGAAAGCTGATATAATGAATACGGCTGTGCGTAGGTTGTCCATGGACCGACAGCGGGAATCGAAATGGAAATCCAGATGTAATTACCAATCCGCGGCATAATCATCGAGGCTTCACGTATTAGCCCTTTAAATTTCGTCAAATCGCGCTGATGCGGCGATGGCGCGGGCGAGAGAAAGAGATAAACGATCGCTCATACGGTTCTGTAATTCAGGGAGTTATGAGCATTTGTACAGAGCAACGCAAATCGGACCGCTCTTGATAAATCTAGTTAGTTTCGCTCGTCGCTGATAAACATAATTAAAGTGTAATCTTCCCCAGCATGCGCGCCGATGGATGGATATCTTCTGACACCGACACGGCCGATTATTCGTCGCGATATTCCGTCATTCGATATCTTGTCAATTCGCGTGTCGCGCTTAAAAACTTAATTCATACCCGGCTTATGAGGTCTCGAATTATGCTAATATCTTTTGCACGATATTTCTGGGTGCCGGCAGACGTATGGCTCGCGTACTTCTTGACCGATAATTTATCGCATTCACCGACACGATGTATAATGTAGCATACCACCGAGAATAATCAAGTGAAAATTAATAATTTATATTTCACTCTATATGAATAACGTAGTCATCTCGTATAATTTCGTCTTTTATGCGCATTATATTATTATTTTGCACACCGGGTTGTCCGATTATATTAAATCCGCGAGACGTTCCGTGGGACAAGAGACAACGGGCAGAATTTAAAATTACGAACCTGTAGCTTCGTAGCTCTTTCTATTTTGATCGACTTCTTTGATTATTTTATCGCAATTTGATTGATGCCTAATAATTTAATGCACGTATCTAATAATGTGTCCAATAATTAATAAATCTGCTGAAAGATTTATAATTGTTCATAACACGAACAGAAAGATTAATGATTGGAATGAATATTTTGTAAGATTCAGATAATTTCACTAATTATCTTATTAACAAAATTTATACAAGTCTCCGTGGATCTCGTTGAAAACATGAAAATCTCGCCGAGATTCGGGTGATGTGATTTGATTTAAAAATCAAACTCCCTTGTTTGCTCGGCGTTAAATTTTATTAAACATATGAATTACATTTATATAAATAAGTCAACCCCCTCTATTTCCATTCGAGGAAGAATTGTTCAGAGGCCGGACTTAAAGCGCAGCGGACGTTACATTCTATGGATTCGATACGTGCTCTATCGAGCGCATTACGCAAACTCCGTGTATACGCATATCGATACATCGACTGAATGCCGCTACCGATTATACTTGACTAATGCGTAACCTTGATACATCCCCGTATTAGTTACAAATGACCGCGCTAAAATGCCGTAATCCGTTCAAAGCAGTTAGTAGTAAGTTTGATGCGTCTCATTGACCGGATGTGATCGAGATACTGATCGCAGTGATCACTGTTTGCCAGTAGCGTGCGAGATCAGGAGGAATAAGATTAGCAAACAATTCTCAGACGTAATTGAAGACGCAAACAGATACGTGTACGGCAGTGAGATACGGTATCTCTAAAGCGTATACGCCTAAACGGCGTAAGGCAATAAACCGATCGGTAATAACTTCGGCGCGTCTCATTAAGCATCAGGCATAATCGATCGTCAAACAGCGGCCGCGTAAACACCCGGCCAAAGACGGGCGCATACATTACGCGCCTCAAGTATTGTATATAGTACCGAACGAACGTATCGCGCCGTAGCGCCGCGCGAGCGGGCAGGGGATGGTTCGAGGGATCTCTTAAAATACACCCCTGGGGCCGAAGCTGAAGAGTGCGGCGAACGCGCGAGCAACGGAGACGGCGGACGGTCGGATCGACGTCGACGGCGACGGCGGCGGCGGCGGCGGCAGGTGGAGGCGGAGGGGCGGCTGGGACAAAAAAAAGGGAGAGAAAAAAGGGCATAGGAGGGAGAGCGAGCGGGGCGAGGAGGGGAGACGGAGGTGCGCGAGAAAGGGGACAGAGGCGCGAGGGGAATCGGCGAAAAAGACGCGGGGGTCGCGGGAAAGGGCGCCGCCCCAGCGACGAATTTTCGGGCACGCCGGCCATTGTGGCGCGGGGGCGTGGCTGCGCAGACGCTCGAAAAGAAAAATCGACGCGGTCCACGGGGATGAAAAGCAGCGCGCGCGCCGCGACGGTGGCCCGGCGGGAAAAAAAAAAGAGGACGGCTAAGAGGGCCAGAAAGAGGGAGGAAAATGCGCGCAGCGGCGCCGGGCAAAGAGGGTGATTCTGCGCCGCGGCGCGGCGGACCGCGCAACCCTCTCTCGCGAAAATCATCCCCTCTCTTTCTTTCTCTCGCACTCTTTCCCGATCCCTCGGCGCTACTGTCGTTCTCTCTATTCCTCTTACGCTCTTTCTCCGCTAGCGATTGACATTCTCCGTCCTGCTCTCGCCTTCGGTACCTTCCGCGCGCTCTTCCGTTCCCCTTTCGTCACGGTAACCACCCCTTTGGTGCTCCTCACGAGTCCTCTCCTTCTCCGCGTTGCCGGCTGGAGTACCGGAACAGGAGCGTCGGCGCGAAGGGGCACGGAGGGAAAAGGGGATTAGCGAGGAACACAGGAGGCGCTGAGGGACGCGCGGTGAACGGCAGGGTGACGGTGGCGGGACTGGTCGTAGGAATACGTAGAGCGAGCAGCATCAAAATTATTTTCCAACGGGCACTACCGCCGGCGCGGTACCACCCCGAAATTTCAGCCCTTTAATTTCAGATGGTATGATAATTCGCGACGATATTTCACACGAGTCTGGAACCTGGCTCAACGTGGATTTTATTGCGGCTGTAAGGGGGCGAAGGGGAGGGTCGTGTACGGTACGAAAATTTCGCGGAATTACCAAAAAGGCCCTACGAGAAGGGACGCACGCTGAAGTTGTTAATTAATCTAGGCGTCTGGGCCGTGTGCGTGGTCGACCGATCCTCGCCCAACGTCAAATTGAATGCACCTTTTCAGCGCGTCGTTGGATATGAACGAATTGCACCAAGAGATTCTTCTCCGTTACGAGATTTTTGCTATAACGTTTACAATCCACGGAATCGCGCGGAGATCGTGAATTTCGTGTGTAAGTCCGTAAATTTCGATTTTCCTCTAAAGGAAAAAAGAAGGTAAATTACTAACTCCAGCCGAGTACGTTATTAATGCTTGTGAAGGCTCTTGCTGGCAATTAGTGAACGGTTGGAAATTAGTGATTTTCCAAGAGACGTATGATGTAAAAGCAGTTACCAAACAATACTGTAATGATTCATGCAGAATATTAGTATGTAACGCGAATAATAATTTGACTGCTATACCTGCGTTGTAATTATTAGATCTTGCGGCCGTTATTCATGATTTCATTTGAAATTCATCGTAATAGCAACAATAGCAAAATCTGCTAAAAGGCTTTCCAACGGCATACCCTCTCACTATTATAATAATTCGCGTACAACAATTAAAGTTGCAATAAATGCACTTATGGCTTTATCGAGGTACCAGACGATACGATCAATGCGAGAGAAAGAGAATCAAATATCTAAAATTTGCATAGGTAATGATATTTTTACTTAAAATTGTATTATTTTTCATAAATTGCGTTCACAGACAAACGGGATAATGCATGTAATTTCAAACATATGTTATATTAATAATAATTAAAATGAAGAAAAAGATAATTAATATCGTTTCTACGAAGACACGAAGCGGTGATTAAACGAATGAATATTTATTACACATCAGGATAGTTTTTTCCAAGTGATCAACTTGCTGGAACTCTAATATGCTACAAGGACTTGTAATAATCTAAAAATAATCTAAAAATAATAACATTTTTATTTATTATTATCTGTTTTTGTAATATATGTTATAACTCTATATGAAAGAACATAATGATACTATTATTCATGATGTTGTTACAATTTTTTGCGAAAGTTTTTGAAACTATATTTAGATGATGAGCATCATACACACTACAGAAATTAGAAAAATATTGAAATTAGAAAAGTATATTTGTTTTTACATACACGTTTTTTTTCATGTTTTAGTTTAGACAACCGAGATGTGATGATTCTTTTCAATAGCGATTACTTACATTATAAATACAAATACATGTCCCTTGCTTTAAAGCAGGAGGGGGAGGGGGGAATTAAAAGAACAAATTAAAAGAAAGCGGTGGAAAACCCCTAAGCAAAAAGGGCAAACCTATGTTTTATGGGACGTTCCTTCGGGATAATCTCGAAGTCAGTCGTGATGCCTAACTCCGGATGAGCTATAGGCGACCGCGCAAATGGGCTAAATACCCTCGCGTGTTTCAGCATCCACGGGGGTGTCGGTGGGCGCCGGCCGTTGTTGACTGGGCGAGGGTAAAGGGTGGGTTGGCGTGCCGAGAAGCACCCAGGACTTTATTCCCAACAACGCAAAGCGGCGCAATTTCGTTTTCGGGGGAGGACGAAGGTACGGCGAGGATAGGCGAAGGGCCGGCGCGGGCGGGGGGCGGAAGGGAAGGCGGCAATGGAGAAGGATCAGGAACCGCGGTCGGCGGAAAGGAGCGAGCGAGAGAGGAGGCAATTTTTTAAAATTAAGGCTGTTAAACCTAATCTCCAGGTGTGCAGGCGCAAGCGCGTAGAAGTCGTAAAAATTCTCCTGTGCTGTATCCGCGCCCGCAACCCTCTTCCTCCCGCCGTTTTCTCCTCTCTTTCGTTCCTGCTTTTCCACGCACCCTTCCTGCGCCTTTCGAGCGACGTCGTCCGCGTCGCGCCCCTGGCCTCCCTTGCCGGTGGTTAAATTGCCGCACGAAACGTTCTTAATGTCCAACCGCGGCGACCTCCGTCTCTTTCCTTCTCTCTCTCCGTCTCTGCCCCCTTCCTCCGTTCCCCCTTTGCCTCCCCACAACTATTTCTCTTTCTCGCAGTCCATCCGTCGGTCTTTCTCCCGTTTCGTACTTTTGCGGACCTTTCTCCTGCCTTCCCCTTCTGTCCCGCCAGCGGTCTGTTTTCCGAGGGTCGCTTTTCCCTCTTTTGTTTTTCCGCGGTACTCCCACCGCCCAACTCCGTCGCGGACGCGCGAACGACCGCGATGGTCGCCGCGACGCTCGCCATCGTGCGCAAAAGAAGCGCCGAATGTCGGATTACGAGCGGCTGCGACGCGATAAACGCACGAATTATGTTCAATATCGCGTCGCTTATCCGACACATGAGCGTCGGTATTGCCCGAGATATTCGTTAATCGGAAATGTATAGACATATAAAACGAGTACGGATTTAAAATTTTTCACACTTATCGAAATAATTATAGAGGCAATAAACTATTTCTTCTGATCGTAGATAAATATAGAAAACGTACAACTTTCTCAAGAATTTTCATATATATGTGAGCGTATTAATATTAATAATTTCCTTCGGGATTCCTCGGTAATATAGAGAGGAGATTTAATTAACAAGAACTCAGCCAAACGAATTTATATATTAATATTTTATTTTTTATATTATATATTATATAAATATATACAATGTATGTATACATTTTAATTATCATATCTTTCGCAACTAATCCAAAGTGTGACTAAGTCGTTTATACGAAAATAAAATAGAAAGAAGAGAGATATGTCATGCGTGTTGCCGGATTAATCCGGAGCTGCGATGCACCGTAACTGCGAGCGCGCGCCCGCGCGCAAGAGAGGCATTCGACTCGGTAAACTCGATAAATTAGCGATATTACGATGCAGTATTGGAACGACCTTTGAAACAGCGCTGTCTGCAAATCGCGACGGCGTTTGCTTTCATCAAATGTCGCGGGAAGGCGTTATTGATTTCGAGCTGCGGCAATTATCGTTCGATTGCGAGCATCGCGCGGATATCTGCGTCGCGATGCTCGCGGCTCTTTTTCCCCCCCGAGTCTCCTCGCGTGCGTTATTTTTAGTTTTGGGAGGGGAGGGGAGGGGACGCTTGCGATCTCCTTACTTTACACGCATTTCGTGCGACAGCTCCAAAAACTGAATCTCCGCGCAATTACTGGTTCATTATCAGAAGCCGACAGACGCCAGTTCGACCGGCGCGGCGTCTGTACGTGAATAAATCCGAAAAGTTCGCGCTGTTTCCGCTCCGCGTGCCACGGCGATGCGGGTGGCGCATTTTTAAATCGGCGACCGCCCGAAAGAATTCGTGCGGGAATAAATATCGCGGAATCGGTGGAAAGCGCGTATCCGTTTGTTTACGTTCGCCGCGCGAAATTTCACTTTGGCAATCATATCTTGTCGGGGACAGATAAAGCATCAAGCCCAAGGGATTTCTTAAGATTCAATTGACAGATCGAAGACACGTTTTACGTTATTTGTTATTGAATTCGTAATATCGATATGCGTTAAATATTGATTCGTTCGACATGGAATGGACAAATGGATCGAATATTTGCTCTGTAGTGTTCCTACTTTTCAATTTATTTTTTCTTGACTTATTGACAAAATTCTATGTCATTATTTTTTCATATGTGCAATCTGCTCCAAATCTCGCGTAGGTATTCTTCCAGCTATGAATGCTTTAAACAAATTTGAATCCGATTTTTTTTCGGATCAGGGCAGTCGTAATTATTACGTAATTTTTTAGTGTTAGAATAATATTGATTAAATATTATAGGTCCATTATTTAAAAAAATTTCAGTTAATCTCGGCTAATCGGCAGGATTTGTCATTTATTTTTGAATATTTTTGAAATTAAATATTTTTAATATTTTAATTTTTAATATTAATATTTTATAATAAATATTGTTATCCTTACATTGGAGAATAACTGTCGTTTCTCGTGATTTGGATCTCAACGTAGCCAAGAGTAATTGCTTCTGTAACAATAGTTCTTAAATATTCTGTAAACGGGTTTTCTCATATTGCGCCATATTTTGGTGCTGACGAGCGGCGGTTTCGCGCGTTTCCACGTTATCCATCATTATAGCGAGCTTAATGGGCCGCGATCGTTACTGCCGTAATTCGACGACTTTTGATCAATACTTCGCGTTACCGAGGTGATGATTTTTAAACTTCGATATGACCACCGTGCGCAACGAAGTACCGCCGCGACTGTTTGACGTCGATCCGTCGACGTCTCTCACCTTTTCTTTTTTGAATCGTTATTCGCCGCATTCTGCATCTACCTGTGAACGCCAGTGGCTCTCAATCGTCGTAATAAGATCGATCGCGGAATCCGATTTTGGTTTTCAAATTATTGCCGGCAGATTATCGGGGAGTGTAATCGTACGAACATAATCATACACAGTAAACTATGAAAGTGCACGTCCCCGGATAATGATTGATAAAATCACATAAATCAACCATGACCAAAACTATCCGTAATTTAGAAAATCCTGAGGTCAATCGAAGCTCATTTATTCTATTCCAATTATTCCGCTTGCATTTCCCATCGATCATGTTATCTGTAATATTTAAAAAACCGCGGTGTTTGTACAATATATGTATTGTTAACATTGTAGCGAACACACATGCTTCTCTATAATTAATGACAAAATATTTACAAATCAGTAACGAACGTTTGTTTCAACGTACTACTTGCGCGCACGATAGTCACTGTCGGTGATATTTGCGATATTACTACTTACTGCCACCCATCCCAAGCCGCTTCCACCCTTTCAATCCCGTCATAAATGCATTTCGCGTCGGTCGCCTGCTCATTAAATCTTGTATTTGCTTTTTCCATTTTTTTTTTCCGATCGAAATTGTCGTCGGATTTTTTTTGTGCATTGGCAAATTGCATCCTTGAGAACCTCTGACTGCGCGTGACTTAATGGGGGAGACTTCGCCAGCATTTTATTGAGTTACTAAATTATAACGGAAACGTTGCAATTCGAATCTATCCTCGTCCGTTTTTAATGAGACGGCTTGATCGTATTTTGCCGAGGAATCGAGATAAATATTCGTCAAGATTGTAACGGCGCGGCGTCCGTCCTGCTAAAAAAATAATAACATTTGCGGGATAAAGAGAAGGAGGTGGATAATGAAGAAATAAATGAAACGTGACACTCGATCCACCATCGTGAATTTTTCAAAACCGTTTAAAAGCATTTCGCTGCAAGTCGGAAGCAGCCGTGTGTGCACTTGCGCGTCGCGTCTTGGTATTGGCGAAAATTGAATAATACAATGACCAGTAACGGCTACTGTGAGCAAAATATCGAGCAAGAAATTTTTTTCCGCTGGAATATTAAAGAGATATGATGTCATCTGACATTTACGATAGAACGTTAATCATTCGCTTTATTAATTATTAACAATGAATACAGAACTTGATGAAATTAAATGACGCTTAGAATGAATTTGATGACGTATAGGATTATTATAGAAAAATTTCAACTTTATTTATTCATCATGTAATTTGCAATTAATTAAATTTAATTGTACATATAATTGTTTGTAATTATATATAATTTATATATAATTTAAAATGTAAGAAAAAGAAAAATTTTGTTCAAGTCCTTGGCGACTGCGGACGAAGGATCGCGCTGACCTCGCGCACCAGTATCGAAGTCTCCGAGCAACCCCTTAGAAGGGAACGACTAACGCGCCACGCAGCGGAGGGTGCTAGTCGCATTCCTTCCCCAATCGGCAAGGTAGGGTGTCGTTGTCGGCCCTCTCGAGGGGCCCGGGTTACCGACGTTATGCATCAGCGGACGCGCGCGACGCGGCCATCTTGGAAAAACGAGCGGACGACGCGCGGCGACGTACGAAAAACAAAATGAAAGCGCTTGCGCCGCCGCTCCGGTATTGAGCGAGGCCCCCGGCGCCTTTTTGCATTTTCATCCCCCGCCCCCGTCCTCCACCTCGCCCGTCCTCCACTCACGCACCGTCCCCCTCGCCCTTCGGGCCCTCGGACCGCTACCACCCCTCGCTGCGCTCCCTCGACGTATATTCCCCCACGCCACCAGTCTCTCGCGCTCCTTCTCGCCCTCTTCCTCCACCTCGTCCTCCACCAAGCGCGACTCCGGCGTTTCTGCCTCCTTCAACCCCTCTCGCAACGGCTAGTGCCATGGCCGTTTGCTTTTTTGCGTTTTAACACGTTTTTAAACGAACGCAAAAATAAATACCGCGTCTTGATTGGATCAAGGTCCCGCCGTTGATCGGCTTCGCCAATTTTACACCGGAGACGCCCGCCGACATCGATTTAACTCCTGCTTTTTCCTTGCCGCGGTTTTTCCTTCGATACTTCAGCAGCGCGGCGAAATACTGTCGAATACCGCTCGAATCGAATACCGAATGTGAACGAGACAGCTGTTTCATCGCAATCGATTGCCTCTTAGAGCGAACGGAGAGTCTTGCTCGTTACAACGAGCGAGGGGAGAGACCATGCGGATCGTATCCGTACGCGGATAGTTGCGTGGCGCCCTCTTCCCCGAGGAACACGTCTAACGAGTGGAGCGAACCGGCGAAATTGTTGTATCGATTTAACGGTACGACAAGCTTGTTGTACATTCTGTTTGCGCCATTGACGAATTTGCGCTGTAACTGAGTTACAGCGCGTGTTTCCCCATACGTTAGCGCGATAGGAAACGAATTGCCGCATATACTTATGGCCAAATTTACACGCCTACGTTTCGTCATGGCGGTTACACGGGGATAATGCCGGAAGTGCGCTCGGTACAGTAATTTTGATGCTGCACAGACGTAGATATTAACATTACGCGTCAACGCTCCTTAATCAACTGTGTTTCTGGATAATAGGATATCTGACAGCTCGCTTGAAGCGAGCATGTAATAGTGATACCTCTGCAACCCCTTTTGACCCTCAATGTCAAATTGGAGTATATTCAGATTTATGTTTTTATTTCGGTAGCAAACTCTTAAAATTCATTTTCACCGATCGGTATCGCATTTGATATCGTGCAACGCGTTGAAAAATATCTTTTATATACATATATATATAAATACTACAATTCCGAACCACACATAAAATGACAAAAAAAACATTCAGTGATCAAATATCTTTCAATTGTGCAGTAGATATAGATATAAATAAATTTACTAATACATTCAATTTTTTAATATGATATTAATACTATAATACTTAACGTAATTGTATCTGATTAGAAAAATGAAAATGAAAATGAATATTTTTATAACACAAGAAAAAAAATTAAACATTGAGGATGGATTGTGTGAAATTTATTTTCAAGGGAAGTCAGAGAGAGAGAGAGAGAAAGAGAAAGGAAAATGACTACGAACTCAATTCTCCAACTCTGATGGTTTTTATTCTTTTTTTTTTTTAAGAGAGAGCGCGTCCAAAGTCGTTTATTGCCTGCAGTCTCAAGTAGCCGACGTCCTGTCGGTTCCCCGGAGGGGCAGACGGAAGAATATGACGCGGAAGCAAGCCGCGGGAGTAATATGTGTTTTATAATGCACGGCGGGGGATGAGAAGGAGAAGGAGAAAGAAGGAGGAAGATAGTGCGAGGAAATGTTTTCGCGACCCGCGCGTAGTACCCGCGGGGGCGGCAAGTCGGCAGTTTCCCTTAATAATCTCACATTCTTAAGCACGTCGACTTAATTTGCATTTTAACCACCTGGTAAAAAAAAAGAGAGTTTCCGGAGACGACGATGACGACGACGACGACGACGACGACGACGACGATGATGACGACAGTGACGGCGGTTTACCCGCTTGGATCGGCGAACCTACCGCACACGTCGGGAGGGCATGAATTTTTATTCCTCGTGTCACCGGATAGCGTTCTGCCCCTTTCCTTCGTTCTCTAAAGTAGAAATGCAGATCTCTGGTGACCGGCGATCTCGGGTTGACCGGTTCTCCCGATGTCAGGAGTAATAAAAGGATTACCCGCTCTCGGCACGCTGAGCAAATACGCTGGACTTCCGACTGAGGAAGTCGATTGCGAATTTTCCTCGTCTTTTTACATGCAAATCCGATATCACGCTGGAAGTGATAGTTAATCTCGTCATGTCTTATCAATGTATCAAATCGAATTTGATCGAGCAACAAGATTCTATTATCCATATTTTAAAAATGTTAAAGCATTCTCACTAAAAGCTTGTTTCTTCAATGTTAATTATAACATTAAAAATAAATATAGATATAAATAAATATAAATTAAGATGTATTTTTCATCACGCTGTAAAAAATACAGAAATATCTAATGAATTGCATAATTAGCTTTATTTATTCAGAAAGAACAGAATGGTTGTATCGACTGCTTAAGAAAACAATGTAAAATTCTAAAGTCGGAGAATTCTTGTTGCGAATCAAGAGAGGAAATCATAAAGTAATCCCGCAAGACGTTTTTAGGGTGATCTTTCTTAACATTCTTTTACGAACCGGTACGTTCCCTTCGAGACCTACGTTTTATTAAGGGTCGTTATCCCCACTATATATCCATGTACGTACACTTATCCCTTTGCAAATGCGTCAGTGTTGGATCCCCACCATACTTCGACAAACCCCACTCCGACTCCTTTCCTAGCCCTTTCGTAGGCTATGGTGGGGTGGCGCGATTAGACGCATAGGGGAGGTTAGATGAAAGTTTAGATGAAAATACAGATGAAAGTTTAGATCACGTTCTACAAGGGTGCGTCAGTCCTATGGCGCGTAAGGGTTTGTCCGTGTCAGGGGATTGTAATGCAGCCCAAAGCAAGGGATATTTCTTACTTATTTTGACATTACATTCAACAATTATATTCCATATTTAATTGATTTTTGAGACGCGTATATTTGCAAATAAAGTACAAAGTATCAAATTTGGCGGATTATAAATGCTCCGAAATCTTTATTGAAATTTATTTATAAAGACTGACAGCCTCGTACTCTCGCAACTCATTTAAAACATTCAATATTAACATTTAATTATTTAAAGCATGGAGAAAGGAGAATTGTAATAACGATGAGAAACATTACATTTAGTGTATCAATCTTGTTCAATCTTATTCGATCTTTAGAGGAAAATATTAAATAAGTAGAAATGTGTCATTATAGTCAGACGTTTAAAGCGTAAACGAGTGAAAGCGTAAAATTGTTACTTAATAAAAACAACCGTATCGTTACTTGCTATTACGGAAAACAAGAGCTACAGTTTTCTACACGTAATAGCGCCATCAATTATCCTAATAACGCCATTTAATCACGAGCAATTACTTGGATATATGCATTTCGACGTGCTAGCTGAGCACTGTCGCGCGACGCATTAGAAATCCTTAGAGCTTAAAAGGGCAACAATGCGGCGGAACATACAGAGCCACTGTTCCTCGGAGAAACCACTCAAAGGGTTTACAAAAGCATAACCAGCCAGCAAGCCCGGCTGCAGAGAGAACGCGAATAAATGCATCGCAGTAATTATCAGGGAACGGGACAAGTGAGTAACAACGCCGCACGTAGTTCTAACAAACTTTCGCATTTAATTATATGTCCTGTCTCTTGCGATCGCGATTACACCATTCGCCGGGATAAATGGTCCGCGGTTGTGGAGCATTAAAAATGCCGAAGATTAAAGCGGTATTAAATGCGACTGTCATACGCCGATCGTCGCGCACCGCGACTTCCGCTGACTTTTGCTGCGTATCGATCGTCCAACGATCGGGCATTGTCTCCGGCAATAAATTTTTCGTGATTCTTACGCTGCACGTTTTCTTTCCTCACGAGGTGTCGCTCTGTCGTTTACTCCTCGGATTACTTGGCGGGGAGGAGGGAGTTGAAAAATTTGCGACCACAAAGGAAGCGGCCGGGGAGGAACGCGAAGGGAGAGGCTCGCGCGACAAACGCGCGGCTCTCGAAATTTCGAAAAAAGCATCTCCCTTTTCCGTGCATTTCGCGTCTCGCGGCTGCGCCGACGTTGCATCGCACATTATTTAATGGACGGTTTTTCGCTTTGTTCGGCCGACTCATTAACCGCGGGGCCTCCCGATTGTACTTTGCGCCCGTTCTCCGGCTGCACCGGAGAACCGTGGCTCGTTGTTCCGGAGGGCGGGACGGGCAGGAGAGAGAGGAGAGCGAGGGGGGGCGTCGCCGGGGGGATGAAGTGGAGTGGAAGAGAGTGGCGCGCGCGCGGGGGGACGTGCAGTCGCGTCGTTGCATAATGAACAGGACGCCGGCACCCCCAGGCCCCCGTTCTGCCTTCACCGAAACCCCCCTTGTCTCCCCGTAGGCGCCTCACTCGCGCGCCCTCATCCCCGTCCTTTCGTTCTCTCCCGCGCGGCCACCACCCCCCTCCCCCCAACTCCACCCCTCATCAACCTATTATTTCTCCGTATTACGTTACGTCGCGTTACGTTACGTGCCGCGTCGCTGTTCGAGACTCGGCGGAACGGCAAAAATGATGATACCTTCTCCTAGAAACAAGAGCGCGAGATCGCCGCGGGGACGCCCACGGCGCCCACATGCCGTTCATCCTTTGGTTTCTGGTTTCCGATCTAATAAAGACATACGTTTCGATCCACATCTTACAATTAGTTATTTACTTAAGAAATTATATTAGTCGAAGTTGCGTTAGCGATTAAAATTGGAGCAAAGATGCGTAAAGTAAGAAATTTTTAGATAACGGAATCAGTGATTTTGAGAAGCTGAGATTATTATTTTTGCTTCTGAAATTGGCGGTATCTCCTATTTTTATGATGGAAAAGAGAGATGATCTAGAAAACTGAAAACTGCTAATATTACACATCAGGCTTGTCGAAACCGCGTCTTCCGAATTTGTCTCTATTTTTATGTGTGTAACGCGCGCACAGAACTAATTAGCGGACGGCGTTGTACCGCCAGGCAACGATAGAAAGTTACCTGGAAAACTCGCTAAAGCGAATCTAGACGGTCTTTTTATAGCGGCTTCTCTTTGCCCCACCCTCCCCCTCTCGCTTTACCCCCTATCCACGCCCGTGTATCCCAATTTAGCGCTCCCTTTTCTTCGCTCTCATTGAAACGTTGGACAGACGTCCGTGGATTAATGCAACGTTTCGTGACGTCGGCCAGCGCATAGCGGGTAATACGATAGTGAAATTTTAATACCGTGGCGCATTTTTTCCCCAGCTACGAACCTTCCTGCGTGGTCCGCTTTTTCAAAAAATATTTTATGCGCGGCGCGGCACTACCGTAATGCGGACGCGTGTAAAACAATTAAATTTCCAAGTTAAATAATCAAGGGACATCTTGAAAAAGGAGGCCGTCATTTGGATCGCCTTTGTCGATATCGCCGAATTCGGCTTTCGCTGTCGCCGCCTTTTGCCGTCTTCTAACAACCTGACGATTTTTTTTCTGTTGCAGAAAGTGTCAGCCCATACTACCCACTAATGAAGCTTGATTTTCTTTACCATCTCACGTGGCGAACAGACGATCCCAACGGGGACACGCTGGTGACACGTCGTTTCGTCCGCGGCTGGTGAAACGACGTTTCCGGTTTTCGGGCGTTGTTCCGGTTGAATTTGGAAAGAGGACTGTACGATGGGGGATGGAACGCAACTTTACAACACGGACAGACACGTACAGGCATGACGGGGTGCTGCCCTCTGCAGGCTAAAATTAGAGGGTTGCTGTCCGAAGTTCTCCGCTACACGTTTGCATTTCCTATGCACTATTTCCCACGTGTAGGTGCGTACAGTCCCGCGCGAAACCCGCTCTGCCACCTCCGCCGGCCGATGCGCGTGTACAGAATTTATCAGCTTATCGCCGATTGATTTATTGCGCGCAAGGAGAGCAAAAAAATGCGCCGAACCCATGAATGAAACTGTTTTCGCTGGTCCCGCCACGCACGTTCGCGCGCGCGCGCGCGCACGTAACTTTTTATTCGGCGATATTTTATGAAAGCGACTTGTTAACGCGTGCAATTCCCGGCGAGTGTTTTCTCGACCGATCTGCGTTTTGTTATCATTTCTACGTAACTTTGCGGTACACTGACTGCCGTTCGAAGATTTAAACACTAGACGACGTAAAATGTCGATGTAGAAATATCTGACGTACTATATCGCAGGAGTTTTAATTAATCCAAACGCTGATTCCGTCGGGTTATTATTACGTATGTCATCGATATTACGTAAATAAAGCAGTTGGATGTGATATTCAAAAAGGATTGACTTTATTGTAGATGGATTAGTATTACTTTTTTTCTCTATTTGTTAGACTATTACCGCCATTAATTAAAATAATATCAAAATAATAGAGTTATTGGATCGATCTTCGAGATATTTTCCGTTTATCTTCCAAGGTCTTCATAGACAGTCGTCTCGAAGACGACTCTGAGATTGTTATTTATTTAAGACATTTAATGCAATGTTAATGAAGACGCTTGGCACTTTTGAGACGATGACGGAACCAATCTCGGGGGTTGCATCTCACAATCATTAGTGAGATTTTCGCAGAGGACTGTACGCGCGTACCCTCTCCAGAGGCATTAGACGCAGTGTATCGGCGGCCGTGCTCGTGCGCGAGTATTAGACACCATGCCCGCAGCTCATTTGCCAACTCCGGCAAATTTACCAAATTTAAATGCAAAATCGGCCGGTGCTCCGCCGGTTCGATGGAGGCGCGAGCGAGACGGCGAAGCGGGGTGGCGCGCAGGTGAGACGAAGTACGGGAAAGGCGAACAGAGGATACGAGAGACAGAAAGATAGATATAGGAACGAGGAGCATACGAGCGAGCGAGAAAGGGGTGGCCGGCGCGAGGGGGTGGCGGCAGCGGTACGGGGGGAGGAAGCGCGCGGAAGGGACGAAGAGGGAAGAGCGAAAAGCTCGAGCGAGAACGGAATATATAGATAGATAGAGGCACGATAGTGGTGCCGGAGAGCGAGAGAGGGTGGACGGGAAGAGGGACGGAGACAGAGACCGTGGTAGGAAACTCAAATGGTCGCAATGGTGCGGTATAGTAGTCAGGCTGGTTGTCAGGCGCAGCATGCGATTGGTTCGCCGACCGTGTGTTACCTCTGTCTCTCTCGCTTTCTCTCCTCGCTTTACGTGTCTATTCCGCTATTCGTCCGTCTTTCTTTCGCTGCGTCGTCCTCGCCGCTCCGACCTTCTCGTTTCCACCCGCGCTCCGTACCCTGCGTTTCGTTGCTGTCACACGAGACTATCAGCGCGATACTCGAGACGGGGGCTTGACGTCTTGGCTCGACTTGACTCAATAGTCGGCCGAAGAAGAGTTCTCGCGATAGGCCTTTCGCCAGAAAAAAAACGAAAAGGTGGCCGAGAAAGAATCCGCTTTTTTCTTTCTTTCTTTTTTTTTCTTTAGAAAGTTTAGGTAGTTGGACGCTAAGATCTTTTTATTACGCTGCAGCACGTTTCGTTTGTGTGTTCGTTGCAGCAAAGTGGCTACAGAGGCACATGTTTATTACGTGTCCTCTTCATCGGGATATTAAATGAAATGCGATAGATATTAATTCGATGACTGCGGAATCAATGAATACTTCTCGCCTTTTGAATCTTTCCACTCTAATAAATTAATTGGAGCTATTTTGATAGCGGGGGAGGTATAATGTGTGCCACCGCGATATTTTTCAATGATGAGATTAATAATTATCATTCGTCGATTATTTAAAAACAGCTGTTAAACGAGTACCTTTATCTCTTTAGTGATCTCGTAATGAATATTAATTTTATGAATTAACGAAAAATACATCTGTATCACATTTATTCCATCGCGGGGTAATTACCAGGATTTATCCTATACATTTCGACCGAAGTGTTTCTCTTTTTACTCGTTGTCGAAACAAAACTACAAAAAAATATATATACTATATATATATATATATATATATATATATATATATATATATATGTATCTGACATGCAGTTTCTAGCAAGCTGCACGTGTGTGCACGCGTGTATGTACAAACAAGCGTCGCTGGTCGGCATTCGATCGCGGATTGAGCAGCGGCTCGGCATGCGGCATTAATTCCGAGGAGAAGAAGATACGTTACCGGACGCGTCCGATTTCGGGCAGGATCTAAATCCCCGTGCGCGCGGAGAAAACCGGCCCGCACTAAAATCGTCAATCAATGTCTCACGCTCTTGCCGCGCCCCCGCCGCGCGTCCCGGCCGCGCTCAACCCTTCGCGCCCCGCCACCCGTCCCCCTCCTCCCTCCCTTGTGAAAGTACCGTCGATCGCTCGTCGTCGCTGGGGCACACACAGCCAAAGGGTTGCCAATTATTATTCGCGGTACACTTCGCACCGTTTTGTTGTTCATCGGCAGCGCCGTTTATTATTCATCGTTCATCATATTGCGGTGCCCGTTACAACGCGCAGTTACAACACGACGACGGGCAGAATACGCCAGGCCGCGTTGTTTCGCATAGCGTTACACCGTTACGCCGACGTTACGAATGGCATAGAGGGCGAAAGCGCGTGCTCGTGCTCTCGTGCTCGCATGCTCGCCCCCCGCGCTCGTCCGCCGCGCTCCCGCGTGTGTACACGCGCGTGTGCGCGTGTCGGTACACCGCGTGTACGCTCGTCAAAATACAAAGTGAACACGAGTCCGCCATGGGGACGTTTATTGTGCACTCGTACGTTGTTTTATCGGCGTTACATTACGCGATAGTTTTCAGTACTCGTCCCCCCTCCCGCGCTTCTTTTAATAATGCGCATTACGATAATATCCCTTTGTGGTCGGAGCTCGGCGAGGCAAAGAGGGTGGGCGCAAAGCGAATACCCCACCGCGGTTTTGATATTTATATACGTTCGACGTCGGGCTCGCGAGACGAGCTAGTGTAAAATTCGACAATCATGCCGGTTCTTACTCGGCGATAATTACTTTGTAATTAAGCCGGAGTCCAATGCCGGCAATGGTGTCGGACGCCGGCTGATACAAAACGCAACTTAATCCGCGCCGAAGATATCTCCGCGATATTGCATTTATTACATTCCGATTATCTGCGTCACTAAACAGAGAAGTTAATTATAAATCGGCAGATCGCGAGCATTTACGCGCGCGTGAATTTTAATTAAAACGAAGAAGCGCAAATATTTGCGGAATCTACCCTCTTTTTTCTCGCGTGCGCGAGACGCTCCCACATACTAATTTTAACAAGATTCAGGCCGTCGCGCGAACAAATTTCAACAAATGTCAACGCTCGCATTGTTTGTTTTAAGCGCAAAATATTTTTGATATGTTAATTCCGCTACTGTACTGCGCGTAACGTCGAAATACACATCTACAGCATTCATATGCTGTGCACATGCGAAATTTATATGTAATCGATTCAAAGCGCGCTGACTTGTTTCATATAGGAAATGAATAAACCGCCGTTTACGGCCAGAGAACAAAGAATGCTGCGACGAAAAAGTGCAACAAGTATCCACAAGGGAGGATATATCTGTGATATGTATAAATAATTATTTAAAATATTTCGCACACGTTTGCTAAATCTCGTTTATTTCTCATATATATATATATATATATATATATGTATATATATATATATATATGTATACATATATATGTATCTTTGTTACGAGAGTGTTTCTCTATTAATTTTGTTGATTACACTATTTACAATAATCAGCAACTGTAAAAATTTTGAATTTGCCGCAAGGATTTTGTATTATGAATTTCAAGGAATGTTACACTTACGACTAGCATCGCCCATGCATTACTTTAACTTGTAATTATATGCGCTCGTAAATGCAAAGTACGAGTGTTATAAGGACTCGTAATTCAAGGAATGCATGATGCTCAAATTTAGAGCCAGTCCCGCCCAGTAAATTTCAGAGCGCGCGGAATAATGAGGACGAATGTCGCCAGCATAACTGAAAAGAGAACAAAATCTTGGACGACCAAACTTTGGTATTAATAGAGGAAATCCGGAATGCGTCCGACACTGAGGATATATCTCTGTATCCCTCCTTGCTCTTTCGTTCCAGTGGTGTAATTTTAAATTGCCGCGAAATTTATGGAAACACACTTCCACACATTTCTCTCGTTCTCTCTTTCGCTCTGTGATTATTCTAAGTTCATAAAATAACAAGCAACGCGAAACTTTCGCTTTTCAGAATGTCGTTCGCGAAATGCACTGTGCGAGAGCGCGTTTGAAAATTTCAGGCATTATGGAATACAACAGGATATGGAATACAACGCGATATGGAATACTACTTTGTATTCGGAAGCGTACTACTAGAGTGGTTTTCGCAATTTTGTGTATAAAATTTTTAAACAACGTTATTGAATATACTGCAATATGATTTGAGTTATTCCTCTCCTCCTCCTCCTTTTTTCCTCGTTTATTATTAATTCCAACAACGATAGTTGTAATTATTCATTTGTAGAAATCATAAAAAATTACAAAAATCTTGTGCACTTTAAATAAATTTGTCTTTACTCTCCCGATATTTTTCGCATCGGCACAGGCGACTTTTAAAAATGTCTCGGGCCGTATTTGCCAAACAAAGTAATTTAACACGAATTAACATAAATCACTCAAGTTTCGTTTGTGGTTGTTCACTCGCTCGCGCGTTCGTCCGTTGGCTCGACAGTTCGCCATCCCTCAACCAACCCCGGCCGCCACCCATCAGTGTTACCCTCATCCGATTCGAGGCAACGGCCGATTACAACGTCCCGACAGAAATTTTCAATTTTCGAACTTTTCAGCCATGGGCTCTCGTACTTGTCCGAATAATTTCCAATCGACTGATTCCTTCCGCAATATCTTCATCTTCCGTTTCGCGTCAACATCGATGAGTTTACAATTTTTTGATATCGGATTGCGACACGTTGTAAATGCTCGATCTGCCAACTGTCATTGAAGGAGATCAAGTACAATAACGAGGTCGAACATGCGGCAGAGGAAATTTACATGTTTGAATTATTCTCTATATAATACACAGGATATGTGACAATTCATCAAATTTTCTCCAATATAAAGTAAGTAAAGTAATAAACTATTAGATATTTTTAAACTGTCAATTTTTTTTAAGATAAATATATTTAACGTGAAACTTGAGGGATGACATTACATCTCATTTTTTTCAACTTAAATCTTCGATCTTTTAAATTATCATAATTTTTAAAGACATTTGTTTTCTCGCAATAATACAAAGAATCTGTATATGTAGCGATGAAGGATTATTCTAAGTAAAGATTTTATGATGTAAAAGTTTACTGACACAAAAACATCAGGAATGAGAAAAATGAGAAAAGAGACACTAAAGATTTGGGGTTGGCGTGGGTACTCACAATTTATTTTTCTACCCGCACTCACATCTCCGGGGAAGGCGCGGGCATGCGGGCGTCATTAACGCCAACCTTAACCGCTCCCCGCATGCATCTCACGTTCTCTTCGAGCTTTATTAACCATTTGCGGCGAGCTGACCTCTCGCTATCCAATAACTACGCGGCCAGCAAGTCGTTCCTTTTTATTGCCGCGGATAAGACCAGGTGTAGCACCTTCATTTGCAATGATGCGCGCGTACGCTGATCGGGTTTACGGCACCCAAGATGCATTTTGTCCGCGATCTCGATACCACAGTAAATACCATCTCACGACCACTCGAAGAGCTTTATCCGCAAATTTTCGCCACGATACGGGAATACAGAGTTAGATTATTGAGCAAGGGACTATTGTAATGCTCGTCTCGTTTGTGCAATAAAACCCAACGAAACTGGAGCGATTATTTTCGTAACGGTCAGATTCTATATCACGAAGACGGTTGAAAGCTTCCACAGATAATCTTGTTTTCAGGACCGGTTAGAAGAAGAACGAACGCCTTTAACGAAACGAGTTTTTCCCGCGGACCCCCACATAAGATACACGCGTGTAGTTTGAGATGAATTAATTCGTATGCAGATGACGCAGCATCATAATGGTGATGTACAACTTGCGAGATTGCTAATACACATGAAGCGCGAGATTAAATTCTTCTGTAAAGTTTTATCGAAAATCTGAATGAGGAATATATACATTCATGAATAAATTCATTATAAACTACAATTTTCAGATCATATCTTTATGATGTGCACATTAAACATTTCGTTGAGATTAAATTTAAGTTTACGCGTATTTTTTCCCTAAACATGAACATAAAGAATTCAATGCGTTCGTAAATGGATCAAATAAAACTAAAGTCGGATCGATACAGCGTTTTCATTTTTGGCTCCTTTACGAGAAGCGTAACGTTCCCAACAATTTCAAGCTGACGATCTTCAGAGAATCAGTTCCTTCTGTCTGGTATAAACGAGCAACCGTCTATTGCGCAACGAGTTTTGAAATCGTGGACCACCGCGGACTCGTTTCTTCACAAAGAAACACAAGGGATGTCGTATCTCGTTTAGGGAAAGAACTCGTTTCCTCGCGAGAACGCGGCGCTGGACCGCAAGGGATGCCACATCTCGCGGGGATGTGTTATAATGGTAGCTTAGCCGGCCCCCCAGTGGACAAACGGACGATCCCGTTTTTTGGAAGGAACCAGACGAACCGGTGCGGACCCCACCTGGATCCGGAGGACCCCCAGCCGTTATTCAGGTTTTCACGCTTGTCCACCAAGTGCCTTTGATATTCAGATCCAGCGGCGATTCACGCGATCGCAAGGATCGCGAATCACCTTTGGCGCTTTTGAGCCTTCAGTGTCGTCGCGGTTGTGCTGTCAAAGAGACGAAACGCGAAGAGTTTTGTTCGTTGTAAAAGAGTGCCGACTCTATCTACCGACATTCGGTGGACAGAGTTCTTCTGATTAACTGATGATGAGCAGGAGATAGCACGTCACGTGTGTTATAATCTTCCGTTCCGATTTATGTTTCACGAGGTAAGTAACAAAGATTTATGACAATATTACATTTGATAGTTTTATATCGACAAAATATTGGGATCGTGGTAAAAGAGTTAAAAATTGTAAAATTTTATCTATCTGTTATTTTGTCTAATAATTATTTTTCACTAAAATATATAATATATCGTAATAATCAGTCATTAAAAAGTCACAACGAATTTTTTATAATTTATTACCGTTGATTAGAATTTATTTGTTTTGTGCTTAAAATCATCTGATAAATAAAATGTGATACATAAATTTGTACGATACATATATTTTTATCAGTTTTTATTTTTTAATTAGCTACACCAATTTCATATATTCTAGATGCAAAATTGAATTGCACATCTTAATCAATATATTATTCTTAACTAACATATTTATTGTTTATCGCTGTTGGAATTATTTAATAGCATTTCCTTTTTCTTTGATTCGATTTGATCCTGATATCTCCCAATTGACACATCCTTAAAGCAAAAAAGCTGGAAATAGCAATACACGAGTAAAGCGCTTAAAAAGAAAGGAAGACTGGTGTGCTAATAAATCGGTAAATCGCGAGTTAATTCCGTTACGTCGGGGTGATTCTGAGCGATTCGTTCGAATAAAAAAGGAGCAGGCTCGCGTGCGCAGGCCAGATGCAGGAAAAAGAAAGAAAAGTGGATGCTGCCGGGACGCTGGCGAGAGCGGCTTTAAAGTGATCTCGACGAGTGAGAAAAAAAGAACGCGTTGCGGGATGATGGAACGGCAAAATAAAAAGAGAAAAGATCGAAGAATTCGATAAACCTCGAAGCAGCCTAAAGAGCTTAAATTCGGACGCTGCTCGTCGTATCGTATACCTTCCTTATTTCTTGCTTTTTTTTTATTATACACTCCCGGTATAGAACTCCGTCGTTTCGATGTTTGCATTGCAGCGCGCGAATAGATATTTTTAACATATGCAAATCATCCAGATGGAAATATCTCTGAAAAATCGAAATTCTCTCTCCGCGACATACGTAAAAAGACAGCGGCTACCCCGAATTTGTTTATAAATTAGCTTATCCGTGGATATAAATATCGTTTGAAAAATGAATCTCCACCCTTGTCCACTTTGTGCGAATTGCGGCGGAACGGTGTTTTTAAAAAAAAAAAAAAAAAGCGTTGCTAATCCCAAAACTACTGATCTGACGATCAAACAGTATCGGCTGCCGATGCTCGCACGGCGCATTTTGAAAATGTAAAAGCAAACTCAAAGCCGGTTGGCGCTACGGCGCGAATTGCAACTAAACTAAACCGCGTTTCATCCACCACTCCGCCTCGTCCCGTACCTTTCGTCCCCGATTCTCTCTATTGAGCCTTCATCTCTCTCCCTCCTTCCCTCTCTCTCGCTCTCTCGTTTCCGCAAACCTGCGTATATACCGTGCTCTCTCTCCACCCCCCCCGACTTTCCCGCGGGAGAGCGGTTAAAACAAATGAGCGGGCAGTGCCGGCCTTAAATTAGCGCCGGCAGGGGTGGTTTTCACTTCTACCCTTAAATTAGGACTAAGCCTCGTGCCTCCAAGTTTCACGGTTTTGATCGGATGAGTTACCGCCGTTGAAAGTTACAGCGACGGGGATTAACGTCCGCCTTGCTCGCGCCGAGGAACACCGCGCTGTTGCGCCGCGTCAGTGAACACTCGGAGAAAAAAAAAATGCGAATCTCTCCTTGCATGCGGCAAGTTGAATGTCGTTCCACGCACGGTACGACAAGGTTTCTCGCAGACTGCGGGATAACGTAAACGTCTCGAGGAAAAGCGGAAACGACATCGAACAAAAAACGCGATTATCGATTTTAACGAATACCCAGAAAAGGAGCAATATGAATGAGAGAAAAAAGGCGAAAAGAACCTTAACTCTTAATTTCTTTTTCAGGATTAATAAAAGTCTATTTCTGTTCTTCTCAATAATCGCCTCTTTAATATTGCGGATTTTAATGAATCGTAAATTTACCGGAAATAAAAGTGTATAAAAAAGAGCGGTACAAGCAAAAGGATATCCCAGAATGGGAAAGATTCGTTTCGTGAACGAACGAACGTGTCCGTATCCCGAGAAATTCTGTCACGCTGCAATTCGCCGCTGTACGCCCGATTTCGCGCGGTCGCGGATCTAATTGGCTAACCTTCTCTTCCCCATTCCGCGCTGAAACGTGGCATGCCGTATCCGTGGAGGAAAGTTACCCCCTCTGACATCGAGACCAATCAACGGCGCGGTACGAACGAACGGAGACAGGAAGTCGGAAAAAGAGCGAGGGAAAGTTAGGCGAGTCAAGTGGGTGGTGGCGACGGCGGGTGCTGAAATCAGTCGCAGAACCGCGCTTGGAATGGAATCGCGTTTAATCCAATAGCGGTCCTTAATAATCGAATAAAGCTAGGTCCGAGAAATCGCGTCTAAGCAGACTCCGGGATGGGTTACCCATCCCGCGGCAAGGAGGAGGAGGAGGGGGGCGGGGGTGGGTGGCTTGACGAAGGTGGGTGGTCGATGCGAGAGAAGGTGGCGGTGGCATAGGAAATTCAGCCACCCTCTCCCCCTTTTCCAGGAGCTCCCTTGGTGTACGTCGCGCGGCTCGGTCGCGGCCATGTTGCCAGAATTGCCACCACCTACCCCCTTTCTCCCTCTTAATATCCCACCGCCTAGTCATCTAGTCCTGCCGGGTCCGCTATGTAAATGTGAACCAACCCGACCCTCCCTCCTCGTCGACCCCCCATATACCTCGCCCCTCTTCTATCCCTTCGGCTCACCGGGCTCGCCGCCACCCCCCCGCGAACTGCCTCCAACTAGCAGCCCCTAAATCTAAGTCCGCCGGAGCGGTACACTCTGAGTAGAAAACGCTATGTTCGGTCAGTGGGTACGTTCTTGATGGCAGATAGGAAGAATGCTCCTTTCATGTTTACCGTTTTCATGCGAGAGTTTTAAAACAGAAAGAAAAAGTTTTTCTATCCATATTTTATGTATACAAGAAATTGCGTCTTAAGACTAACTAAACGTTTGGAGTAAGCTGTAAAATTCTTTGAAAGATAATCTAAATTATTGAGAATTGTCAAGATATACTTTCTCAATATTTTTTCGATTTTCGCTTCGTCCAACGAAAGCGAAAGCGAAAGTAATACAAGAGTATCTCATTTAAATGCCGCGACAAATACGCCGGTTACCGTTATTCTTACGGATTACTTGAAAAATGTAAAGATTCCAGGCGGTTCTATAAATCGCGGATAATTAGTATTAAATCGAGGATTATTTAAGCGAGGGAGCTTCGTACAGCGAAGTAATGAAAGCATTACGTAACTCCAGTTCCTCGTATTTGCCTTCAGGCGGTGTCCGCTGAAATTCATCGCGAGAAACGACCTCACGTTCTCGCCGGATAATAGAAGAACTCCTTCCGCCGTGGCCTTAATTAATTGCTTTAAAATATCCCGTTTGACTTTTCCCAAGACTCCGCTGTACCCCGGTACGGTACGGTACGGTACGGTACGATATGTACGTACGTACGTACCCCTATCGTCACCGTACGTAATCACCGTTCGTTTCTCATCCGGCGCTCTCTTGCCGTAATTTTGTCGGGAAGGGTTGAGTCATTACGCCCAAAGAACTAACAGGAATTCCCAGATTGCTGCGAGGTTGTGCTGCAAACCCCTAACCCTCCTCGTCCTCTTTCTCCTTCTCTTCCTCTTATCCTCCCGTTCTGGCAGTCCTGTTGGCTATCCTACCGGTAGGTATATACCACGGTCTACGGTGTACGGAAGGGCGCCATTACCCCACGGGTAGCAAGTTCTAAGCGCGCTAAATAATGGCTGCTAGAAATTCAACGGGGGGTCGAAATGCCCGTATGGCATTGCGAATACTATCACGGCCACCGTGGTCCTAAACATACGCGCGGGCTTGTGTATACGTGTGAATCCTCGCTGTTAGTGTCCACCCTTGACTCCCCCTCGTCTACGTGGGAGTGAGTATTAATTTAGGCACGTAGTCCTTTCCCCGGCGAGCTAAGAAAAATGCCTGCACGTTGGGGAGCTGGCCCGTTAGAATTTAATCTCACGTCATAGGAGGGATGGAGTGCTCATCGACGCGTGCGTGTAGACGCGCGGCCGAGCGTGTGGTGGTACGTGCGGCGGTGATGGTCGACGAAGGTTGGAAGAGACCGAGAACACGATAGGGAGGGAAAGGGGGACGTAAGAAAAATGCGCGGGGGAGTAGGAAAGACCGAGGAGGTGGATGGACGTTTGGGATGGGGAGAACTCTCGCGGGAAGGATGGAACATAGTAGGGGGAAACGTTTCAAAATCGCTTATATCCTGTTCGCCGTAACATTCTCGAATAAAGGCACGTAGATCTAGAGAAAGAAAGAAACGAACGAGAGACAAAGAGCGAGAGAGAGAGAGAGAGAGAAAGAGAGAGAGGAGAAAGAGAGAGAGAGAGAGAGGAGAGGGCAGATAACGATGAAAGAACGTAAAGTGAGAACGCTAGATTTAACAATAATTATAAATATATATGTATATATATATATATATAAATAATTATATTGTATATTTATAAAATGTATATATAAATTATTTAAAAAGTCAATATAAATGTGTATATATATATATATATATATATATATATATATATATACTTTGCACTCGAGATATATATATATATATATATATATATATATATATATATATATATATCTCGAGTGCAAAGTTAACATTGTCACGTACATTCGTCGATTCTTTCCCGATTTTTTGGACATTGCATCACCTGGTAACTTTACTGTCGAATGTGCCCGCGGCAACAAAGTGGCGATATCGAGCTATTGTACAAACTGTTGTCGCTACTTTTTTTTGAAATTATATAAAAAAGAAACTGATGTACCATTTCATTCACGCTTTTGCGATCTGCTTTGAAATTTTATTGAATGCCAATGTTCACGTGACTAATATAATCTCAAGTATAATTAATCGGTAATATAAATAATAATGTAACAGATGATTAGAAGAAAACGTTTAAATATTCTTTAGTCACATTTTTACAAAGTTAATTAAAATTCATATTAAACGTAATGAGGATCGATCGTAGTAGATCATTCATTGAAATTTTAGCATTCATTCAGCATTCATCAAATGAGAGAACGGTGGCCGCGCGGCAAAAAAGTCGCGCAGAAGAAAGGGTAAAAGAAAGTGCAAAGGGAGGAAATTCGTCGAAGTGAGCGCCGAGAAAGTTACGACGAACGCGCATTGTCCGTGCGGTCTTCGGACGTTACACAAACACAATGAGACTAGGTTGAGCGTGGATTTAAGCGACTTGCGTGTTGGTTAGCTGGTTGTGAATCCGGGAGGACCGTCGGCGAGAAGAGAAAAGGGGGCAGGCGGTGGGGTGGCAGAGATGGGTAGGACGACGGTAGGGCGACCCGGGGGGTAGCGGCGGTGGTGGATGGCGGTGGCGGTGGTCGGGGGTTGTCCCTTGCTAAGCCAGCGTTAAGGGTGGCTAGAGTAGGTACGTAGAGCTTACGGGACGTACCACAGGGATGAGGGAACGCAAGCAAGTGAGACGGAAGGGAATGGCGAGAGCGAGAGAGTGACAATGTGGATTGGTATGCGTGTTTGCAAGGGCCGAGAAGCGTGCGTGAGAGAGGAGGAGAGACTGAGCCGAAATGAGTCGAGCGAGCGAGAGAAAGAGGGGGGGGAGAGAGTGGGTAAAAGCGAGAAAGAGCGAGTAGAGGTCTGCCGTAGGAAGAGAAGGCGGTGGTAGAGAATGTGGAGAACGAAGAGGAGAGCGCGGGTAAGCACAGAGTCCGTAGGTTGGCAGTCTTACAGATCAATAAAGCTAACCACCCTCCCCCCCCCTTTTCCGAGGCCCACCCCCTTCGAACCACCCACCTGACCACCTTCCGCCATCTCCTCGTTCGCCACCTCCTTCTCCTCCCTCGGGCTGCCTCAAGAACAAACCCCAATATGTCTGACAACAATGCCCACCCGATGGATTAGACGCTTCCGCTGGGTACATACATAAACGCATGCACGTGTACATACACGCGGAGATACATACGTGTATGCGTGTGCACGTGTATGTACATTTACCTCCACACCGTCGGTGTTTCGTTACGACGAAGTCACTTACATGGACAACATCGTGATGACACACGCACTCACACAGGCGAATTCTTTCTTGCCGCGATTTTTTTCTCTTCTCCTCACACCTCTTTCTTCGTAGTCCATCGAGGGTATCCGTGATCTATTAAATTCTCCGAACGAAATGAATATTCATGCGTGATCACCGGTAACGCGGCGAGCCTTTGCTTTCATCATCGTTAATTGACACTGATTCCTTGACGTCCCTTATCGTGTACGATGCGCGCACGATGCCCGCCGGAAATTAGATTTAAAACGATCTGACCATAACGATGTTGCGGTCATCTTTTTTTCTATCTGGGTGATTGCTAGACGACGCACCCCTATATGCTTATTCTCTGGGATCTCGATCGCTAAATTCGATCTCAGGAACGACCATAAAGCGCATGTAAAAGAGTTTATTTTGTAGTAAAATATATTTAAATGTGTATTCTAGAAGTATATCTAAAAGATGTTTATTGCAATATTGTTCACATAATAGTATATCATTGATAATATTAAAATTATTAAAATAAAACAGAGAATGTTGTCATAAAAAATGTAACATTATTATTTTATTTCTTATTTCTTATTATTTTATGTTCTAAGAAAATTGTCTTTAAGAAATCGATCAACAAAATTGTCCGATTATAAATTACATTGCGAAACAACAGAAGTTAAAAAAATCTTAGTGTTGGGTACTTGAACCGACCGCGTCTTTCAGTAGAAAAAGGACGCGTCGTATATCTACTGGAAGGTACATTCAAACAGGTGCACGACGCTCAAGGTGACTTCCGGCAAAAAAGCTCTCCACGAGCTTCCTGAGAAAACAAGCGAGTCGCGCGTAGGACGCGTGCTTCCGTAATATGTAAAACGTATTTGCATTCATCTCACGACTCTTTATTCGACGCTTCTTACACTAAGACAAGGCGCAGCGTCGGACGAGTTTCTTTTTTTTTTTTTCAGCCGAAGGAAAGAGATTAGTTCGTTCCGCGTAAAGAACCGCCGCCGCCGAGGGAAAGAAAGAAGGTCTGGCTGGCCAAAGGAATCCCACTTTCCCACGTGTCGGGGGGATGGGTAATTGCACGTACAATTTTTTTTCCTCCGGCTTTCCTTCGTTCGGAATTTTTCTCGGTTTTCTCTCCCGACGCGCGGTCCGCATCTCTCTCTCTCTCTCTTTCGTAACTTCGCATATACGCGGCCACCGTCATCTCGGGACACACGTGGAAACCGCCTGGACCGCGCGTACTCGTGCCCGTGGGACAATGTACGTGAATAGACGTGTACATGTGTGTAGTCCGCGCGCGATGGTGGGAGCCAAAGTTCACGGACTGAGATCACCAACATGTACGCATACGTATACGACGGCGACCCCTTTCAGAATATTTTCTCGGTTCTTTCTTGCGGACCCTCACCCTAAGCAGGACAACGTGGGGGGTAGCTTGAGGTCCTGGTAAGACCCCCCACCAGCGATGCTCCTTATTGATCGTCCTCCGACCCACCTCCCAAGAGGAGCCACACACCATGGTTGTGTGTGCTTTCTCCTTCTCCTTTATCCTCGCTTAGGTCCACCCCCGCGGGCACCCTCCCGCCTTTGTAGAACCCACCTACCAAAAACCACCCTATCTCCTATCTCTCTTCTAACCTCGACTGGCATCAGCCCGATCTCTCCCTTCCACCTTACCCGATAGTAACCCCCGGAACACAAAGAGCCAGCGTGATCCCCAGCGTCTGGGCACCACTACGGATAGTCCGGAAGCATAGTTGGACATCAGCTCCGACGACGCCAATTTACCGGCAATTTCGTTCCCGGGGAAAATTGATTGCGGTCTACAGAAATTCATAATTAGTTGGACGGGGCTGTCTGACATTCAAGCGCGGGAGCGTTCTCCAAACAGGAACTTAAGTATGATTAAACGTCGAGGTGGACGACATTTCTCCGCATCCCTCCCCAGCGGGTGGGAGCACAATTGCGGAAGGAGCGTGACAAAACGTCGCCATGCAAAATCCTTCCTTTTAAATACAGCTTTTGTTAAATAAGAGTCATGATAATATAATCTTCGATGTATATAAGGCAATTAATAGCGTTATTCGGCTATAATTTAAATAATGGCTCATTTTCTTTCATATACGCAGAAATTCTTTAAAGTATCTATAAACCATAAAAAAGGGTAGAATGTTAACGAAACTATTTTTAAATGATCAAAACTCGTGCAGTAATAAAAGCCGTTCATACCATTTTAATATCTTTATAAGTAATTTTTTTGTGGGATGATATAAAAACTTGAGAAGGTTCAGAGGAGAAAGAGATCTCAATGAAAGTATTATAGGAGATGCATCGGGAAAGGCGGCAAAGTCGAACAGGTGCCGAGCACGTGGTCGATCGATGGCCAGGCAACGTGGTTTGCCTCCTTTTTTTCCAAGCGGGGCTTTTCCCGAAGAACCGCGCGGAGCCGTTTTTCATTCATATTTCCATGGTCGTGACCCGTTCATCGAAGGCTGCAACGCCGCGTTGCAGGAATCGATTTCGAATGGCGCATCACGCGCGGCCCTTCCTCCGCCTCTTTTCCCGCCACGGGTGTTCCCCTAGGTCGGGGTTACATTTATGTACTGACGCGTCGTATATTTATGTACTTTTTTCGCCGCCATACTACATTTTATCAAAACGTTTCGCTACGTGATCAAAGCACAGCCAAGAAGAATACATTTTATACTGGCATATCTGCTGTTCTCTGTATTAATTATTTCCCCGTGCAGAGTTTAATGAATAAGAAGTTGCATCGCTTAATTTTATTCACGACGTTGTTATTATTGCATGAAATAGTCAAGTCGCATCTAATTCAGTGACACATGAGTTTCGTTACTCTGGAGAACACGAGTTCGAGAGTAGACACAGATATTCAATAGAACAGAGTGATTTGCGATGCAAGTGGTAAACGGAGCAGATAGTTTGAGTTTTGTAATTGGATATATTTTTATAGCGGAATGAGTTACTGGGCAAATTATTCCCTAAGCTGAACCGGCCGTAGGTCGGCGTTGCATTTACATCGCGTTGTTTTCCTCCTTTTCTTCCAACATTTTACAGTCCGTCCACTCGAGGGACAATAAAAATTGCACAACTCTACGATATCACTCTGTACGATATAACGTAGGAATTTTGCCCAATGAAATTGCTTCGAACGAAAGAGGCATTAAACAATATGTATAATGAAAATGTTTTAGGCAGAGAGAGAGAGAGAGAGAGAGAGAGAGAGAGAGAGAGAGAGAGCGCAACTGTGATTGTTGTGCAAATGCTGACATAACATTAACGAAAGGCAAATGTTAACGGTATATAACGTTTTTAAGCGAATCGCCAGGATAAATTGTTACAATCGCGGTAACGATGTTGTCTATTATTTAAAAGCGCTCGATTTATTATGGCACTGAGAACCGGATCCGAGAACGAAATAATCTATTGGCGACCACATGTTGCGCCGGGAATTTCTTTTCTCTGTAAACAATCCTTGCGATTGGATTCGAATGATAAAATTAACCAGCGTAAATATACAAAAGTGGATACTGCAACATTTAAAGTACTTGAAGAAATATCTGCGATTGCAAACATAGAGTTCTCTCTCTCTCTCTCTCTCTATTTCTCTTTCCAATTTGTTGTGTTTTATTATATGAAATCATATATCAAGCATATAATAGAGATGAAATTTTAACATTAAAGCGGAAAAGAGCAAAGAAAAAATTAAGGGAAAGGGAAAATTACGAGTCCTTGGAAGATGCGACATTTACATCGGGAGCGCGCTGCTCCCGATTGCCGAGTTGGACCCAATGATCTACGAGGAACAATTTGGGGATGACGGTGGCCGCTGTATAGCCGTGGCAGCTCCAGTCTATCGGAGATATCCGATCAGCGCAACAGCTGATGGCTCGCGTATCTATCGACCCATCGGCTGCCATCGATATTGTAATAGTTTGCTAATAGTTCGACGATTGTTCGACCATTGACGCGACCTGTAAGCGGACACTGAGCCCGTCTCCATCAGCGACGCGGCGTGAGCAAGGATGAGAGCGAAGCGATGAGACAGAACGGGAGAGGGAGAGGGAGCGAGAGAAAGGGTGAGAGGGAGAGTGGAAGAACGATCGAATGCCCGCGGAAATTTTAACGCTCTATAACATGCGGTAAACTCGATTATCCGCGGCTACGAATTCCCACTTTTTGTTTCTCCTTCCACGCCGGATACGTACGTTTTCCGTGTTGCACGCGCCCGTGTACATGTGGCATAACGTGTGAACAGTGAATAATGTCTCTATTTGTCGAGTTCGACTTTGCCGCCGCGGCGCCGGAAGTGTCGTCCAATTTTGTTGTCAAACCGATTCCCTTTGGTTGCCAGTTTTCGCGCTAATTGCTCCATTACCACCGACAATTTCGGCCAATATTTTCTTGACGAGTTCGAATAAAATACCGTTACGATTAGCGAACGCCACTCTATCGGCTCGTCACGCGGCCGACACCTTCCGTTATTTCGCCCGATTCGATTTCACCTCCCGATACGGGACAGCGCGTTAAACTCGCATCATGCTTTAATGCAAATAAGATACGTTTCATAATGTTAATGCGCGGGAGGTGGACGAAGGAGGCAAGAAGCGCTAATTTCATACACATTAAATGTGCATGCATTTAAATAATTTTTAAGCGGTACACTTAGTTTTTAATATTAAACGGCAGTTTTTCCAACAGATATTTTATTTCCCCGTTCTAAGTGGCGACCGCTACTAACAGGATACTCTTCATTAATATTAATAATCCGCCAATTTTTATGTATATTGAGCGCATTAAAGGAATTTAAGCTCCAACGCTTTCGTCGACAGAATCGTAATTAAATACACCGTTTAACGATATATTCTCGCGCGCGGTTTCGCTTCAATTTATCAGTGAGATTTTCTTTCCGCTTCGTAAGGCATCGTGTCGGGCTCCGATCTTGGGCGGGTCCCTGGTCTTTGTAAAGCGCGTGTAAACACTTTTTACCGGCGCCATTAACGATGACCACTCGGTCATCGTAGACTCCGGAGGAAGGCGGATCGTGTGTCCTCAAACAGTCACCCTTTCTTCTTTATTTCCCCCCGATTGGCCCTAATTATGTTTGCACTTCTGAGTACGGACTCGCTTTTTTTTCTTCTAATTAGTCACACAGTTAATCATCACCTGGGACACATGTCCGGTTTGACCCCGTTCATTAAGAAAAGGCAGCTGTTAACTTGATCAATATGTATAATTTATTCACGGTAAATTTACTGATTGTGCAATCGTGTAATGTGTTATCGTTATCTATTACGTCAGACGAAAGATGAAAGAGATAATCATTTCGAGACCTGGTTCGAAAATTTCCATTTATTATTCGAACTTGGTTGTACAAAATAAATGTTTACCGTCTTCATTATTTTGTTAATCTAAAGCTGAAAATCAAGCAAGGAGGCACGTAACTTGCTTCGAATCGTGCAAACTATGCGATCGTCCATTCGTATTTGTTCGCGATGCGGCTTTACGCGAAAAAAGCGAAAGCGTCAATTTCACTTTGGACCACCAGCGTCCAGGAGGGAGGAATCTACGACATCCCTATTTTCTACGTACGCGTACGCGCAATTTGTAACGCGCGTGAACATCTATCGGCGCATTCGCGTGCGAATGTGTTGGCGCGCTTTATGATTTTTTTTCGAGAGGCGCGCCGATTCCGCGCACGAAAAATGCGGCGCGCGCGGTCAGGGCCGTGTGCGGAAGGTGATGCAGTCGTGTTACAGGCGCGTCGGTGCGGAGTATGCGGATGCTGGTCGATGCACCGTAGGAGGTCGAAGCACCGGGGGCCGCGCTGTATGCGTGTGGCACGCGCAATGAAAAAGAGCGAATTCGAATTCGCGTTTGCGCCGCTGCGGCGGCGAGGCGACGCGCGGCGCGTCGACCAGCGGTGAAGTAACAGCTGTTTTCGTGTGTCGCGACGCGACGCAGAGGAGCGAAAAAAAAAGAGGGTGGAAAGAGGGAAAGGGAACGGGATGAGGAGAGAGAAAAGCAACAATCGAAACCGTGTCGGGCAACGGCCGTGGCCCGCGTAGCAGTCCACAATAAAAATCGACGTTGTTTCAATGTCACGAATATTTCCCGCTGATCCTTTTACATTTATTTTCGGCCGCGGTGTCGCGTCTTAATGGGCGACACGGGAGCGGGACGCACAGACCCGCCAGGGTAAAAATGTATCGTTCTACTAAGAGACGCTAATTAGAGAAAATTATGACAATTAAGGTGTCTCGCGGAAACGAAAGTAGACCCGTTTGTCTTCGTAATGAATAAAACGCCTGGTGTCCTTACTCGACTTTTGTTCAACTTTCGTTCGCTTGTGTAAATTTGCGTTTTGTTAGATTTGTTACAAAGCTATCGTGAGATGGGCTCGGCTATTTATCATTAAGAATTTGCCCGATAATCGATTGATAAACAAATTTTTTCTTAACATTTTATGTATTGAAATATCAAAATATTAATCTATACAGAGATGCATATCTTTAACGATTCAGATACACGTGACAGTAGCTTTCGTTTGATTAGATTATCGAATATTTTAATATTTAAGATGAAAGGATAGTCTTACTTTAAAGTAATAAATTAATACTACTAGTATATTTTTTTGTCAAAAAGAAATTATTATTGCCTGTTAATTTAATGTTATTAAATCTTGATTTTAAAATCAATTTATTTCAAATTCTTTATAACCGATCTTAGCTAATTAGTCTATCTTTGCTTAACTCATTTTATGAAACGGTATGAATTACTTTATAAATTACGAGAAAACTTTTTAATATTTTTTAAAAATAAAGTTCGATATAGAATATTTTCTTTAATAATTGTTATAAATATTAAGTAAGTTCAGTAATATAAATTTAGATTTAATTAATTTGTAAGAAAGTTATATAGATTATTTTTTAAATTTCACATAATTATATGAAATAATTTAATAAAAACATCGAGATACTGTATGTACACCAGGTGATAGATTTTATCGTACGATTAATTTATCGCAATGTGATAAAATTAATTTTTTCATCGCATTCTGATCGAATCACATTCTCACTATCAACATTCTTGATCTTATCAGATCAAATATTTTCCTCAAGTGTATACTTGATAAATATTCTTATCTTGGTATCAATTAAAAAAGGAGAACTATATTATGCATTAATTTATTTTATAATATGAAAGCTATTGGTCAAGGTTTAGGTCTTCTATCTAAACTTTATACGTAAAACTGATTAGTTACAAATAAAAAAAAGTACACTTTTCTTAATTGCATGTATATTTGTTCGATTTGATTTCGTTGCAGCTTCGTTTAAATATAAAAAAAAGAGAAACTGTAAAAAAATTAAGCGGAATGTTATTTCTATACATCGTTTTCGCGCGGGAAGAGCTACAATTTCTTTCGCCATCAAACTAAGCATAAAGTTAATCTCGCGAATGCATGTGCGAAACTTCAGTAATAGTCGAAATATAGTGCGCGCTATCGCGACTATACACAAACAACGCAAACTCATCGGGTGGTATGGCGGGCACGTAAAAGTCGCAGAAAGTCATTCCCCATATTTCACGCGCATTTTCCGAAAAGTACACTTTGCTGATCACGTAGACGCGATCGGGTAACTCTAGTTTCGCGCTCATGGTCGCCCTCGGGGGCTAGATCAGGCAGTAGTCGGTGGCGGGTCTCGCGGGGGGAGAGTGAGAATAGGTAAGGGGGAAGGAAGGCGAGCGCAAGGACCGCGGGCGAGCTGAAAGCGGGGGGGACGAGGGGGGGAGTAGGTAGTTGAGCGCGGTGAGGAGGGTTGGTAGTTCCTGGGGCAAGGAGGCGAGGGTCAGTGGGACGACAGGGGGTGCGTTAAGCCACACCCGCAAAAACAGCCCCCTGCAGCTCCGGCAGCGACCGAGCGCATCGACCGACCAGTTTCCCCACCATCAGCACCGCACACAACGCAAGCGACAAGTTCGACTCGGTTTGCAAAAGCTTCTCGAGGATAGCAGCTAGTTCACCGCGCGGCTACCCGTCGCTCGCTCTAGCTCGCCGATCCTCTTTCACGGCACTACGTGTGCTGTACATAGGTACTTCGTGATGCAGCCCTGTGTGTCCCTATCACCTACCACGGTTTACCAATAGAATCCCCGTTTGCACCTGCACCCTATGCAAACGTGCGCGCCTACATAGGAAGGCGCGATTTCGTAGAGTTCATTCTAAATTCTCAGAACGGCTCGCTTCGCAATGGAGCTGTTCGATGCGTTTTCTTTCTGGCCAGAATATTCCGTCTGGGATGTGCGGTCTGTCTTTTGTCTCGTTTAAAACTCGCTTTCGAGAAAGGATTCGTGATATGGCATTACCATCGATATTTATTAGCGCGGTAAAAAAAAATATTGAAAGAATCATATAAAGAAAATAATTTTAGATAGCAATGTATTATAAATTATACGATATTCCATCCGACTGATGTATGTTTAAAAAAGAAATTCGAACGAAGATATAAAGTTCAAGCTGATTTTGCAAATATTTGCGTAACATTTCATGATCACACATCTCCATCGACATTTGTCGATGTTTACATATTATACAATGATAAAACCCGACTTTTTTCAATACGCTTTTTTTTCTTATAAAACCATTCAAACGAAAACTATATCTTTTTAAAAAATAAAGCGCAACTCGTTGTGTTAAAATAAAAACTTTCATTGCCCCTTGAAACCATCCCATATCAAAACTTTAAAATTAATTCTTAAAGTATTCCATCACTATTTTATTTCTCTCGTCTTTTTTTTATTTCTCGTTCTATTGTTGCAAAGGGGTTGATATCCCCCACCCTTCGTCATTTCGCTTCGTCTCCCTCGTTCTCGTTTCCTCTTATCTGCCGATCTCCCCACTCTCGGAGATCCTTCTTCAAACCTTCAGATGCCACCCCCAACACTGCCGTCGCCACTAACATCGCACGACCATCTCCACCTCCACCATCCCCTACGACTTCACCCTCCTTCGATGATACCGCGCACATCCTTTCGCGCAGACGACGAAGAAAAGTGCGAAAAGCTCGGCTTTTTGCGCGCGAAAACTTTTCAAACTACTTCACAACCACCCACACCAGCGCACTCGTAGAAGGGCTGAAAGTTTTTAAAGCGGGGGATGGGGACACGTATGCTTTTAGCTTAAGGAATTCCTTACGCCCTCGACCCGCAAAACTTTTCCAGCTACGACGGAAAATGGCATTTTCGCTATGCGAGAGGACTTTCTGCAAATAAATAACAAAGCTACCGGGTGTCTACAAAATTTCTGGGCAAACTTATGCAAAGTTTTTTTAAATATTTAAGTAAACTCAACAATTTTTATTTGCAACACCGTACACATAAATCGTATATTTAATATATATACATATATATAATTGACTAAAAGAAAGACTTTATATTATTAAATACAATTTAATAACTTTTATTTTAATTCAATAATTAATTAAGCTATTCCTAAAAAAATCCAAATTTTTTTTTGTTAAAGCCATAATCATATTGAACGTATATATAATTTTTATTTACACGATTTTCGTTTATCCTTTATTTTTCGCTGTATGAATAAAACTTTCTAAAGCATTTGATAAAATTATGCTTTCCGTAAGTGACAAGATAAAACGCGATGCAAGTGTATTTCCATGTAACGTAATCGTTACGTAATTTTAAAAGGCTCGACATCCTTCGTACTGTCTGACATTTAGTCAGAGTCATGTACCTGTCCGGAGTGGAAATGTCATAGCTAGGGGTAAATGTGACGCGAAAGGGCGGGTCCATAGGCGTAGTAATACGGCTAGCAAGGGAGGGCTTTAATTAAGGCAAGTAGAGAAAAGAAAAATCCTGAGGGAATTTATAGAGGTCGGCAGCCGCGTTGGGCGTTAAGGGACTGAAGGGAATGGAGAACCCCGGTTGAGACGGGGTCGGCCCTGAACTCGAAGGACCGGCCCTTGGTAATTTAGACCTTCGAAACGACTCTGTGGCCCATAAAGGGCTAAATGCGAAGCGGACTTTACTGCGTTAATTTCTTTATACAATTAAAAGGACGGTCTACCAGTTTTACTATTGTTAGGACTTGGAATTCTTCCCAGTGATATTAGCGTAATAATGTATTAAACGTTTTATAGTATTTAGGAGGAAAAAAATATCGAAGAGAATAGAATTTCGGATTTATAACAAATGATGTAAGACGTTTGCGATAAGTGATGACAAATTTTTGTGTTCCAAAAAACAAATAATTTCTTATCGTAAATTTTTAATGGTTGTGCAGAATTTTCAGGATACGATTTGCATAACATTTGATACTGAATATCCAAGCAAAATGAAACGTTTACACGTACTTCAAGTTACTATTTTATTTCACAATTTACTGCAAATAGAGCTTCATAAAATATAACGTTCTTTCAATTCTCGGCGCACCAGTTTGGACATGCAGCCTTTCAGCCTTCGATCGCTATTCAGCGCGGCTCGTTCACCTTTTTACGCGAGTCAGAATCCCGAGAGAATTTTCCTCGGTGCGGCTCTATTAGTGCGCCGAATAATGATGAGTTTAAACATGGCGTCGTCGTGCTAGGGCATACATAGAAGCGGCTGCAGCGGTAGGTAGCTCGCTCGGATTAACTTGACCCGTTGATGAGGTGATTAAACGTTGATTAAATGCAGACTAAATTGCAGTCAAAAATATCGATCCACCGCCTTGACTCGAGGCGAGACTCCTACCTTCGCCGCCGGCTCTCTTTCGTTCTCTCGCACCACCTTTCAAACCCGCCGTAATCACGAGTTATCTTACTCAGGTCCTAATGGAATTAGAGCGCCGCTTTGATACAGTCGCATCTCCTGCTGAATAATTACGAGATTGCCGAACGCTTTTCTCTCTGTGCGTAACGGACGAAGAGATGGCAGCCAGATAAGTCTAAATTAGCTCCAATGGTTCCGATCGCTATTATCATTAATACGTGTACGTGTAATTGTACGGGCTCCCTAGTCGCAGGAAAATGACCGGAATACCTCTCGATCGCTGCGCGCTTCTCTCGCCGAGGCCGGTTCTCGCCGACTTTTACCTCACGCGCGTCGTATGTCGCGAAAGTCCAGCCGCCGTGCAATTACGAGCTCATTAACGGCGAACGCGGCGACCTGGCGCTTTTCATCGGGCGTGCCGGCAAACGGCGATTTTCATGCTCACTGTGCGTATATACACGGTCCGCCGTGAATACACGTATATGGGGCATATATAAAACGCACCTATAAATCGCTCGCGCCCGAGTGCCGGCGCTCGGTGCATGCGATCCGAATGTTCGCGCACGTACGGCGGTTTGCGTGGTGGTGAACGACGGCGACTTTTAATCAATCCGATTATTGTCAGGAGGATTGGACCTGGCATCGTTCCTTCACTCTTTCCTGTATACGCGTATTAACGTTTGACCCCGGATATCCCCGTTGCGCCTTCCCTCTTGCCAGCTTCCGACCTCCTCTCTTTCGCACTTGTTCAATTCACGCTCGACGTATTCGCTCCTGCCAGCCGCGTTCAATAGATCCGTCATATATATGTACATAAGTGCGTGTGTATGCAGACATTTATGCACGTGTACGCGCGATAGGCGGAGGACGATTCCTCGATCGACCTTAATTGACTCGTCGCACCGACTGCGTTTTCTTTTATTTTCGCCCTCTGCCGCGCGCGCCGACTACGTTTCCCACCTTCCTTTTCAATATCATCGATGAAGCCGGAGTTCTACTTGCACCGCTTAACGGGTAATCCCGTGGAAACACGCGACAACGAGCACCGCAGAGCTTCGAGTGAAAATAACTTCGATAAGGCAGATGCGTTTGCCGAACAGATCAAGTTCTTGTCTCGGAAGCTGATCGGTCTTTGGATGTTAATTAACAACTCGTGATTGATACGACACATGTTTGGAATCAAGAAAAATGAATTTCAGAGAAAGAGAGAGAGAGCTTTGTTAAAAGTGTCCTTTCAGAAGACAATCCGAAAAAAATTAAAAATTTGATAAATCGAAATTTGATTAAACGAGCGGACAACAAAATTTTGATAGAACATTGGTTAAATTTTGGATATTATCCATTAATTGACACAACAAACATGTATTGAATTTCCTTCACTTTGTAGGGTAAAAGTTAAATTAATACGTCAAAAGATTAATCTTTATCTTTAGTGATATTATGTATACCTATATATATTTTAAAAAATAAAACTAGCTTATCTTTTACTTGTGGCACTTATCTTAAGTACTATAAAATCTTATCAAAAAAGCCTTTCTTAATTGTGCAACATCCTATTATTGATGTATTCCGGCTTTGAAGCAGATTATTTTTTTGTTACAGCTGTTGTTATAACTCTCGTTGTAGATGCATGATATAATAAATTTATTTCTCTTATCTTATTTTATATAAAGTATTTCAAATTATCTATGCCTTCTTATTATTGATTAATCTTTTCTCAGAATAAGCCGAGGTTTTCTTAGCGGCAATTTAATTCGGTGATAATTTTATTTAACTTTTATAATGCTCAACTATATAAGAAATGTATGTATAATTTTCTATATTTAAATGTTATAATTCTCTATTAAAATAGACTTAAATAAAAATTTAAGATTTTATTATTTTGTTTTAGTTCTTAGAGGCTTCAGTTGCTTAAAACTCGGAAACACACTTTTAGTGTCTCGATACTTTCATCGCGACAAGTTTATTTTAAATCGATATGAGAAAGGTGCGTTATGCGAAAGAAAGCATCCGGGGGGAATCTGCGACTCTCCGCGCACGATTCGTACGCTAGCTGTACTTGGAGAAACCGGCCAACGTGCAAATCGCCTGAACACGCATACACGCACGCACACATGTGCACGCAAAGAAGTGGACAGCCTGGCCCTGACACTCAGAAGCACCATCAGTTATATAGAGGCCGCCGACTGGACCGCTACCACTACCATCACCGATACCACCATTACGAAGCGCCGCCACCCCCTCCCACCCCCCCCCTCGTAACACATGGCGACGGCTATACCGCGGAGAACGGGGCGCGGGACGGGGTGGCAAACGGGGACGGTTTTTTAAATCTAGCCATCAAGGATCCATCCTGGCCTGGCTGAATGCCCGCGCGCCACACATCGAAAGCGATCTAACGCGACCGCGCGTATTTGTCGGCCGCCCCATTATCCTCCTCGAAATTCAATTACCGGTACGAGCGTGAAACCTATTTTTGCGCTGGTCTAACCAACACTTCTTATTGCGTCTTAGAACGATATGTTCCTCCTTTATTTAGCCGGGAGAGGAGAAGAGACAAATAGATACATCTTAATTTTTCTTCAACGCTTATCACCTATAATTATATCGTTCTTTATTAAGCTCGTGGAAAGAAAAGAATATTATGAACAATAAATAACAGGAGGCTCAAATCCTTCTGATTAAGAACAGTCTTACTTGCATTTTGTTATCCTGGATGCTATTTTTTTATTGATGCCAAATTTTCTTCTGTAATTACATCAAGAAATATTTTATTTTTTGCATGCAAAATCGATCTCTACGCCGTGATCGGTAAATTGAACGTCATTAATTCGCGATATTTCAACATCGACAATTAACGCGTCGCTTCTCCTTCTTTCTCACTCGTACGCGTTATACGATTAAAATAATTATATTCTACTGTGTTCTTCTCAATCAAGTTCAAAGTGGCGCTAAAGTTTTTTGTTTCGTTTTCGCTGGATGTCGCGTGCGAAAAAAAAGGGCACGCGTCCCTTGTTACCGTAGCACGTAGCCATTCATTAATTAAATGTAAAGTATATGTAAAACGTACGATATAAAAATATAATTGCGCAACGAGGACGATGTACCGCTACTCTGTAAATTTGTCGATCGCCCATTATTCTCGTTGAAATTCAATTGCGGATGCGTACATGAAGCCTGTTTTTGTGATAACCTGTGCACGAATCGATTTGTTTCCAGATGAAACTTATTTTACATTATTTATTTACGTCACTCTCTGTCCCTTCTTTATTTATCTTCTTTGCTCTTCGCCGCGCATCGATTGCATCAGACTTTTATTTTTTATCATTTTCGCGAACCGCCACTGAAGTATTCCGCTTCTTTCTCCGTCAACCTTATTTAATCTGGATTTATTCTTATCATTCTCATATTGCATTCGCGCAAAAAAGTATCATGAGCCCTCTTTGACATACTTTCGTCGCAATGCAAATCGTACTCTATCCGAGCGGAATATAAATAAGATGTTATCTGAAAATGTGTGCGCCGAAATCTTGTTCGTCATTGTTTTTATTAGATCTATTATAATAGCTTGGTGCTCTAAATAAATATTATTGGATATGTTATTTTTACGCATCGAAAGGTTTAACGTTTATTACGTTTTATATATATTTTTTTTATTACGTTTTTTATATAGTCTACCACTACCACGTGGCATGTCTCCCACGAGATTTCGGGATCCCTTGTTTCTGCGCCATCGTCTAGAATGGTGATCTTTTTTCATGAAAACAAGAATTTTTTCTGATTAATCGAGAGCCGATCGACCGCACTGTGCATTCTCGAAAGCCCCGTATTGTTTATTCCGCGATTGGTAGACACGATTGAAATCTTTCTCTCCTGTCGACCTTTGTTCTTCGCCTCTTTTGATTCGGAATGTCCAGCCACAGGCTGCAACCGTCCATTTAAAATATCACGTCCTTTCAGTATAAATCGTTGGGATCTTCTTAAGTGCTCCGTAATATCATCCAAGCTCCTGCGTAAATCACTGACAAGGAAAATAATATTCTCGGAAGATGTAATTTAATTCAATATCGATGTCCACACATGCACACGTACAGATAGTGCAACTATGTAAAAATTCTGCATGATACTGAAGCTGCAGTTACGGAAATTAATGCCTCTCGAATATAAGTAATTCTAGAAAGTCAACCGTTTAGTATTTGAACATAGATAGGTCTCTACTCGTATGCATAATTACAGATAGCTCGACGCAGCATTATATAGCGACAATCATAAATTCTCGGCGTAACGACGATATCGTCCCTTAGAGATTAAAGTAGCCTTTTCCCTGGCCGTCGATATTTCGACAAAAAGTCAAGTAATAAAACTATTTTAATTATTTTTACGCGTCACGATTATATTACACGTTTTTGTGTCAAAAAAAGGGGGAATATGTCTGTCACATCGATGAATTCTAAGAAATACGATGATTTCAGATAAACGCGGCAATGATTAATGCTGCTGCTTGTAAAAAAAAAAAAAAAGAACGATCGTTGCGACCCAATGTGATGAAAAAGTTGGCGCGTTTTGTTATGGCTGGTGCTCGACGTAGCGAAAATCTCATCACTTAGGGCTTAATAACCAGAACACGCAGACTCCGGCGAGAACGCGCTACGCGCTCATTTATTTCCGCGTCTTTTGCCGCGATAGTTTTCCCTCTTTTTGTCGCGCGTCCGCTTTTTCTTCCCTTGCTCTTCGAGTGCGAAAGACCAAGCGCGAAAAAGAGAGGGATGTCGGGCGGACCGGGCGGCCGGGTCGAGCCCGCTAAAAAACGCCAGTGCGGGCCACGATGACTTTCGGAATCATTTTTCAAAATGTCTGCCTCTGCCTCGAGGGGGGTGACCCCGACGGGCGGCGGCGGCGGGGGGCGAGGGGGTGGCAGAGGGGTGGTCAACCCCCGTGGCGTAGGGTGGCAAGATGGCGCCGCACGGTAAATCGATGGAGGCTAGTCACTGCAGGCGCCCTCGCTTTCACAGCTCCAACTCCCCGTTCCCCCGTTACCCCCAGACTACCACCCACTTTGCTTTCCCCCCGTCGTCCCCCTCATTTTCGAGCTTCACGCAAGCGCCCGCACCGTGGACGTCGAGTCTTCGGTCATCTAAGCATAATTTTGCACGGTTCTAGCATAGTAACCTACGCCTTGCTGAAAAAAAATGTACAAAAAGTCTTTTTTATTCTTTTTCGCGTGATGAAAAAAAAATCAATTTCCGAGGAAATTTCAAAATAAAAGAGTTGTCAATCAACCTTTCTTTTCTGTTCCACTTTTTTTCTAATTTTTAAGAGAAATCTCTCTAAGCGCATCAGACACGCTCACGATGTATAAAAATTCAATTGATCTTTATTAATCACTAATTAATTATGTTAGAGCAGTCTGTAAATAACGCGATGGACGAAAGTAAACGAGGAGTTTGCGGGGAAAATGTAAGCCGATCGTGTCTCGATTTTTCCGATAAACCCATCTCATTTTAATATTCAACACCTGTAAACGCATCGCAACAAAGGCGATAGCCGCTGCAGATCGGAAAGTATTTGTATCGGATGCATTCCGCTGAGCGCGCACTGTGTACAATAAAAATTTCAAGCGGGTCGTTAAAACTGGTTTTTATTCCGCGCGCTGTGTGCGAAGCGAACCTGTTTGATTCTGTCTGAGAAATGTAACCGCCGAGGGCGAGAACCCGCCGCGGCTTTTAAAAAGAACACACGCCACAACAGGTTTCCGTCTCTTAATCCTTCCGCGCTCGCTTAACAGTCTCTCACGTCAATGTGCAAATGAAAATTTTCATAGACACGTTAACGTCGCCTTTTCCCCGCGTCCCGGCTAATGTCGCGAAATTTTCATAAGCGCGCTAATTTCATTATACTAATTGGAATATTTTAAAATTTACGTAAACGCAACGGGGACCGCGCCGTAGGACTCAATTACGAATAAAAACCCCCGAGTACGGGGGAATTAAATGTCTCGGTGGGAAAACACACGCGCGTTTAGGGGGTCGTATTTTCCTAGTCGCTCATGTAAGTCGTTTCTCGCACGTCGTTCTTCATCTTGTGCTGGTCTCACGTACGAACGAAACATCGGTCAATCAGATTGTCCGATACTGTCTGTTATCGTAATTCCTCGTGAAATGCTTGACATTGCTACTTGTCAACAGTGCCCATTTGAGATTTATGCACGTTGCAAAATGTGTTTCAAAACATCATAGATAAACGTCGATGTGACCGCACTGCAAATATGATTCATTTTCCTAGCATGATAGATCAATGTAGATGGAAAAAAGACTATTATTAGCTTTAATATCTCTTGTTAGTCGCATTTAAACTTCACTGATATTTTTAAAGTAATCCAATATCCGTTTCTAAATATATATCTCGTAGTTTTCTTCTGTATGTACAATGATCTTTGTCAACTAACGTTTATTAGATGGGATTAACTGTTTACTAGGAAGAACAAAGATATTGCACTTTTCTTATTTCGCTCGAATTTTATTTCTGTTTCTCGTTAAGATTTGTTACTTTGCATTGTTACTTTTTGATGCAGTCACAGTATCGCAGTATTGCATAAACAGATGTCCAATCTGTATAATATAAATGGAATTTTACTGCTTAAAAATCAAACGAAATATATATGAATAATTAACGCATATCGATGTTTTATAAGAATGATTGATAATGCGGATAACGCAATTGATATACAAATAATTGATTGTCCAAAATGAGGTTACAATCAAAGCGTGAATTACATAAAAACTCTATTTACTTGATAGCTTAATTATATCATTAACCCGATATCAACTCGATGTAATTAATATAATAATAGAGAATAATAATATCTTTAAAATATTAAACTCTTTCAAGGGATATTGGAATGTGTGAAATACGAGCTGACCAATCGTTTTATATTTAAATTATTATATGATTTATCGAATTGTTACGCTGTATTAATTTGCATTTTCGTATTTCTAGCGTTTTGTGTACAATTCTTCTGCGCGACAAAATATCCATTAACATCTCTGTTGTACGTGATTTCTGTTAATCTTTTAATTCTTAATCTTAACAAAAAGTTCTTGTCATATCAACAACATCCGTTGATTAAGATTTAATAATCTCCGCAAGAAGGAAATTGATTTATGATGCGAAGCAGAAAAAATGGTAAGAGAAATGATAAATAGCATTAGGACAATAGAATTGGATGATAATAGGATTAGATGATGACGCGGATCGGATAATGAACGTTGGAAAAAATAAATGACATCTTATCAATATTATATCGATTTTGCTTTAAAGGCTTATGAAGCAAATATTTTCTTTCTTAATACTTCTAAAAATAGGCTTTGCTTCAGAAACATGATGTGATTATATTTTTTATTATTCCTTCTTTTACTATTTCAAAAGGTCTGTAACTATTTTTTCTAAACATTCGGTGTTTTCAAATTTCTATTTGTTCTGCTGAAGTAGATTAAAGAAATTTCGGTTAATTTTTATTTTTTTTTTACATTTCATTTAAAGATTTTGATTACTAGATATGATTGAAATACATTTCACTAACTTTTCAAAGTCGCAGAGTTTATTTATAATTAATAATAAATTTATTGTTTTGTAATTAAATACGCTTCAGATTTATGCATATCAATTTACTTTTTGACTATAAAATTCAGACTGATTACTTCGTATATTAATAACGCTTTAATATTAATTCCCTTAACCGATTCTTAACCGATTCTTGTAAATGAAAAAAGTGAAAAATTCAAAAATTTATTTATTTATAAAATTAAATTGCATGTTGCTGAAATTGTAATTCAATAGATATTCTCTTATTTTGTAATATGTATATTGTTTTCTTTTATTAATTTGTTATTTATTTTTTCCAAATATTCATTTTTATTATTTATCGTTAATATTCAGTAAGCGTTAAAATAGTTGATTAAAAAGTGATTTTTAAATGTATGAAAAATATAAATAAATAAATAATAAATATTATTAAATCATTATATTAATCTCTAAAGGTTATAAACGCAAATCGTATTTTAACAAAACGTACGTTAGATTTTAATAAATTGACACATAAATATCGATGCAAATGAATTGTAATCTGAACAGGACATCTCCGATATTATCAAGTAATTGATTGTAGTTATGATATAATTGCAAAAGAAGTTTATCTTATCGCGAAAATGGTATATAAGTATACCAACAGAACTCGAGCGTTTATAAGTGGTTTGAATGTATAGTGTTAAAAACAGTTAAACATGGAGATACGCGTTCTAATTGGTGCCTTGCTTGCCTGCACCGTAGCTGGTAAAAATAATATTTGCATGTTTCTCTGTAAAAAAAAGATGATTTTGTTGACGTTTCTAGATTCGCACATTAACTTTAAGATTCGAGTAGAAAAACAATCACTATAATAGCAATATTTTCATTTTATTTGATATATTCTTTTTACATACTTTCTTTTTTATTTTGTATGTATTTTGTTGTATTTATGTGAGTTTCTTGTATCCCGATTGTGCAGGGGTTCCGGTGAACGAGGAAGAACTTCCTAACGATATTTTTACTCCACTGGATTACGAATTATTTAAAGATAAAGTAGCGTACGTGTATGATGACAATGAGAATTTGGTGAGGCTGACATTAGACGACGACGACGACGTCGAGGAAGACTCAGATGGAAACGATAGCGAAGTCGCAAACCGTGTCTTCTTCTTTCTATATAAAAAAGACAGTCCTAACGATCCGAAACAGCTTTACGTCAATGATGAGGATGCTTTAAAGAACAGTAATTTCGATCCTACGAAACCAACGCGTTTTGTAACTCATGGATGGATGAATTCTCGCAATAGTGAAGCATGCACTTTAGTTCGCGACGGTATGTAAATGGTATTGCCATATGGCAATATTACACGGCATTTCATAATTTAAAAGAAATGTTAATAAAAATATAAAATTTTTTTCTTATACAAAAAATCCAATTTGATTAAATCAAAAGACTGCTTGTTCTTATTCAATCTTAGATTGAATCTTAGCTTTGCTAATGTCATTTCATATACAGGTTATCTTCAGCATAGCGACTACAACGTCATCGTCATTGATTGGAGTTCAATAAGTATCAGACCCTATATTTGGGCTAGCAGGCGTGTCGTACTAGTCGGTCGATTTGTCACCACTATGATCAATTTTCTCGTGAAGCATGGAATGGATTCGTCGCAAACTAAACTGGTCGGCCACTCTCTTGGTGCTCACGTAGTTGGAATTGCTGCTCGCAACGCTGATAGCGATATCGGTTATGTCGTGGGTAAGTTTTCAACATTTTATGTTTGATATTTATATTTGACTGAGACATTTCGTGTTACAAAAATAAATTATATATTACACCTTTAATATGTATTTATTCTGAGTAATATATTAAATTTTTATACGCGAACGGATGAAAAGACACCTTTTCGAGCGCTATTAAGTTTTACAGATATTAAGGATTATATTAACAATTAAAAGAATTTTATTTTTCTCTTCTCTTTACATAAAAAAACGTGATAGTATATTTTTAAGATTAATGCATCATTACAGTCGCGACATCCACGCTCTTTGAGATTTATCAAATTTTTAAGAACTTTGCGTTTATTTTTCATGTTTGATACGAATCAGATACATATGTTAGTTCAAAGAAAGTTTTGCGATTTGCTTTTTATGAAAAATCTTTTTTTTTTCATGTTGATCGAACGTCGTCACTGCTTTCTATTCAATCTAACCAATTATTCATTGACATGGTATGAATTTATCGTTTCAGGACTAGATCCAGCTTTACCTGGTTTTAATCTGGCCGGTCCAGGATCCAGGATATCGAGCGGCGATGCGCAATATGTGGAAATCATTCATACTAACGGTGGTCTGCTTGGTTTCTTGCAAGCCATCGGAGACGTCGACTTTTTCCCCAACGGCGGTGAAAGGCAACTTGGCTGTCTGTTGGATCCTGCCGGCGCGTGTTCTCACGCTCGCTCGTTCAGGTTCTTCGCCGAGTCCATCAATAGCGAGATAGGATTCTACGCGAGAAGCTGCAGTAGCTACCTTCGATTTACGTTGGGCCTATGCAAAGGCGCGCCCACGTCCATCATGGGCGGCCACAAGCCGCTCTTCAGCGCACAGGGTAATTATTATTTGATGACCAATCCGTCGTCCCCGTTCGCGAACGGGCCGCTCGCGATGCGACGCTGATGAGCGCCGCGCGACCAGGAAGGATCGGCCCGACTGACCGATCAGCCGTCAGCGAAGATTCTGGATTTGGAAATTCATTGCGGAACAGGAAGGAGAGATCCGCCGGGCTAAACTCGTTTTTCCCGGCAATCGATCGGACGCGTTCACGGTGCGTAATTTCGTTTCCGCCCGCAGCGGCTGTTTCGAGCGCGAGTATTGCAGCTCTCGGTACCGGCGTATTTTTATGCCGTCTAAGCCGGGACTACTAATCGTCGGACTACGGGGAATCGTAAGTACTATTTATCGAAAGAACAGGATGAAGTACATCGTCGCTGTCGCGCGAGACGTTTCGCTTTACCGTCCGACCTAATTACCTGCGCAAGCACAACCGGCACGTATTTTGCAAAATACATCTCGGTTCGAGTATGTAAAATGCATCATAACGTTTTATTGGAAATGCAAAATACTGGGTGGATACGCCCGGTGTTCTCGAAATGCGAGTCAAGTCGCGTTAAATGCACGTATCAAATTCCCTACCGTTGTCCATTTTTTTCTCGCAGCGGCTCGCAACGCTTTGGTGCGTATATGCGTGCAAACATTCACCGAGACACACGGTCTCTCGAAACGCGAATCGCTCGGACCAACTGCGATCTTAGTCGCGATGCATTAAATTTTATCTAACGTAATACATCTCGTGTATATCGTGCGTAGCAACAAAGATAATAAGGCAATGCGGAAAACAGTTGGATTAAACCGTACGCTAAATTTTAGGCTCCGGGCTGTTTCGTGTAAACAATCATAGATATTTATCATTTTGACATAATGCACGAGATGAAGTTTTGCAAAAGAAGATAAACGCGATTTCGCAAAATAAGAGAGACTGTCTCGAAACGAGAGTTACGTTCGCCAATTTCAGCGTAGATGCGTACGATGTTGATCGTAGGATCGTAGATTGATCTTCAGGACATAGTCGCTATTGTATCAAAAATATTCCGCGTTTTAGATTTATGATGCTTGATTGGAAAATACACGATATTAGCAATACAAAGAAATGTGATAAAATTATTATTGTATATATTATTGTATATATATATAATAGAGCACTAATGTACAAATATCATTATTATATTTTTGCAAAGAATCAATTGTGTATTCCTTTTCAGCCTAAATCCAAACTTACAGTTAGATAAGAAATTATCTTTAGTTATAATGCGATAATGTGATCATCGCAATGTTATCATTTAAAAATACTCTAACATTTTGATCAAATAGTTTTGTTCAAACGATTGAAAAGAATCTGAAGTAAACAAATTATTTTGTAAGTTTTGGAAAACACGTACATGTTGAAATAATTTATACAAAAATAGAAAAAAAATATTAATTTGAATATCGAAATTATAGAAGATATTCTATTATAATATATATATTAGACAATATATATTAGACCATAATATTAAATTATAACATATGTGTTTTAAGTAAGAATATTACCAGTAGTGCATTCAAAAAATATTAATGAATTTTTTTATGGATTTGTTACGGATTTGTAACTGGTATAAAATATTCAAGTTCGAAACGATTGACTTTCGGCGCTAAATCGCGATATCTACAAGTTCGATAAGGCGTCGAATGTTTGCGGATATACGCCGGGAGTATCAATTGTTCGCACTCGCAATTGAAATATCCGCGATAAAAGTTGGCGAAGCCGGGCTGTGTTTCATTAACGTGTGAACAATGGGTTCGCCAGATGCAAATCGGCCACCTGAGTGTGAATACCACCTAACGTGAATAAGGATTCCGAATAGGTAGACCGAAAAAATTCTGATGCAGGACGTCCCAAATAGGAATACATCTTTCTTGATCAAAAAGATATTCCTTTGGGTCATGTTCATCTGTTAAGATTATAATATGAAGCATGTTAATTATCAGCTATATTACTACTGACATAAAACGATATGTATCTTCTTTTAGTCATATATATATATATATAAACCACAATCTTATCTCAACTTTATCATGACTCCAGTGGTGCGATTTCTCACATGTGTGCTTCTATTTCTGCTTGATAGAATTAAATAATTAATATCAGACTTGTTGGCAGACGATTACAAATTTGACTCGATCCAAGTATCGATTTAAAGTATTAAAAGTAAAAGTATTATATACTGCACGTAACTGTTATCTAATGTGGTTAAACAATTTATTATCATGTTAAATATTATTTTATTTTACACGATCTTATCTTGCTTTGCGCGAAACTTACATTATATAATGATTCTTATATTTTTTACACTGATGAGAACAAAATCCATGAAATAATCTATCTACTTTTCGTTTTTGAAAAAAATCGTATTTTAATGTTTGGAAGATTGTAAACTCTTTTCAGATGAAATGTACAAAGTCCTGAGATACAAATACAATTCACGAAGCACGTTATTTAATTGTAGCGGTAATAATTCTTTTCTTGTCTGACGCGCCCTGTCCGAGGTGTAGGTCAAGATTAAAACCCAAAATTGACGTCGAGGGAAAAATTAAAGTTGTAAAGTTTCTGGTATCTATCAACGCGAGACGGGTCCATATATCAGCATACGTAGCGTTCGCTGCCTACGTTTCAGCGCCGTGAAAGTGTTGTCCGTTCGATCGTATTCAAACCGCAAGCTTGCCAGGGACGACTTCTTCCCCGGCGCAAAACAATCCCCTTGCCGTTCATTTTTCTGAAAGTATCGACACCGAACGAGAATTTATTTGCTCCTTTTAAAGTTGATGTTGTCCAAGAAAACCATCACGTGTATATACGCGCATTCGGATCTCTGTGATACCTCGATAAAAGTATTTAAAAACAAATGGAAAATATATTTTTAATTTTTTCTGCTAAAAATAGAAAGAGAGAAGAGAAATAGCGCAATAAAGTGATCAAAACATGATTAAATAACAATCATATGAAAAGAGAAATGAGCATTTGTTTTATCCGCGGCGCAAAATATTCTATTGTAATGTTTATCGATCACAAATACATTATCGGTGTATTTAAAATATCAAGAAATTACGTATAAAATAATTAATTGTCGCATTATAAATTATCGCAAAATCGATATGATAATTATCATGGCTAATCTAATCGTGAAATCTCGCGAATATGAGCATAAAGTATTCAATATAAAAATATAATGTTATCCCGTACAATATTACATTATTTTCAACCGGAAACGACTTTCTTATATCGAAACCTCCAATTAGGGAGGTGGAATAAAGTATGGATAGCGTAGAGTATGGAAAACGAACCAAGTTCCGGCGGTCACCCTTCGAGGTAGGTAGGTATATTTGATAAACGCCACACTCCATTTTTTGTGCCCTTGTGGCGACTCGTTTGGTGACCAGTCATGAATGTGAGAAACCGGGGTTCCCCGGGGTGAGAAACGACAAAGGATTCCAAAAAAAGGGGCCACTCTTCGAGGGACGCGCGTGCATTCCAGGTACGTGCTCACGTACTTTTTTTGTCCGTGCAATCTTAGGAAGAGAGAGAGAGAGAGAGAGAGAGAGAGAGAGAGAGAGAGAGATGTCGTTGCGTGTCTTAAAACCACACCACGCGTTTGACGTCCCATCGGAGAGATTAATCCATCCGGAATCGTTATTGTCACCGTGCATTTTGGGGCCCGCTGCATTATCGTACGCGCGCGGGGTGTGCATGGCGCGAAGTACTTTACTCGCGTTGTGTATGTGAGTATAAACTACATAAAATAATTGCTAAATGAATCGCCGCGCTGTTTTTCCCGCCATTTAAGCGAACTTATTAAGCGAACATTTTAATTAACGCGGCGATTAATCACGTAGATCACACATCCGGTCGTCACGTTTATACGCAAATATATTATTTACGCATTTCCAAAGAGTATCGCTCCAGTCCATCGTGTAGCCGAGGAAATGAACTGATAATTGCATTATTCACATAATTGCGCCAATTATGGCCGACTTTTGACGACGAATTATACGAAGCTTTGGAAACGTTCCGCGGGCGAAGCGCCGTGGACGTAGTATGCGTAGCATATAAAATCAGATGCGCATACGTACACAGATGAAATTTCATAATCGGACGTAAGGGGGTGGGCGGAGGGGGCCACTCGAGAAAGAAATCGTAGGTCAAGTAATGGGAGAGCGCGGGCGACGAAAACGCATAATTTTAGATCGTAAATACGTAACCCGAGCCGGGGTGGTCACGCACTTACGTTTAATTGGTTCTTATGACGGTCATCTTAATTGACTGTGCGACTATTATCGGATAGGATTACCGTGTATTTATACGGTACCTTATGGCCTTACGCCATGTGACTCAACGTCGACTGTAGAACGAAAGGACCTTCCTCGAAAGAACCATGCGCGTTCGCGGAATCGATTTAATCGTATATAATAATTAACGCGCGTACACGCGTAGCGTGTGAATTGAATAACCGATAAAAAGTAATGCGTGTTACGAGCAAACAATTCATTCGATAAATTAAACGATTAATTCTAGAAATTTTTAACGTGCACGTGTGCTGCGCGATTCACGTGGCGACTTGAAATTTCGAAAGATCGTCGCTTGCATGACGAGAGCTCGTAAGGGTTTCAGGCAAGCGCGCCCCCTCCTTCCCCTCGCATTTTCAGGATGCGTCTGAATAAAATCATATATGACGAACTTTTGCCGGCTACACGAGGTTTTCCAAAAGTGGTCAAGGTGGGGCTGGGTGGACAGGTCGTTAATAAAGCTTGAAGAAGGGCCATTAATCACGGGCTATCTCGGAGTTGAGCTCGCTCGTGTAAATACCCGCGGAGATATTTACCCAAACGCGCGTAAGTTGTGCGTACGCTCGTCGTCGTCGTCGTCATCCGTCCCCTTTCAACCCCCCCCCCCCCCTCGTACGCCATTACGCGTCTTCTACGATGATCAATGTAAAGAACTCCGTGATAAAAAGCGAGAAAAAAAAGCGCGGCCGGCGGAGGGGAGGAGGGGGAAACACCCTTAGTCCAAATATTGGCTGTCCATTTATCAAGCGCCGTAGGTTTCGATCCGCGCTAATTAGCTTTCCTCCTGCACCTTTCTTCGCCGATTCCGCCTCTATCGCGCGCGCGTGCGACGACTCGTGCATAACGCTCCTTTATTTATTGCTCTTTTGATCTTGGCTCGGACGCGTTGATAAACGACCGGCTCATATCGCGAATACGATTCATCGGCGACTACTAAATCACACGTTGACCAATGGCGAGCATATTGGCCCATTGACTCCCGTTTTACTCGTAAGAATTAGGAAACTGAGAAATACGACTCAGAAAGAGTCATGTTAAATTGTTCAATAGGATTTTCGTCTCGATTCACTTCATTATCAGCTATATCGCTTCTCTACATTTCTCTCGCGTATTTTAAACTGAAGAGTTATTGAAAAATATGTTTGTAAAAAGCAGCAATATATCATTATGTTCTAAGAAAAGAAAATGAATTCTCCCGTTTTAAATGAAAATAAGCAAACTACATTGAATAACATTCATTTTACAATATTATTGTGAAATTCTTTCGCTAAAATACTCTGTCATCTGTTCTCTCAAAAATCTGTGGCCTCAAAAGTCAAACGTCACACGTTAGATCCTAAAATTAGCTGTATTACGCACTCTTTCGACATATGGGCTCTCCAAGTTCAAGATAACGCAGATCTTTCCGTCAGCAAGGTAATTTTACGATGCGATTCGAATAAATGATATCCATCGCCGGCCGATCCAATTACGATCTCTGATATGTGAAATTCACTGAGGGTCCACACAAGTGAACATAAGTCCGTTTATCTATTATTATTTGCGGCGAACACCCACGGTTAACAAAGATGGCTGACTACAAACGTGTAGCCAGCTTGATGTCTACGAACATGTGTGTGCATTCATTTACGCGCACACGTACACACATTCACGCACACGCACGCACATATATACAGACATCTACATACAAGTACGTACGTGAACACGGAGTCGTCGGGACGCAAGTACTCGTGTGGAAGACGAAGTCGCCGTTTTGCCAAAAAAAAAGGCCGCATCGGAACGCGCAGCGAGACTCGATCGCGGACAGTACGGATTGATGCACGTACGACTGGCTGGTGATGCAACATAAATTAAACTGCATAGGTCGCCTGCACACCCCAATCAGCCCGGTGTCCCATGGTCATCGTGCAGCATTATCGGGCGCACGTAGCGCTGCCTACGTACGCGTGTGTGCGTGCGTGGGCGGAAAGCGCCGCGTGTGGCACGCGTATCCGTGCTTTTGTATGCGACAAAAATTGGCATTGGGCGCGGGAGGGTTACCGTTACCCTTCGTCCGCGACTCGCGTCGACACACCGACGGGGATAACCGCCAAAAATACCACCCCCTGTCCATCCCGATCACGCGGTCGCTTCCTGCCTCACCCCGCGTACCTCGTTCCCCCGTCGGGGGATGCGCGATTATCGCGCGATTCCTCAGCGAGCGGTGCCTCCGCTGAGAAATCTCATGAAATTCTTACGGCGGATCGTAGCTCGACGCATTCTGCGCCATGTTTCTTGTATTATTCCAATTTTGTTAGGTCATAGTTGAGTGGCTCTAGAATTAAAAACGGAAACACAGGTTTCCGATATTCAAGAATTTAGAAACAGTATGAAGTGGTTGCTTGAATATTTCAATGTTCATGAGCGGAGCAGCCGATGGAAAATCCTCGAAGCACTATGCTAGAATATTGCACGCGATCTCGAGCATCGAGGTAACGAGGCAACAAATATTTTTCGATATCGTCCGACAAAGAATCGGAAACATTGTCGGAAACAAAAATGACACGACCGCGTGCACGCACACTCCACAAAAGTGGCCAAAACGGAAAAAGTGGATCGGGAGACACCATCGGGACCCGAGTACCCTTGGAGGATGCGTTGCGCAAAATTGCATTTAATGTTGCCAGCGCATCAGGCGGGCGAGGCAAAAAGAACGCGCGAGCGACGAAAATACGGAGGGGATGCCCGACAGAGGGAGACGAAAGTACGAAATGAATGCGCGGACGACGAAGACGGGGAGCAAAAAAGAGAACGATGATGAGAAACAGAGACAGCGGGAGAGGGAACGTCGCTACTCTTTTAATTGAAAACTCGAGTGCCCTCGCGATCTTAATTAAGAGTCGAAAATCTTTAGCCCGATCGATTGGACAAACGCGGGGAAGGCCCGATCGGTCGGCTCGCCCTTTGGCAACGGTCGCGCTCGCAGTGCCCACACTTTACGCTATTTCCGCCTTTCGCTGTGGGCGATTCTCTTTCGATTATTTGAAATACTTGAACCGATCATTGCAGAAGAGACACAAATCGTAATTTTATATATAAATGGGGTAGGAATATTTATCTTTCTCTAATGAGACGCGTTTTTCGATTCAAATTCAAAGCCAGGTAGGAACTGAAGATTTTCAAATTACTTTATCTCATCTATTATAATTTTTGTAACAAGGTTGCAAGAATTTTCTTTTCACTTCTGACAAAATTTTTTCCTTTTTAGAACACATGTCTTTTCCCGCAGTGTGTCCGATTCATTTTTCTCTCTTTCTCCCGGGAGTCTTCATTTTGATCGCTTCGCGAGGAAAAGTGCGTCTCTCACGAGTCAGTGCGGAGTCGAGCTTTATGAGCTGGGCGATAGCGAGAGCAGCCACTTGGCGAATCTTGACGAAGATATTAAGCGAACGGAGGAGGCGCCGTATCGCTCCGCGATGCTCGAGCTGCTGCTCTCGAGCGGCCGGATGATCGATACTCGATAGTGCATCGGCTTCGCTTCTCGTTTGTATCAGCGACAGCGTTATGCAGCGGCTTCCTCCGTTCGGCTAATTTCAACATAAAGCGAGACGACCGCCGGGAATATCAATAACGTTCGCGGCAAAACCCCGCCGCGCCGCGCCGCGATTCCGTTGCTAGGCTTCTCGTTGTTTAGATAATAGACTGCGCCATTATATCGTTTCGTAATGGACCTACGTGCGTTTTCGAACGTAAGCGCGATTGCGGCAACGGCGGCGGCCAGCTCGTTCGCCGGCGCTTTTACGAAGGGATACGTTATCCCGAAATTACTGCTCTTCTCCGATATTCAACCGATACTCATTATTGTTTGAATTACGAAGATTTCGATTTCATCACGTTAATGCTTCGATAGATGAAAATTTGTTAGATGAACTCTATCATTTCTGCAAAGCTCTCTGCTTCATGTGTTACGTCACCTTTGTATTATAAAGATAAAAATATAATAGAAATTATACAATTACATCATTTTATCATGTGGTGAGAATATCCCTTTTATATTTTTATATATTTTACAATTAAACATTTAATTTTAAAAAATGTTGTACAATAGATGTGAAGTATCTCTTCGCTCGTATTTTTTGTAATTATAGTAAATGTTATTATTGAATGATCTGAGAGAGACTGCAATAAAGGTTTATTCGATATATTAAAAGAATAAAGGGACTAAAAAGAAACCGCCTAGAGAACGCAACCTGCGGTACAAAGCGGCGTCAAAAAAAGATCGTACCATGGGTGACCATCATATTTCAAACTCTTTCGTTTTCGATCAGGTATTAATTTATATTTTTGCGATTTTTTTAATTTTTATTTTTTCATATTTTTCTATATTTTTTGCCATTATTTTTACGTATTTTTGTTTTGCTGCAAAATGAGTTTCAGGGAACATTCACCCTTTCAGCATCGATCCGATTAGGGACCCTCATTGCCGACTTTTCCTTTTAGAGATTACTTGGAAGCACATAATGCACATGCGTGCACATTGATTAGTTGATACATTCACTAACAGATGGCACCATCGACCTGCTTAAAAAGGGGTCAAAGTATTGCCCGCGAAATTGTACGGGAGTGACGTTGCTGGAAATCTATTGACCAATTCTGAGACTTTGCGACACTAAAAATGTAAAATTACTTTTATGAGATAACATCGAGACATTAATACATTATTTTCTTTATTTTAAGTAATATTAACAAATTGCTAATATAGTGCAACAATTATATTATTTATACGATAATATTATTTACTATACTACTGATTAATTTAATTTAATCTAAATTATACAATATATCGATAAAAAAATGCTTCTATTCGAAAAATAAAGAGCTGCGTAATAATACATCTTAAAAATATGCAAGTGACGAGCTCAAAAATAGCGTGACACATAAAACATGTATTATTTACCTAGCTTTATAAATGTAAATAATACGGTTACAAAGGATGTCAATAATATAATGAAGGTAAGCTGCTCGATGCCTTGAAATAAAAGCGCACATTCGATTGAATTCTTGAGAAGGTCGCAACGTTTTTCCTGACAGCGCCGGACGAATACAGGGGATGCAAGTCCGAAGTTTCGCAACCCTTCGGTAAGGGTGCATTGATGTGAATAGTCTACCCCATGTCCTTCGGGGGCCAATGAATTCCGCGCACTGATAATCACGCGTGTCAGTATGCGTGAACCTACTTCGTATGGTCAAGACTAACTTGGTCTGGTGCTATCGGAAACCGTTTCTGAGCCTTTCGACAACGTCGTCCCGCATACATCATTCTGCTAAATCATTTTCGGACGACGACGCCAACTTTTAGGAGTGCGTACTTCTCCTGATGTTTTCGAATGCCGTAGATTATTCACTCGGTTTCATTCGATGCTGAATAATGCAGCCACTATTCTAACAGCTATCGTATACGAATCACTTCTGAATTCTACCAAAATGGATATCCGGCTTCCAACATTACTTCTCACGATATCAGACTGATATTAAAATGCGCGAGGTATCGATCCCTTTCATTTTGTGGTCTATTGAGAAAGGATTCGGAAGTATTCCATCAATGTATAAATCGATTTTGCCTGTATGATGAGATTAAATTCTTAATAAGACTGAGTTTGCTTTCTTTTCCCAATAAAAATAAACAATAACGAAAGAATAATTAATAGTATATTAATGTTAAATTATTAATGTACTAATATTAATAGCTAGAAATGTGAAATGATATTTTTATTTGCACCACAAAAATGTTATCTCATTCATAAGTTGTTACAACCTATTTTGGCTAATTATATCGTTATTTGATAATTTTTTCTTAACTATTATCGCTATAGATGTTTTATCGTAAACGATCTATTTATAATACGATATTTACGCTCAAAATGCAGAATTGCAGAAGGGAGGTTGAACCATCGTGTAAACGGTAGCACACAGAATCATGCGCACAGAGTTATATGTCTGCAGAGACGACAAATAATCATTATTTGCACGTCAACTGTATAACGCGAATTTATTGAGAAATTAAATTTAAATTATTTATTATTTATTTATCATCCGAGCCAGTTAAATTGTAATTATGTGGTAATTGAATCAATCAGTTACCATTAACTTCTATTTTATAATAAAATATGTTATTAACTAATAATTATTACCGCATCACAAATAAAGTATATAAATTTATCTCTGAACAGAATTTATCCTCGAAGGCCAATCGTGCTGTATTGCAGTTAACATTGAAATACGTCTAAGATTTACAATTCTTAGAATTCGAAATCTTAGAATTAATATTTTTTCTTCAAAATGTAAAATGTTTTGCTTAAAAATAAAACTCTTCTGTAATTTCATTAATATCTTTAGATTGTTTTAAATAAATATTAAATATTGTATGCCTTATTATTAAATAAAATCTGAAAAAAATGACAATTTATTAAATGATCTACCACATCATAATATGTTTCTGATACATCTATCTCTACTACGCATACACGCGTACTGTCCTCACGCGCAATATCATTGATCGCTGTTAAGCGACAAACGCGCAAGTCTTCGAGATTTATTTAAATGTATGTTCACGTTAATTTGTAATATCCAATAAAATTGAAATTATTTGTGAAACCGGCTACAGTATCTTTTTTTACATGAAAGAAATGTTGGAATGACACGTAGCAAATAAATACAGGAAGGAAGTTGAAAACTCGTTTTCTCTCAATTTTTTGACCATCGATATCGCGACAGGCCATTAATTCTGCAAAGGACATTTTCGTCGTGCAGTCATCGACGATGATCGACGTCCAGGGGACATTAAATATACTGGACGCATCTGGATACAAAACCTGCGATATTTGCACGTGGCCATTTATAACCGGCTAGTCCTGCCGCGGCTACTTAGCAGATATTTTACAGTGAAAAGGTACCCTGCGGGGGAACGAGTTCAAAAGTTCACGTGAAAAACAGCGTCAGGAAATTGCTAGGAAATGGCCGGGAGCGGATGGTCACCCTTTCGACGGTGGCTCATCCCTGTGCCTTCGGTCCTTATAATAACCTAAACAGCTGGAAGAAAGGCCTGTAAAAGGCCAGCACGCGTCAGACTTAAAAAACGGTCGACGCGGTCTCCGCCGGCGAGGCGGAGGGTGGGGTTGCAGAGGAAATTAAGACTTCTCCCTGCTCTCGCTTTCTCTTTTTTTTTTCTCTCTCTCTCTTTCTCTCGAACGCTTCTCTTATCGCTTATTACTCGAATCTTCATACACGTTTTCGTACGCAATCTCGCGAATACTTGCGATTATTTGCACAGCTGCAAATAATACAGGCATAAACCGGACGACAAAGATGCGCATATTTACTCTCAAATAATAGTAGTCTACTAATATGTTACTGATATTAACATATATGCAACGAAATATAACAAAATATGATTATTTATGAAAGAGCTTTGTTAAATACTGTTTTGACTAAATACAACCGAGAGCGGTAACCAGCCTTTTCCTCCTCTCCCGGCGTTGATTATCATATGAATAAATTATTAGCGTAATATAATAGAGAATATAATTTATCTCAATGATAGTTTGACCGCATAAAACTATCATTGCTATTTTAACGTTACATTAATATATTATGTAAAATAGAGAGATTTGAAACATATCAGGACTTTATTCCAGGATAAAAAACAGTTCTTTTTTATTTTGAGCTTTTTCATTTTTTCGTTAATACTGTATGATTTTATTCGTGCCAGAAAGAAGAGGAAGCAATCGATTTACGCGTTATCTGATTTCATCGATCCTATAAACCTCAAAAGGTCGAAGCCGGCAAAGTGGGGGTTTTCGCTGCGCTCTATTGTGTTGCACAGGGAATTTGGGAATACGATTCGCCTAAGACAGTAAAGCCGAGATTACGCGAGACGAGATATAGCTCGACCATGAGTTTGCCTTGCCGTTTCTACCGGCGGTTTCGCCGTAAGATCAATTTCTTTTATCGCAGATAAAGATTATTACCGCCTGGAGAGATCCGGCTTATAATTCCACCTTCGAGCATTCGTCGTTCTTTATTTTCGCGCACCGCGGCTTACGACATCGTGCTCAAGTACTCAAAGTTGAATCACGTTCGTTCGCGTTCCTGAGCAACCGCATGTGGTCGTGATAAGAGAAAAAGAAATTTTTCCACACGAAGATTGCATCATACGCGATGCGACGTGTGGCAAAATAAATATTTGTCTCGAGATAAATGTGAAGGAAGAGACACTCTTTCTTTTCTTTCCATTTCCATTTCGTAAGACAGACGAAAGGCGTCAAGGGTAGAATAAAACTGCATCTGACTCTCTCGATTACTATTTTTTGTGTCCGCACATTTTATCCTCGCGGTCATTCCGCCTTACGTCCCCGCGGTGGGAAATGACGAGAAATCAATTTACAGTAAAACGCGGATGTCACGAAGCGACTGCACCGTTGCGCGGAAAGGCGAGGATAACGCGCGGAAATGCGCGCGGCCGGCGGAAATAATACGAGTGTCAGGATAAAGACTTCGCTCCTTCTCTTGCTTACTCTTTCCCGCTCCCGCGAATTTTCCGACGTTCCTTTTCCCGGTGGCGGAGCAGCGCATACTTTCTCCATTCCAACTTTTCGCGACCCGACCCGACCCGACCCGAGAGAACGGCTTCTCCTCTTCTCGCAGCGTCAACACCCCTCGCTGCGGAAGGATTCACATGTCGCGGACGTCGTTGCGACAGACCGCGAGAGTAAAGCGACGCCGTGCCCTCGATTTCACCTTTTTACAGCCGAGAAATCCTCTTACACGGTGGGATAAAGAGCCGCGTAAACCGTGGGCGTTCTCCCGCGGAGATTTGTTACGGCCGCGCTCGCGTCACTTCGATAATATTGCCCCGCGAATTTCTGACTTTAAATGACTTGCGAGCGTACTCCGCGATAAAGATGAGTCAATCTTAAAATAGGTAGCAGTAAAAAATTGCCGGCATTCTTATTTTACATGAATGAGTCTTGAAAGTATTTCGCAGGTTTTTTTATCAGTATTATCGAGTTTTAGAAAAAAGCATGCGCTAACTAAAAAATAACATATGTCAATTTACAATTTAAGTGCGACGCACGAGCATCGTTGTTGTATTGTTTGTTATATCGGTACACACGCGCGACGATAAATAAATAGCAAGTCCGAGTGTCTTTATCAGAGACTCAAAAATCGATTAGGCAAAACTGATTAAATATATGTTTTCTCTTGTTGTAAATTATGACTGATGAATTCTGATTTCTTTATAAACGTCTGTGAATGTGTATGTATTTTTGACAGGTCACAATGCAAACAGCCGTGGAAAAATGTTCGTGAAAAAATAAAGTGTTCAATAAAATAACGTAAAACGATTCGTACTTGCGTTCTTATTTAACACTTCGTTTGCTATGAAAATCTAACCGATCGATTCTCAAGATTTATTACTATTCCAATGTGAAAACGCGCAATGTTGTTTTGCAACTTTAAGAAGTACGCAATCGTAGTTAGCTTTGAATACGCAGATAACATTAATGGGTTGTTTGTACATTTTGGTTCTCTCTTACGATATTTTTTTAACGACAAAAAAGAATTTCCTGGCGTTTCGCGTATCTTCCCGATATAAAGAAGCTACTGCTCAGAGTTTATTTCACGGCAATCTCTCGCGTGTTTTACGGCTAACACGTCACGACGTGCGTGGCGGAGCTGAAAAACCAAGCCGTGAGGCAGTGGAGAGCGGACGAAGTATCTCGCCAAACGAAGGGAGACTTTATGACACTCTCCTCAACGCCTTCTTACTGTTACGTTTTACGGGTCATCACTTTCTTCAGCGTTGCAGATTTGATTCGATTCGTAGAGCCCATCCGAAGGCACGTCGTTCAGACTTGCAGGCAAATCTTTGTGATCGTGATTTCTTTGAACTAGCTTTCAAGAGTATAAACTGAGAAGCTTTAAAGCTCCCAATAAAATCTTCACGAGAATGTCTATTATGATTTAACTTGATTACTAGATTAATAGTAATTTTAACAAAAGTTCATATTACAAAATAAAATAATTTAATATATAACATAATAAATAAAACGTTAAACATTTGACATGTTAAACTGCTTATCGAAAAGATGCCTCAATTATTATCTTTATCTTTTACAACTTATTATCTTTATCTTTTTTATTATTACTTATTTTCTATCGCAAATGGAATTTATGTAGTAAAGAAGTTTGTAATTTATATAGTAAAAAAGTTTATAGTTAGAAATCATCAGTCGCGATAGTTATACGAAAATACTTTATTAATCATGCAATTCAATGCAAGCGATTTACGTAAGACACGCGAGTGATTGGTACATCTATATTATAGTGTACTGTACATTGATCGCGCGTGCATCTCACGAGATAACGTTCGCATTGTAACGACAATTGGGGAATGTCGTAAAACAGCGTCTAGCCATAGTAGAGACGTAGTTTTAGCTAATTCGCGAGAAGATGTGTCTCTCTCTCTCTCTCTTTCTCCATCCCGCTTTGCCTTCGACTCTATCTATCTGTCGAAATCGTCTCCACTTTGCTTCTGGAGCGGTTCCGCGTAGCGGCGGCTACCCGGACGGTCAGCGTGGACCCTACTGCGCGTAAATCACGGCACTGCCGCAGATCCAATTATCAAATTGTCCGGCACTTCAGCCTAGAGAGACTCCCGCTCTGTTTCGACCATGCTGGTGGAAGCGACGCCGAGCGACGTTTACGCCGAAGAACGGCAGTGAGACGACTGGAAGGCCGAGTCCGCTAACTAAGGGAGCGATAGATCCTACAGAGCAAAACCACGAAAGACGGGACGACGACGTTAGCGGCGAAGATTTATCGCTTAAGTGACTCTATCGAGGCGAAACCTCGAGCTTGTAGAGAAAGAAAGAGAGAGAGAGAGAGAGAGAGAGAGAGAGAGAGAGAGAAAACAGGAAAGAGAAGAAAATACTTTCTTCATTTAATTATTCGATAAGCAGCATTCGAGAGCTTTTTCTGCAGATCAATGTATTTAACTATGTTAGATAATAAAGAATTAAACGATAGCCTCCAACATGAACAAATGTATTGATTTCCATTTCGATACCGCTTCAGAATGATCAAAACAAAAGAGCTATCGGAAAATTTTGATAGTTTAAGTAATTATTTCGGTACCGCGCGAGGGACACAGATAACGGAAATTGCTTATTGAGCGTCCCTTATATCTTTCATTGAAATTAAGTTTTCGCGGTTGAATGTCTCCTAATCGCATTTTTTACTTACAATTTTACCAAACAATAATTCGTTGTCACATAAAAATATGTAAAACAAAATAAATGTTTATCAAGTGATGTTTATAAATATTTTGTTTTTTGTTGGAACTTTTAATTTGACAGCTTTAGATTAATAAAAATATTGTCTTGGTTGTATTCAAATTGATGAATTGATGTAATCGCATAACAATTACATTACGTCCAATAAACTCTATTACATCTTGCAACAAGCAATTCTGGTAAATTATCGATTTTATGTAGAATTCGAGAATAATCGATTGTGTAAGGGGCTTTGAAATAATACATTAAAAATATAACTTTTATATATTTTTCTACAGGTTATAGAGTTTATTATTACATTTAATAACTAAAACTTTGATCAATGATTAATGAGCAATTAGCGATGAATTCAGATTATTTAGAGATTTATTGCCCTGTCGGCAAAAGTAACTACGGTGTTAAAATGCGATTCACTTTTTATACATATATTTTCTATTCTCTCGTATTTTTCTAATATAATTTATACAAATATATAAATCTTTACTATAATTATAGAATAATATTAAAGTAAATTCGTTCTTCTTATTGATCTCGACAAGTAACATTTTTGGCTATTAAACACGTAGCTGTTGTTTTTATCTGGGACATTTACGGTAATTTCATAACGAGCTTAATGGTTTCTTAGGGGTTGAGCCGTCGCGTGTAACGGAAAGGAGTGGTTAGCTCCGAAGTGTAAGTCGGAAGTGCGTGTAGATGTTGCACTGTGTTAAGGAAAGGGATACAAATGTACACACTCTCTGCACGCAAGTCTAATTCAAATATCAGCCTGGAAGCGAAGGTAATTCATTCACCACGTCTAAAACACGACAATTCTATTATGATCGTTGTATTATGAGAATTGATATAGAAGTCATAATGGAAATACGCTGACTTAATAGCGTATCTTTCAATTTCTGAGAGAGCTAGAAATTAATTCAATTAAATGTAAAATAGGATATTCTAATTAAAGAACATTATTTGATATGTTCTTTCATGTGTACGATTTTAAAAAATTCTGTTTTAGAATAATGGTAATTTATGGGTAAAACGGGTGATGGATTTTACAAAGCAGAATTTATTGAAAAATACCGAGAAAAAAGATAACGTTATTATCGTTTCTTCAAAAGAGCTCCTGGTTCTTGAGTGTGATTCACGTCACTTTAACGACCGCGTGACACATGCGGTTACGCTGCAATATACATTGATAATTGCAAATGCTTGAATCTCGTTCTGCGAGCTTCAATCTAGAAATTTCATCGCGAGACGCAGACCCTGTCGAATGCTTTTCACATAAAAAAATGCAATTTTTGCTTTACTTGCTCTAGGATTTCCTATTCTATCAAATTTCCATTTAACATTTTGTCTTCATAACACGTGCTAGAATCTTTTTACCGATTTTTATTATCTTCGATCCTCTATATATGTGACTCTGTAATTGCACAATTATCGTCATAATGAAATGATTCACCACTCATCAGTTAGTCCAGAATCAAGACCGAATTTGATAAACATTTTAATCGTTTACATTGCATTAAATTACAGATAATGGCGCACTCAATTAAGCGAACTTTGCGCGTAGAGAGAAAATATTATATATGATAGCTACGGGGGGTTTGGTTGGAGATTGAGTGACAATGGGAATTAGGCGTTTACATATTTTTGGCTATACGCTGCATCGGTTGTTTGTTATTAATGCATGTAATTAATACTATATGTACAAATTATACAAATTACATAATTCATTATAATATCCATGTACTATTGATACTGTTAATTTAGCTAGATGAAAATACTTGAAATTTATGAGGATTCACACGGAAAAGTTAAAATCATATCTCTTGTAGAGAAAATTAAAATAAAAATTGTCTAACATTTTGCATTGTTTAAAAATATATTGTTAAAATATATATGCAAGAATGAACAAGAGTACTTATTTTTCATATTTTATTTTGATTTTATATAAGATCTTGATAAATTATTATATTGGTAAATTAGTAACTATTGACTTTAAAGTGCGATCTATCTCATTAAAAAAAAAGTTCTTTAAAACATTGTTTAATTATATAACATTAAAATAAATGAATACGATAATTATAAAAAATTGTTCGGTTTGAGCCAAATATGTTAGATTCTATTAATGCTTAATAAACGGTATTTTTTGGGGGAAGATGCGATGACTATGGGAAATTTCCTGAAAATAGAAAGAGGTTTCTTCTACAGGGAGGAACGACAACTAAATCAATTTGGAGAACGGTTTTGATAGGCCGAATGACATGCGAGCGCGTTACACGGCGGGTGTTCTGAAATATTACACCGGTGGTGCCGCCAATTATCGCCGACAGCGGGCGAAAAACGTAATGGACGATTACAACTAACATCAAATCGTGACACTTTCGGACAATAAAAAGTCGGGAATGTGCAAACAGCCCTGCGCGCCGTGACGGCCGCGGCACGACGACCCTGTTGACAAAACGTGATTATATTTTGCTACATCATACGCGAAATCGGGGCCAAATGTCGAAATAATAACTTTGCATAGATACATTATAGTGAGGAATGCGAAAACGAAATAATGTTATCAAGGGCTGCAAATCGTATTATTAATGCTGGATCGATCAATTTTGGATTTGATAGACGCATTAAATAATAATTCCTGCTAGCTATCTCAAAAAGATCTTTGAATTGAAACGATCTGTCTTTTTATCCCGACGAACTAGCTCGCCGGAATCAGGGTTCGCGATGATAGGTCCAGAGACACGAAACGTGATGTTTTGGTTAAACAATTAAAAATGTTTACTCTAACAAAAGAAAAGATAGAGATTACGTGAAATAATATTATGAAACAATGAAAGAAATTACATGAAATAATTACAATTAATATGGATTCGACAGTGTCGATCGAAGTCGCGGTGGAAGAATACGAAACGCGAAATCGGCGCGCGTGTCGATTGCAATACGGTATGCGCGATCGGGGAATCGAATCCACGTTTCAATACAGTCGAAATATTGAGATGGATGGAAGACGGTCCGATTGTTATCGGTAACTCCCGGTGGACAGGGATTGCCTTATCTCGTTATTCTTACAATTCGGCCGTACGGAACTGGAAGGAACGTATCGCTACCGAGAACGTTCGGCGGAGACAGGGAACTCCCTGCTCCGTTTGTCGTGCGATACGTGGATCGTGGACCAGGAAGATACCGGTGTTGATGCCGAGAACGCTCGGCGGAGACAGAGAACGCTCTGTCCCGATTTTCGACGGTGGCGAACAGTTTAGGATGAGTCGTTGTTGAAAACGCTCAGTGGAGACAGGGAACTCCCTACTCCGGTTTTCTTACGACTCTTCAGGTCGGGAAACGAGTTCAGCAGATGGGTCGCTTTACCGATGATACTGACTCGTGGTAAAGATTGACTCAAGATAAGTGCCGTTTCGACAGAAAATCGGCCTTTTTATATCCCCTTCGGGATAATTAAAAAAATTATGCGTACGGTGGGAAATTACCGTCGATTACGATCGTGAATGCTCAGTAACGCGTGTGAAACGGAGCGGAATTACAGGGACCGATCGTCGCGAAATCGTTCGGTGATATTTAGCGATTTTCGGTAACGTTCGGTTCTGGAACGATGTGTGCATCGTTACAGAATAATCTGCAATTAGTAACGTTATTAATATGTTATTGTATATAAAGTAGTATGACTATAATACAATTAAACATGTGTTAATATAATATAAATTATATAAATTGCATACAGACATGTGCTTTATTAAATACTTACGTCTCGGGTTAAACATTTAGGATGACAATTTAGAGGAAAAATTCAATAATATTTGAGATCAATATGTTACTACAAGTTTCACGAAGTCTTTTTCGACTCAAATAAAGATGATTTTCTGTGTCACACTGTATCTGTTAAATTATTAACATATTCTTATACGTGTCTATTTACTTTTGTTATCGTAATGTAGATGTGTACTAAATCTTGATTCATTTGTAATTTATGATTGAAAAAATTTGCACGTCTTATCATGCTTTGCGTAGAGATAAACACGAAATGAGAATATATCTTCCTGTTTTGATGACGAAATTTATAGGAATGACGTTAGCTAGCTTTAGAAAAGTTTTACGTATGCGAAAAATGAAGAAGAATTGGAAAGATACTAAGAAATGATTCATCCGAACATTACGTAGCGCGATTTATTGTGAATTCCAGAATTTTGATAGAAAATATTAAAAATTAAAAGTGTCATTTCTATCAAAAACATCATTCTAAAAGGATATTTTGTTGGCTTATTGCACAAATCATACTTCAATGTTATGATTATAAAATTAACAGAATTAAATCTTATACATTTTATATGTACTGAAATTCATTTCTCTCGCGGTATTCGTGATATTTTCATTGCAGTGAGCACGTTGTGGCTAGTTGTCGCGATATCGAATAAACGGATAAAGAAGTGACGCGATTGCACTGCGATACTATCGCGGGCCAGGAGGAAGGGCTTTTGTTATCATGACATTGTTTTGCAGAGGGTTTATAATTTTTCTGAGTCTTTGTCAAGATTTTTCTGAGTCTTTGTCAAGATTCATAAATACATAGATCTTTACGTAATGTGTTTACCCCTATGATTCTCATGCTATTTACGCAATTGATGAAGATAAATGATAATAATATCAGTGACGCGAGTATACATAACGTAGACTCGTAAAATCACTCAAGGTGCATCACACGCCTATATTTTTAAAGAGATTATTGTTCTATATTTCTATGTGCACATTGATTCTGTATATAAGCTGAATGATCGCTAAAGTGATTCACTTTGAATTTGACTCAGCTGACTACAGGTGAGAATACGAAAGCTGCATTTCTAGTTTAAAAGTGTTTTTCTACTTTCTCAACATTTCTACATACTTATAGAACAGGAATCTCTCAAGCAATTAATCAAAATGGGAAAACTCATCATGCACTTTTGCTTTGCACTTCTCGCAATGACTTTAGTCATAGCCGCCGCTCTCGGCTGCAAGAGACCCGGAGAGATAGTAAGTACCATAATTACATAATATTATGTTTAAAATTGTAATTGTATATGTATATTCAAATTTTATATATATATATATATATATATATATATATATATATGTTTCGTGAAACCCATTAAATTAATTAATATAACTTAATATTATAGTATATTATTGAAAAATATGACAAATTTTATGTAATTCATGTAGATTTATATGTATAGACACAATTTGAAAATTTCATAAATTTTCAAAATTATAATATAAGAAACGTAAATGTTGTGTAGTGGCACTTAGTTTATTTGATTGTTATTTATATTTTATATTTATATATATATTTTATGTTAATCTGGTGTATGTTCGCTATAGAAAATACGTTTTACTTCTTTTATTACAATTTATTATACAGAATAAAGAATGAAAGAAGATTATTATACAGAATGAAGAATGAAGAAAGATATTTTCCTACAAAGTGTAGACATTTTAAATATTTTGAACAGTGAATAGGCAAGATTTGAATGTTGATTATAGTGAACAATTTTATAAATACGTGGATAATATGAACTAAATCAGAAGAACTAAATAAAGTGACGAAAGTGCATGAAGTTAAATAATTAAAATATGTAATACAAAAGATATCGTGCAAAATCATAATCTTGCGTAATCTTTTTCAGTGCACAAGTAACGATAAGTGTTGCGGAGCGTTTATATGTAATCCATGGGCTAGCAGGTGTACTGGAGGACCGGACGCATCGGGATCAGGACTATGGGGACCCGAAGACCCGCCAGCTTCAGTAGAATGGAAACAACCTGCCCAATAATCATAAATGATAGCTCGATCTGGACCTTGTTGCATAAACTATGACTGAATCTTGCTTACTTTAAAACTGTGTTTTGTTATGTGAAGATTTACACAATAACTGGAAATATAGATTTGCTTAGTCATTACGCAGCAACATATTCTTCGTGTTTTAATGACTAAGAAACCTTTCTTTATACTATCAACCAAATTGAATCGATTATAACAGTAAAAATAATTTATTTTATAAAAATAATATTTATTTTATGAATAAGATTAGACTCAAATTTATACGTTAAAAACACGAGTGTATACATTATAAGGTATATTATAAAATAAATAGCTATGGTAATCAATCAATGTAATTAATAAATAAAAAATTATATAATAATATCAAATTACGATTCTTTAATTCATGTTACTTAAAATTTAGTGCATAATATGGTGACTGTAATTTGCTGCGAAATAAATTTCCTTTTTAGTTTCCGCTGGAATATGCTGTTGCAACTGAATACATAATGTACGTTTGCTTAAAATATTAACAATATTTCGTCTTATCTTGAATAGCCAGCGGTGATATTCCATTACAATCGAAAGATGATAAAATTTAAATACTTTAAAATCAAATTAAACAAATATTAAGAAAATATTTTATTAAAAAATAATATTATTGAACATTTATTATTAGAAATTATTAGAAATTATTGTATTGAAAAAATATTTTTTTAATAAGAATTCTTTCAAAATTATAATAGTCAATCTTTATGTTCTAATCGTCTCAAATACCTAATGTAATAATATTTATAAGAAAATCTTTTAATTGATATAATATCTTCAATGCAGTTATTTAACAATAAAACAAAATTGTGATGATGTGACAAAACAATTTATACAATGAGTTTTATAACTTGTTTATTATATTATGCAATTTAATCCTATAGAATATAATGAATGTTTCAAAAGATCTAATGCCAAAAAATCCAAAATACGGAATTGCAATAAAATATGTACTTCTTACAATTGCAAATAATTTGAATTCAAAAGGCAATAACATATCTTCGTAATAGTCTTCCAAAACAAATGTTTCCTTTCGTATAACAGATGATGTAAGCAGTACATTTCCGATATTTTGTAAAGCAGACGATGAAAGCAGTACATTTCCGATATTTTCGATTTACACAAGTGTGATGCATAAAGAATAAATATGATGTATATAGCATAAATACAGTATAAATACAGTTCGGATATTAAAATCGATCAGTTGTAGATCAAGATCGATTTGCATAATCAATTTACATTCTAAGAAAAACGGTAAGTTCTTACTATCAAGTTTTTAAAAATTGAAATTAATAACAAGTTATTTCTATAAAATTATTTTTAATTAAATAATATATTATACTAAAATATTTCTTATTTAGCCATTTAGCGTTATTTAAAAGATATATTGTATTAATTAAAATTATTATAGTGACTTTTATGGCAGAATTATTATCAAATTATTATATCGCATATGCATATTATAGATGTTATAGAAGAAATAATAATTTCAGAAAATATTGCCAAGATGAAGTTCCTTATTTTTGCCACATTCGTGACTGCTGTGGCTGCGGCTGCTATGCAACAAGCAGGATTCCAAGCAGGACTGCAAGCAGCACAGCAAGTAGCACAGCAAGCAGCACAGCAAGCCGGACTACAAGCAAGACAACTAGCTGGACTACAAGCAGGACTGCACGCAGGAATAAAGGCAGGAATGCAAGCAGCACAGCAAGCAACACAGCAAGCAGGACATCAGGCAGGATTTAAAGCAGGACTGCAAGCCGCAATGCAAGCAGCACAGGAAGCAGCAGGACAGCAAGCAGAACTGCAAGAAATACTGAAAGCAGCACTGAAAGCAGGACTGGAAGCAGCACAGCAAGCAGGAGCACAAGCAGGATTTGGAGCAGGACGACAAGCACCACACGCAGCATTTGGGGCAGGAGCGCAAGCAGCTGGAGCACAAGCGGCTGGAGCACAAGCAGGATTTGCAGCAGGTATACAAGCAGCACAACAAGCAGCACAGCAAGCAGCACAGCAAGCAGAACTGCAAGCAGGACAGATAGCAGCAGTGCAAGCAGCGGTGAAAGCAGGATTGAAAGCAGGAGTGCAAGCAGCACAGCAAGCAGCAGCACAGCAAGCAGGAGCACAAGCAGCATTTGAAGCAGGAATGCAAGCGGCAATGCAAGCAGCACAGCAAGCAGCACAGCAAGCAGAAGCACAAACAGCTGGAGCGCATGCAGCAGGAGTGCAAGCAGCAATCAAAGCAGGAATGAAAGCAGGACTGAAAGCAGCACAGCAAGCAGGAGCACAAGCAGGATTTGGAGCAGGACGACAAGCACGACACGCAGCATTTGGGGCAGGAGTCCAAGCGGCAGGAGCGCAAGCAGCAGGAGCGCAAGCGGCAGGAGCGCAAATGGCACAGCAAATAGCACAACGAGCAGGACTACAAGCAGGACAGCGAGCAGGATTTCTAGCAGGACTGCAAGCAGCACACCAAACAGCACAGGAAGCAGGTCAGTAACAGGCATATAATTGCCAGCCTCGAAGTTTTCCTGTATGTATTTTGATTTCATTATGACAATATAAAGACATTTATTTTTCATATATCATAAATTATAGATGAAAAGAATGAGAGAAATGATATTAAAATTAAAAAATTATAAATTTACGTTTTATATTATCTTATTCTATAATTTATATAAGTTTATTATATATATTACAAAAAGGGAGCTAGTGATACTGTTCTAAACTTACATTCGTAATATAAATATTAAATTTTTTTATTGAAAGATATTTCTAATTATTTTATTATAAAATTTTAGTGCAAGCAAACTAGTGACTGCTGTGGCCAAATAGAATGTATGGTACATGCTAACATATGTGTGTAACAAAAAAATCCGTCTGAAAATAATAAACCCAAAGGACCGAATATGCCATATTAATACGGATACCAATATGGATACTTCTTTATATCTGACCACTTGACACTACTTTCTTTCATATATATAAATAAAAAAAAATAGAGTTTCTATATTATATGTAATTTTAAATAAAAATATTTCACGAACAGTATTCTTAATCTCAATTATTAACAATTAACTCCGTATCTAGATAAAATACCTGCATAAAATAATATATTTAATAATGTAAAAATTTTTTAATCTATATTTAAATTTTCTACATATATACTATTATTGCATATATGTGGGTTTATTTATTTACTAATAACGATGATGACACAATAATTATTTGGTTTTAACATATCATGACTTCAATGGTGTATATAATACTTCTGTGTTGATTGGATTTATTCTATACATGTTTATAACTTATGTATAAAATCTTATATAAATATTAACAGTATAGTAACATATAAATAGTATATTAATAGTATAGAACTTAAAGAAGCAAACTTCTCTTCAAAGAAGTAAACAATTTGATTAAACAAAATGCGATAATATAGTTTTGAAGCAGTTAATTACGTACTAAGAACATTTAATTTAGAACGTATACTTTAGTTTTTTCTATAAACGTTTTTTATTATAAACTTTGCAAGAAATTTAAATATATGCAAAATAACATAATATGATAAAACAGTATGAATTAATAATTATTAAATTAAAATTATTGTAGATAATTTCAAGACAACTGCATTGTTTGCATCATCAATATAGTTTTCAATTTTAGAATAAACCATCGTAACATATACATATATACATGAATAATTGCTTTTGAAAGTCACTTCAGCATAATCGTAGTAACATTAAATTAAAAACAAGGAAAACAAAAGTAAGAAATGTTTTCAGAATAAATAAATATGTATATATATATATATATATATGTTGAAACTTGCATATATAGTAATTAATTCTCTCAATAATAGTTAGAACGAATTAAATGACTGCATTCGTTATTATTTGGAGTACATAATGTATTTTTGTTTAAAATATTTTTACACACATTTAATAATAACTTTCATCTTAGTTTGAATAGCTAGCAACAATATCTTCTTAGAACATATTAATACACAAAACGGTATTATTGAAAATTATAATATTTTTAAGATAATAACATTAGTGTGTAAGATAAATAACATTAGTTTGTTTAAGAAAAAATTTTTAGGATTATAATCTAATTATTAATAACTAACTTCAATATTTTCGTATTTTTAAGTGTCTATAAGTAAGAGGTTTAATAAAAAAATTTTTAGTTGATACAATTTTCTCAATGCAGTTGTTTAATAATAAAGCAGTTTGTAATAATGTGGCAAAAACAGTTTATACAATTGCATTTTATAACTTAATTATTATATTATGTAATTTAATCGTGCAGAATATATCGAATATTATAAAATGTCTAACATCAATGAAATGCAAAATACTTCGATCTATAAAATACAGAATTTATGAATTATGAACCTCTTATAGTTATGACTAATAACTCAAATTAAAGAGGCAAGTATATAACTTCATAACAGTTTGCCCAAACAGATGTTTCCTTTCATAGAACAAATATTTAAGCAATATAACATAAGCAAAACATTTCCGATATTTTTAATTTGCACAAGTGCGATATATAGTATAAATACTGTGCGAAAGTGAAGTATCCATCAGTTACGGTCACATCGTGCAACCTGCATAACGAGTCTACTCTCTGAGAAAAACGGTAAATTCTTATTTAATTGACTTATATATCATTTCTTTAAATCCTTATTAATAATAAAGTACTTCTATAAAACTATTTATTATATTAATAGTATGATGTTTTTTATATATTTTAATACTTTCATCATTTAAAAGATATACAATATATGAAGTTATTATCACAATTTTTATAAAAGTATTATCGTCTTATTATGTTGCATAGAAATTGGAAATATTATATAAGAAATAATAATTACAGAAAATATCGGCAAGATGAAGTTTGTTATCTTCACCGTTTTTATTATGATTGCTATGGCTGCAGCCGCTGTGCTACAAGCAGGACAGGCAGATCTTTCTGAACCTTATTGCATCTCTTTGAGTCTCCCTGTATGTATTTCAATTGCATTTATTACAATACAAAATATATTCATTTGTCATATATCATAGACTATAGACGAAAAGAATGAGAAAAATGAAATTAGAATTAAGAAATTATAAGTTTACATTTTATATTATCTTATTCTATAATTTATATAAGTTTATTATATGTATTACAAAATGAGAGCTAGTGATACTGTTTTAAACTTACATTCGTAATATAAGTATTAAATTTTTTTATTGAAAGATATTTCTAATTATTTTATTATAAAATTTAGTGCAAGCAAACTAGTGACTGCTGTGGTGACTTGGAATGTGTGGAACATGCTAACATATGTGTACCGCAAAGAAAAGGGGGAAGAGGGGGCACAGATGGACCGAATGTGCCGCCATACTAATAGATCCGAAGGACCGAATATGCTTACTACATACTAATACAGATATCAACATGGATACTTCTTTATATCTGATCACTTGACACTATTTTCTTTCATATATATAAATAAAAAAGGAGAGACTTTCTATATTATTATGTGTAACTTTAAATAAAGATATTTCACGAACAATATTCTTTGTCTCAATTATTAACATTTAACTTCATACACGTATAGGTAATGTACTTGTATAAAATCATATATTTAATGATAAAAAAATTTTTTAATATCAATATATTTAAATTTTCTACATGTTATATTATTGCATATATGTGGGATTATTTATTTATTTATTAATAACGATGACACAATAATTATTCAATTTTAGCGTATCATGATTTCAATAATGTATATAATACTTCTGTGTTAATTGCACTTATTCTGTACATGTTTAAAACTTTTGTATAAAACCATGTAAATATTAACAGTATAGAAACTTAAAAAAGCAAACTTTTCTTGACAGTTTCATTAAACAGAATGCAATAATATTATTTTTAAATAATCACGTATTAAGAAAATTTAGTTTAGAACGTATTCTTTAGTTTTTATTTAAATTGTTATATACTTTGCAAGAAATTTGAATATGTGTAAAATAAAATAACATGAATTAATAATTATTAATTTAAAATTATTTTAAACAATTTCAAGACAACTGCATCGTTTGTATTTTCAATATATTTTTCAATTTTAGAATTAACCGTCGTAAACATATACACATACACATGAATAATTACTTTTGAAAATCACTTCAACATAATCATAATAACATTAAATAAAATCAAAAATAAATCAAAGAAAATAAGAAATGCTTATAGAACAAATTTATACAAATCGAAACTTGAATATACATGTATATACATATGTATACGCATATATACATATGTATACATATGTATGCATATATATGCAATATAGTATATATGTATATATATTACAATTAATTCTCTTGATAATAATTATAACAAATTAAACGACCGCACTCATTATTTGGAGTATATATAATGTACATTTTGTTTAAAGTATTTTATACACATTCAGTAATAACTTTCAGCTTATTTCGATTAATTAGCAGCGATATCTTTTTAGAATCAAACATATTAACTTAATTTACACAAAACAGTATTGAAAATGATCATATTTTAAAAATAATATTTATTTTTTTTAAGATAAAATTTTTTTAGATTATAATCTTGCTATTATAATAGCTAACTTAAATATTTTGGTATTTTTAAATGTCTACAAGAGATTTAATAAAAAATTTTTAGTTGATACAGTTTGCCCAATGCAGTTGTTTAATAATAAAACAGATTTGTAATAATGTGACAAAACGGTTTATACAATTGCATTTTATAACTTTATTATTATATTATGTAATTTAATCGTACAGAATATATTGAATATTGTAAAATGTTCTAACATCAATTAAATGCAAAATACTCCGATCTATAAAATACAGAATTTATGAAATATGAACCTCTTATGGTTATGACTAATAATTCAAATTAAAGAGGCAAGTACATAACTTCATAACAGTTTGCCCAAACAGGTGTTTCCTTTCATATAGCAGATACATAAGCAATATAATATAAGCAATTCGTCTCCGATATTTTCAATTTGTACAAGTGCGATACATAGTATAAATACTGTGCGAAAATGAAATATCCATCAGTTGCGATCACATCGTACAACCTGCCTAACGAATCTACTCTCTAAGGAAAACGGTAATCTCTAAAATTCTTATAATATTTTAATTGACATCTCATTTTTTTACATCCTTATTAATAAAGTACTTCTATAAAACTATCTATTATATTAATAATATATTTTTTATATTATTTAATAGTTTTGTCATTCAAAAGATATATAATATATGAAGTTATTATCAAAATTTTTATATAAAAGTATTATCGTCTTATTATGTTGCATGGACGTATAGAAAATTGGAAATATTACATAAGAAATAATAATTACAGAAAATATTGGCAAGATGAAGTTCGTTATCTTCACCGTTTTTATTATGATTGCTATGACTATGGTTGCTTCTGAAGAAGGAATGTGCAGCCCTTGGCTCGGACTTGTAAGTATTTATGTATGTTTATTTTATGAAAAATAATCTCTTTTTCATTATAAAGGCAACCGAAGGAAACGTGAGAATTAAAAATTTTATTTATTTAAAATTCATGTTTTGTTTTCTATGTATAATTCATGTATAAACTTGTTATATTAAGATAAAATTTTGAATCTGTACATCTACAATATTTATTAATATTAATTTTTAATATCAAATAATGCATTCATAAGTATTGTGTTTAAAATATTTTAGTGTCATCTAACTGATGATTGTTGTCGCTATCTGATATGTTCGCCTTACCAGGCCAAATGTATACCAAAAGGCGGTTTGATTATGCCTGGACAAGATAAAAGACCTCTTGGTCCTGGCCCATATCCACCAAATGTGCCAGAAGAATTGTTAGAAGAATGATATTAATATCATTTATCATTATTTTATATTGACCATGGCACTATTTTTCGTTTACATATATTCAAAAAGAGAAATTGTATATTATATGTAACTTTAAATAAAGACATTTATTAGCAATCTACAGTTTCCGTCTTAATTATTAATAAATAATTATATTTGTGTATAATGTAATAATATATATTTATAAGAGAATATATTTAACAAAGCAACATAAGAATTTTTTGAATATCAATACGTTTAAATTTGTATTGCTAGTGTATATATGTAAGACTATTTATTTATTAATAAAATCATGATATAATAATTATCACTCGTTTCTATCATGATATCAAAATGATACATATAATATCTGTGTCGATTGCATTTATTTTGTACATATGAAATTTTATTTATTAAAAGAACGATGTATCTGATTTTTTTACACACACACACACACACACACACACACACACACACACACACACACACACACACAATTTGATTAAGCAATATTTAATAAGTAACATCATTTTCAAATAATTTCAAATTACAAATTAGAAAATTTATTATAAAAATATATTTAATTTTTATTATAATTATAAACTTTCCAAAAAGTTTAGATGTGTAACCAAAATAAAATAGTGATTATTAATTTAGAATCGCTTTAGATTTATTTGAAGATTGCAGTGTTTAATGAATTTCATGTTAGAATTTACTATTCTTAATATATATTATAATTATTTTTTAAAAAATTTCGCATATTCTTACATTAAGTAGTACCAGAAACAAGTAAAAGTGAATGAAAAAGATTTATGGAATTACTACGTTCGTACTGAAACTGTACTTACACAATCATTAATTCTTCGATAATGGTTAAAACGAATTAGACGACCGCGCTCATTATTATTTGGAGGGATTATCGTAAATATATCTGCGGGCATAATCGGATGTGCTTGAAATTTAATATCTATTATTACATGCTATAGTTTCTGCCATGAATGCTATGTTTAGTTGTTTTAGATGCATAATTAAATATACATCAATTAAACAACGAGATAATGTGTATGTAAAAAGGTCGATGTATATTATTATTGGCACTTTATAAATATATAATTAAAATTAGATAAAAAATATTAAGCTACAAATAAAACGTCAATTCCGCTTTTCATGCGAAACGTATGTACATGAATTTATATATTAACCAGATATGTGTAGAACCGTGTCGACAATTAAACAATTTTACTAATCGATAAAAAAATTGATTTTTATTTCATTTTCATATAAGATAGTACAATAAGTATTGCATCAAGTATACACGCAGCGATTTGACGCGTGTTGGTATTACACTTCTTAGTGCCAATTGCATTTGAATTTATTAAATAGCCGATCTGCGTGATCGCAAACGTCACTTAATTACAGAGCAATTGGCCAACTATTACATTTTGTCGACAAAAGTAACATGGCTGTGTAAAACTCTATAAATGTTACACAAAATATGTGTTCATGGACAATATAAATGCAATATAAATGAGCATGATATTTAATAATATAGAAATAATTGGTATTATGTTGCACTTTGTTAAACTGGATCTGACATACGCACGTACTCTTTATACGTTTATATTTTCACCAATTAAATGCAAATTCTCGGGTATTTATATTGTTCCGTATTAATTTTCAACAATACTGTATACAGTCAAAATCGGTAACGCGTTTTGTATTACTGGCATAGGATAAAAGCTGCTTATATTTCCTAGCTGCTTTACTCCTTTATCTGATTAGATTGATTGAATGTCTTTTTTTGTTGTCGCTGTTAGTTGTAAGTAGCGTAATCGCAAGTATATTTCGCGACCATATTGCTCGAGATTATGAGTTATGGAAATTTAATTCAAGATTTAAATTCTTTGTAAACAAACGAAGCGCATGCAAACCCATCATGTTTCTTGAATACATTTTTTACGTAAACATAAACAGATCGAAAAATTGGAAAGTGGCAGTGATACTTGAATATACAGGGTGTCCCAAAAAGATCGCATGTCCTTTCACTGATAAATTCTGTGGAATATTCTAAGTCGAAAATTCTTATGCAAAAATATCGAGGCTATAATAGTTTTTAAATGGGAAGCACTTAATGATAACCAGACAGTTTCCGGAAATTTGACATGTCACATCGTATAGTAATGAAGGTGCCCTTGTATGAAGTATGTCACAAATCGACGAGTGATATTTTTTGTATAGCAAGCATATTCAAATTATGCCAATGAATAAAATATTTTTTTGTGTTAAACTGAAAAGAAATAACTACCATAATGATACTGTAGTTTTCTTACATAAATAATTTTATAAAACAGATTAAATATGTAAAATTAGTAAAATATTTTAGCAAATATTTAATACAAGGACACCTATTATATGATGTGTCATACCTGAGCGCGCCAAAATTCCGCAAACTGGCTAGTTAACTTTAAGTGCTTCCCATTTAAAAATTATTATAGCCTCGATATTTTCGCATAAGAGTTTTTGACTTAGAATGTTCCACAGAATCTGTCAGAGAAAGGACATGTGGTCTTTCTCCCTGGGGACACCCCGTATACAGCGGTAAAGTCTTGAAACGCGAATGTTGTTTAAAAACGTCAGGCATGCTGCCACGGATACATTAAAAAAAAGGTTAATTCGGCTCATGATGTGTCGAAGCTTCGCCGAGGATAGGAAAAAACCCCCGACTATTTCTATTCAGCCACTATAGACGAACAAAAGGACAATGCTACCGGATGATTCAGTTTCCTTTCCTGTTGTTTCCTGTCAACCGAATTAAAGAACAAGAGCGCTTTGTCGGAGAATCAATGGAATGCACGAGGCGCGCAATATGCACTCGATAGAATGCCGGCGCAAAGGGCAAAAAGCACTTGTGCATTCGATACTGCTGAAATGGAAAGAGAATATCAGCGGAAGGCGCCTCTCTTTTTGTATCCTCATATTTCCGCATTCGTATAAGGTGATCTATAATAATCGAAATCCGCAAAACAATTTGTCTCGCGAATGTGAGCTGAAGATTGACGTAACGGATGGCTACAGAGTGCGATTTACTTCCGCAGTAAAGCATTTATTAACTTCACGAGCATTCAAGTCGGTGTCCTAGTTGCTCGTGTTAACTTCGAACTATAAGCGACTACTTGTGAACATTGAGAACATCAATGTTTCTTAACACAAAGTATTTTAGGTGCAACGAAGAAATTTCCGTTTTACTCGAAATTATCTTATTATTCCATGCATACAAAAGACGCTTTACAAATCACTCTATTTAGATAAGATAGGAATATTTTTTCGAACCTAGTTAAAACGTTAAAAGATTACAAAAACGGAAATACCAAATGAATTGAAAATTATATGATATAAGATTACACATGACTTATGTGAAGCATTTTTATTTTGTTGTAAAATGTAATCACTGTCGACAGAGCATAACTCGACCCGTTTTCTTGGAAAGATGTTGAAAGAGTTAATAAATTTTACTTAAAGATTGACTTCAAAGAATTAGTTCCTAAAAATCCAGCGTACTTAGACTTAGAAATTTTTTTATAACACATTAGCTAACTAAAGGATAATTAAACATTTATAAATAATGTCGCTGAATATAAATAAAACATTAATAAATGAAAAAATAAATTTCTGTTGCAATAATATATAATAGAATATACGTGAGAAATGTATGTATTTACATATGTGTAAACATATATGTGCAAACAGTTAAAAATATAATTAGAAACAATCATCGTGCCATGAGTTGTCTGTTGTATGAGAAAATGTAACGATATCTCTCTAATTGGTTATGCGTCGTCAGCTACATTGACTACCTTATTTGTGTGAGTCATCGTATAAATGCTTTGACCATTGCAAACCAAGGATTCAGTCGAGATTAAACTCTCGAGACGTTCAGATCTGAAGAAGAATTTTCGTCGAAGAGTTTGGTGAGTATATATATATATATATATATATATATATATATATATATATATATATATATAAATTTTATATATATATATAAATATATATAAATATATATAAATATAAATTATAATTCATTTACTTTGAAATTTGTTATATCGAATATTTTTTAAAAAATTTATAAGATAAAATAATTGAGAATGTTGAATAAGTAAAACAATGAACTGAGCATATAACAAAAAAAATTGATATTTATAAAACCATTTATAATCGTTTTTTCTACTTACTAAATAGCCATTAGAAGATCAATGATAAAATTTAATAAAATGACAATAATAAATTTTTATCATATCTTTAGAAATTTATTGCATTGTTAATTTATCTAAAAGTCTAAATTATATAATTATTTATTCATACTAAATATGTATATCTTGAGAATATTTCAAGTGCCAAAATTGTCGCTAATTACTACACATTTTCAATTTTTATGAAACTTATTAAATAATTAAGAAAAAAATAATGCTATTAAGTTCCAATTAAAAATATTTTAATATGTATGCGTGTTGTAGATTAATTAAAAAAATTTAGGGGGGAAACCAAAAGAAGATGTTAAATATAAAAAGTGCATGTTTTCGAGATAGTGGTTACACGCAAACGTTACAAAATTTAATTGTAATAGTATAGCGACAGTATAGCAAATTAGCGTTGTTATACTATTATTAGATATTGCACGTTCGACATGCGATATATTTGCCACAATTAAAATAATTGTATAGTTTTATACTGTAGTATACAACAGCATACAATAGTCAACAGTATATTAGGAACATATTTATACCCGAGTATGTATGAATGACATAAATTGTAAGACATAATTCTAGAGTTTAACAGTTACTTTGCTTATTAAAGAACTAACTGAGTCAGGCCTTGATGATTCGTTCGCATATACTTGTAACCTATTGTGCTGGGATAAAATTCTCATGGTCAACCTATCACATTATATAAACTACATGAGTAGTAGTCTGAATGCGTCACGCATAAATTAAGATAAAAATTGGAAACTATTTAGAATAACAAATGAGACGTTCTGTATTCCAATGTAATTAAAACAATCTTGAGTAATTGAAAATGATTTTTAAGATATTAGACCACTGGGTGTGATTTGGGACGCTTTTGCATCTGAGTAATCTGCTAAAATCATTTGATGTTGCAGAATACAATATTGCTGAGAAGATGGCGAAATTGTTGCTGTACGTCTTCGTAGCGTTGCTAACCGTCTCTCTTATCATGGCTGCTACTGATAAGACTGCCTGCGGTCGACACGGTGACCCTGTTAGTATTCTTGCATCTTTTATTTTTCTGATAAAGCTATTTTTTCTTTCACTCTTGTTTTTTTTAATATGCAATATTATTATAATCAATAAGGAAAATAACGGAAGAGTTTTAAGCTTAGAATTTTGCTATCCCTGTAATGGAATATTAAACAATTCAGACGATTACTTGCGCAAGAAATGGAATATTAAACAATTCAGACGATTACTTGCGCAAGAAATTATACAAAAGCGCGCAATTAATAAATCAAGAAGTTTTATTCTTATAGTAATATTTAAAAAATGCACGCATAATTTTAGCGGTAATATATACATATATACTGCAAATATTGAATCTATTTAGAATAATGTAAAATGTATTTTTATATTTTTCTTCGAAGTTTACCTTTTCTAATTTTTTTATATTACCTCGACTCGATATTTTTAATTTACATATTGTTACATTGAGTATTTAGTAAATCTGTAGTACCTATTGGCAAATAGATAATTTGTCGTGAAAAAGCAAGTAAAAAATGACAAATAAATTTTTTATTACTAAAAAGCTTTTATTCTATATGTTTCACTTGTTTTTTCACAAGAAACTTGCTCGCCAATTGTGCAATACATTATTTACTGGGGAAATTCTGTAACATATATCTTTTCTTCACATGTAAATATTTTCTTAAAACTGATTCGATATGTTATTTGTTACGTTCAGATTTACAGTTATTAACACTTTTCATTATTTCAGTTTAAATTGAATTGATGTGACGAATAATAGATTGTTTATCAAATTTCAGTGTGTTTCTGCATCGCAATGCTGCAACGGTTTGAGATGTCACTCTTACGCAAATAGATGTCAAGTCATAATTACTGAGGAGGAATTGATGGCACAACGTGAGAAGATTTTAGGCCGAAAAGGCAAAGATTATTAGAATGGATAAGTTTTCTATGTCGGAATATTATAATGGACGACGATCTTATTAATTTACCGTGACTGAGATCGGAAATTGTATTTTGAGGAATTAATATACAACACATTGAATTTCTGTAATAATAAAAAAAATAATATACTAATATTATATATATGCATATATGTGTATAATCGAGTAGATGTAAGCAAGATCTTTTGATTGAAAAATGAGAATAAAAATGTAAAGTGAAAGTATTTATCTTATCTATTATAATTTTTTTCCAAAGAATGTGGCGCATTTCTCGTAAATAGAAAACAGACTGACGTCAGAAAATAATAACAAAACAATTATCTCATTACTGCACAATCTTATTAATTTGCGTCGACTAATCATTTGCAGGAAATCATCATTACAGGAATTTTTCAAGATACACTAATCGCTGACGTTATCGGATTTCTTAGCAGCAAACTATAATGCGCACTTCAAAAGGACTTGTCGACATAGGATGATAAAAAAAGGACACTTCAGGATTGCCAAGTGACGAAAATTTTGTGCGGATAGATCCGTCGCGACGATCCCCCGGCTTTGTTCGTCCTATGCACCTCTCTACGCGTGCGTCCCGTCTGTTATATTCGAGGACATTTAAATTCACTATCTCCTATCTCGGTTTGCCGTACACTCGTTAAAAGGCGAGCCTTTGTTCGATAAAAAGACTCCGTCGGTGTATCCGCAGAACGGAGTAAAAATCCCACCGGACTGGACATGTTACGTGGCGTGCGAAGGACAGGTGCGCGGGGGTTCGTTGGGGTGGTTTAATAGCATCGACTTATCTTTCGATAAGCCCGTACCAGAACTCGCCATATGGCCGATTCAGAATCGCTCGTAAACGATTTCTTTCCACGTCTCCAGATTACGATGGATAAGTTAATGACACATAAAGGTATTGTCATGGTTGCCGTATCAGAATTCTAAATCCACGCTCGCCCCGATATCTCATACGTATCTCCGCGACTATTGAAAATAACGCGCCTTACAAAATGACGCCTCGGAAGATTGAATATTGCACGGAGCGATTTACCGAGTACTTAACTTGATCGGCGCTAATAAGAGTTGGCGAAATTTCGAGAAGTTTCCCTCTGTAATATTCTGCAATGAATGTATTTCATCGACGGGGCCGAGGCCTTTGTAAATTTGAAAAGTAGGTGGACTTTGATTCAAAGACCAAAAGCTTCTTCGGTTCGTTATACAAAATTTCCGCCGTGTTCCAATCTCATTAGCGCCGGCTTAAAGTTAAGCGCCCCAACTCTTTTGCGCCGGACCGCACATGCTCTTTGACCATCGCAGTGTTTTAACAGAAATCTAACCTTCTTGACAAATTAAAGATAGACGTACGCATATATCTTTAATCAATAAGAAAGAAACATATGGGACAATTGTTCCACAAAAAGTTGCGCGCGTTGCTTGAAATCTGTTCACAGTCTGTTGCTCGTACGAGTCTGTTACTTTTAATTAAATTTATACACTTTTTATCTTGTTATCTCCGATTTTCGAAAAGCTATCATTTGTTTATTCTAATAATATTTTACGATTAATGCAATTATAATCCCCATAAGTTTAAGTGAAGCTTATGATAGACAAATAATTTGCTCGCGTTTCACATTTTAATTTTCGTAAATCTGCGCCTATTGCGACATCGATAAGGCAAAAGAGTTCTATACACATATAATCGGTTGCTAGTAAAGACGTCACCTGGCAAATATTTGCTCGCTGTCCCTTATCGTCCCCAGCTTAATTGCCATATGGCGTACAATCATATTTCATGCGCGCGTTTTTTGTCTTAGATATATGTGTCTTGCACGTATGTACATATACACTTGCAAATATTTTCTCACCTGCGACGATCAATACATATCTTTATCAGTAAAAAAATATTTTAAGATAATTTCGTAATCGATTGATCGAAATCATGTTGAGAAACTACGCATATTTATTTTTCGAGACTCGAATAAGTTGTGTAGCCTGAATTGGCGAAATCCTCTTACGTACCGAATTCGGTTACACGATGTATGTACTTGGCGCTCGAAAAGAGAAAGCGAGATGAGCACCATTCGAAGTAATGTCAAGGCCGCGCCGCAAGGACGGGTCGGCGGGAGTAGCGCAAAATCCCAGCGTTGAAAGCCGTGTTCTAGAAAGAAAAAAAAAAGAGAGAGAAAGAAGACGAAGAAAGATGTATGAAAAGAGCACCGGAGACACAAACGGCAAGCGAGTTCTCGACTCGAGCCGAGTGTCTCTTCCCTTGGTGGTTCCTTTTAAGTTCTCATCCGGTGAGGCATGTCACGTAGCGAGTCCTTCAGTCTACTTTTAAGCACGTACCCGCGGCGGATCACGTCGCATGCTAGAAGATTATGGCGAGCAAAGTATAATAACGATACGGAGAGAAAGAGAGAAGGAGAATGAAGATCGAAGATACAAGCGTCGCTGAGAGAAAGAAAGATAAAGGGAGAAAGAGAGAGGGAGATGAAGGATTGTCCAACCTGTCCCATTCTCGAGCAAGATCAGCTGCGAGCTCACAAGAAGCGATGGTAATGCCGGCGGCGTGCCGCGAACATACGCGGTCGCCACAATATGAAAACATTATCGGCCGTAAGCCGGAAGGTACACAGCAATGTGCTGAGCTTAGCTCTGCAGCCCCGGCTCTGCAACGCGATCTCTCACTACCGCGGTACAGTGCCACGTCAGGATGTCAGGATTTCAGGTAGGTACTTGTCCGCCGGATTCGCATGGCCCAAAAGCGCTCCCGGGCACGGAGAAAGGGAGGCACCGGAGCCGATTTGCGAAAGGAACGGGGTAGGAGATAGGCTGCAGCGAACCGGGCATGCACTCCGCCCCAAATCCTCCGACGGATCCGCCGGAAGAGCGTTAATGAAACTGTCGCCAGATTACTACTCGCCTACTCGCCGGCGCTACTTTTCTGATGGCGCTTCGAGGACGCTCGAGAACTCGCTCGTCTTGTCCGACATGAACGCTCCAAGTCCAGAAGGATTTGCAGCCGACGACGGGATATATTTCCACAGCTTCGATGACATCGCCGTAGTCGAAAATTACCGTTCATCTTGTCATTTCGTCCGACGCGCGGGCAAAAAGAGCGTTTAAACGTACGCTTTGTCAGGCACGGCCGTGGCATCGGGGACGCGGTAGTGATTTTCCGTTATCGGCCTGATCCAACGAGTGGGTCCGGAGGGAGGAGGGGGATAAAGTGTGACGGTGACGAGGACAGGTCGGTGTTGAGGAGAATGCGAATACCGAACGGCGCACCGACACGTACGACGATACAAACACCCGGCTACTTGGAGACGAGGGAAATGGGACTAGCCATTTGGGGCAAACTACCCCTAGGCTAGCTCACGCGACCGATCTTATCGTCGGCTTAGCCTGGGTCCCGCCTCGAACGTACATCGCGCGGACATGTACACATGACAGTCTACCACATGCACGAAGCGAAATCCGCCTCGGCTATCTTGCCGCGGAATTGATTTCTTGCATTCGTTATTTCCTTGGGACTCGACGAGCTAAGTATACATATATTTTTTTTTCACTTCGACGAATCGTGGCGATTAAGCGCACATTGAAATATTCATAGAGATACTATCGGCACTATCTACGTTGGGAAAAACGAGCTTGAAATCAAGACGAGCGTTATCGCACGCGCAAGATCCATCGAGTCGCCCCGTTATCCCCTTTGTAATAAAGGTTCTCCGGATCAATAATAAAATTTTATACAAGATCTCAATATTAATAGCAAGAAAAATTTTTTAATGTTTTGTCTTTCTATCTAATCTTTTTTCTCTTGCAGGAAGATATTATCTATTTATAGTGATTATAATGGAATCGATTGACCTGGATTGTACCAAACAGACAACGAAAGAAAAAGGAATATAATAAGCTCTATTGTTATATAGTATTTTATTTTGAAATTGTATAGACTGAATGTCAATGATCAAAAAAAAAAATATATATATATATTGTTCTGCGTTGACCTAGTTCATCGAAATATTGATACATGCCTATCTGAACGTCGCGGTTCTCGATTGCACGAATTGTTGTAGAATCACGATCATCGTTCAACTTGCACTATCGCACGATAGCCCACAGCTTCTCGACTGCCGCTTATTATTTGTCGGTTTCTATCCTGATCAAACCGCGATACCGCCGAGAGGGTCGAGACTCCTTTGCAACTTGAGAGCGTGGCGCTTACACAATCATACCAGGGCATTTCGCTGAGATCCTTTGGATTACACGGGGTCGGTCTTGCGAGTAACTCAAGTCGAACTTAACAGTCGGTTAAGTCCGCGGATAGTTCGGACCGTTTGGCTAGTCCGGTTCGTACGGAGGGCATGAAGTCCGAACTGTAAGCCACTACGTAACCCCCCCGGCGGCCATGGGAGGTTCGGCCGAGGTCATGGAGACGTGCCAGTCTTATCTCGATTTGCATAAATTCATAGTTTGCGGCTTAGGGCCTAGGAACTAAGGACACCGGCCGTACCTTACTCCGCGTTATCAAACTTTCAATTCCTTCATCGTCTTGTTTCCAATTAGTGTGTGATCATACTTCAGATCTCACTTTAATCAAAGTAAAATTATTCGTCGATCTAAGATTATTCATTTGAATAATGATTTTCCTTAGAAATACTTTTTCTCGAGTACGTTAGCACAGCTCGATTTTTTATACAGTTTCCTACTTCACGAATAACACAGCGCGTTGCTTGAATTTATTAAAATACATTATGATATATTCCAACATTTTTTTTACATACACGATTGATTTACTGACGAGTGTTAGCTATCATTCGCTTTGAGTAACGCGAAAGCTTCGCTTTAGGGCAATTATAGCTCGCGGAAACAGCGCGTTGCTTCGAATAAAGGGCATTTGGCATTTTTGACGTGCGTTCGTCGGCGTGATGGAGGCCTCCGGCGCACGAGTATAAGCCGAGGTGGACGCTTTATGGAATTAATAAAATATTCACTCGGCACAGACAGACGGCAAAGTAAGGCATATAATAATTTTCTGACACGCCACCTTGTGTGCTGTCTCCGACGCCAGGCGGCCGTACGTGACCGCTATCGCCGAATCAGATCAGAAAATGGCGCAAACTCCGATAAATAAGATAAATAATGTAATGCGCCTTCCGTACCCGCGGCGACCCCTCCCCCGCGAAAAACTTTCAAAGTCGCGTGCACGTCCATCAGCACGCGGCGAACCCTAATGCCGTGTTTCGCGCAGAATGGCTACGATTGGCCTCGTTCAAGGAGATTCCCCGGGAGTGACCATTACGCTGCTTGCGCCGCGGAGTAAAAGTCGTTATTTGACTATCTCCGATCGCGTGCCTGTGCGCCAAGCGTTACTCTATCAATTTCTTTCGTGCCATTAACCCCATTGACGTGCGTTTGCACTTTGACGTACATACATTTTCCTTACGCAAATTGCGAAGCTCACCCTTATTATAATATACGGCGTACAAAAAAAAAGTCTTGCGCTCAACAAATGTCATAATAATTATAGTTGTTAATAGTTAATAGTGTATACGGGGCGCTTTCGCGAATAATTTGAATCTTCCAAGTGGACTCTTCCGCCATAAGTCATCGCGAAGGGGATTCTCCGATTTGACGAAGCTTTGATATTTTTAATGAACGCGGAAGGCTAAATTTCATGGGATCTCGACGGACCGAGAATACGCGATAATCATTAGACATAGATTTGCAGGGGTGACTGTCCGTTCCCTCGTTTCAAACCCCGTCTCCGTGCCTCCGCACTTATCCACCGAAATTCAGGGTGCCTCCGTCGTCCTCCCCCTCAGCCCATTCTACCAGGATGCAGTTCCGCTCGCAAACTCGGACTGCAGCCATGGGGGATGCACGGGGTGGTGAGGCGGTGCAGTCGGTTGCCATGGCGACCTATCGTCACTGGACACCCTTCACCCCTCATTTCACCTACGTTCTATCCCCATGCACGGTGATCCGGCGGCCGGACAACATCGTCCCATACCGAGCCAAAAACACTGGTCTCTTATTACGCAGCTAAGCCCATGAATTGTCTTCTCTGCGTCGGGTTTGACCATCGATTCTCCGCCCGTCCACAATCATTCGCAACATACGGATTCTTCTATCGTACGCCATTCAAACAAGATGTTACGCTCCATACGCTCGGCGAAAACAATAGCATATTACTCGCGTCTGAATTTTTGGCAAGTCCGTCGGCTGTTATTCGTATATCGTGCCGATATGCCGCGGAATCATTAGTAGCCGCGTTCACCGTTCCGGCTCAGGTTGGTTCGTTGTAAAAATAATTACATTCGGTCGCTACGAGAAATGTAATACAATTGCCTCGCGCAAGGATACCGAAATGTACTCTAATTACACTGGGAGGGTAATGAAAAATAGATATACAGAATGCAGAGCCGCGCTGTACATACATTTCGCGCGTGTGTGTATACGGATTGAAGGTTGTTTAATAATTAATAATCACGATACCAAGTTTTAGAGAATACATAAGCGAGCATTCTCGATAACTTGAAATAAAGCAACCGAGAATTAAAATAAAAGTGAACTCATGTCACACTTGGCTCATGAACAAAAATGCCCGACATCGCTTTTACGTGAGCGCCGCGTGGTGTCTTAATACATTCGGCGACTATCCGGATGACAGCCACACCCTTTTCTGGTCACGCGACAGATGACTTTACGGATGCAGGAATAATTAATAGGACCCGAGGGAGTTGATATCGCAATCGTTTCGACGATCAAAATATGTTGAAAATTTCGAGCCGGGCTGAATTTGATAGTCGACAATTGACGAACCTCTGAATTAATACGGAAATAAAATGTCGACTATATGTCTACGACAGGATAGGCTATTTAATATTGCCGTTTTATTACGGTCTACGCTGTTAAACCGGTAATTATACTGGGAAACAAACGTACGCGATTGACTATTTGGAAAGAAACCGAATGGTTTCGACGGGGTCTCCCCTGGCTTTTTACATATTACACCGACAGTACACCGGTTTAGCATTGGCAGCCGATGTTATCTGCCTTGATAATTAATGGTCGACGCATACCTAAAGCGACAGTGAATCCGCGCAATAGTGTTTATAGATAGTAAAGCGGCGGTATGAGCAAGCACGCAACGCGATCAATGGACCGATCGATCGATCTACACTAAACGTGATACACCGGTAGTGCCAATAGTCTGTTACGTATTCGGACAATCGGGGACGAGGGGGTGCACGACCCCTTCGTGTCCTGCTGGCACAGTGACCCTGTTATCCATACACTAGCCGGAGCACATTCTCGTACAAACACACGCCCGCACGTTCGCGCGCGCGTCGGCTATGTACACCGACGCGCGCGTATTAGTCGCCATCGATACCGATCAAATACCGAAGATTCTGAGGCAGCCCGAACGCACGTGCCCCCGCACCGAGACGCCTGTTGCACATGATGTCGCCCTACGAAATATTTGCGGACTTCGCGCCTTCGACGCTCCGCGCGAGCGCCGATCATCGCCGGAATCCTGGCGCCGCGTCGCGCCGCGTGGTTGACGGCCGCGTAGCGGAAGAACGCATGCGAGGCACGCGTTTTCCGCAAGCAATGGTATACTCTTAATTTAATATCATAAAGGTTACGACGTGCGTGTACATTTCGAGAGAACCTTTCGCTTTTCTCTTGCTGATGCCTACTACACGTTCTCTATTTATGCATTCGTGTATGTTTGGCTCCAGAGTCAAAGGAGATTGCGTCTATTATACTTCATGCCGAGGTATACACAAATTTAGCAACATTTGTTTTATTTACTTTATTATCTATAGAAAGTTGCGTCTTTTCAGGACAAATGAATTCTTTTAATGAGGGTATCGCTCTGTGATCGGATATATTAAATATATTCGCTAAAATTACATTTTCCATCGTTACTCAATTTTTAGCATTAAACAGTTTAACAATCACGCACCTTAGATTTATCGAGAATCAAATCGACAAACTCAACAAATCACATCTGCCATATTACAATCAGATCATAAAATGCTGAAGATTTCAATTAAATGTGCATAAATAAAGTTGCTCGGGGGAGTTGATAAATGTCTTGTGTCAATGCAGCGATGTGATTCTCGATGAAACGCATACTGCTCGAATAATCACCTGCAAATTATACCGCAGCATCGTTACCGCTCACAGACGAGATAATCGCACGATCGTAATTATCGACGATGCGATCGACCAGTCGATCGACGGAACGAAATTTATTGTCACATCGTATTTAACCGGCGGCGCGAACTGTCCGAGTCGCTGGGTTCGTGCACGTGTACGCCGGCATGTGCGTACACGCACGCATGTATATACATATGTATATACTTGTATACATGTGTACGTATACTTATACATGTATATATTTACATATACATATACATGTTGCACCCCGTGCGATCCCGTGTTTATTTCCACAATCAGGCGAATCATAATGCTATTATCAGAGGGTGCAACACGCGGGGGTGAACCACCGTGTCCCTGCACCATGGTGGCACACGACCCACTGATACGGTGACCCTATTGAGTGCGAACGCAATCGTGTGTGGGACGAGCCACGGTTAGGCTCCGAGCATGATCATGTTTGACATGGTAACTTGCGTTGCAGATATAGCGAAGTTTATGCCGATCGAAACACAGACGCGAAGATGCGACGTTCAACGGAACGATTGTACGGATCGGAATGTACGGTACGTATCGCGAGAATATCAATTTCAGAATTAATTTCTTAATTTAGGAACTTTGTCACCAAATTATTAAACCTATTATTGAGAGAATAGCTTTTTATAATAAAGAATCCGTTTAATGGTCCTGAGAGAGAATAAACACACACGCAGAGAGAGAGAGAGAGAGAGAGAGAGAGAGAGAGAGAGAGAGAGAGAGAGAGATCATTAACGATGTAACGATCAAAAATATGTCATGGGATATTTTCATTCTAAATTTCATCGTTAATGAAATCAAAGATAATGATCGATACGATCCTCATCGAGTCCGCATAATTGGCCGGATTTTATACAATGGAAATGACGGTGGGTATGCGGTTGATTTATTGTGGCGCTGTACCGTTGTTGCCGGTAATTTTATCTCCATCAAACGTTTTTCCAGGAAATCGAAACCAAATGGGAGTATTAATATCTCATTGTACGCTCGCGTGTCGCCGACACTTTTCCCGCTCGCGCTGGGCTTTTCCATCGATTTATATCCCCTCCCACCATTTTTCTCGCCGATTAAAGTGAGTACTCGCGAAACCGCGCGCATCGAATCACAGTGGCAGCGTTTGAAATTGACAAAATGTTCATGATCACAAAAACAATTATACGCGGTTCGTGATTTTATTATTGACTCGCCACGGTGTCGATAATCAAACAAATACTTGTAATTAACAGCGAAAAATTAGCGTGAAGTGATCCACTGTGCCAACTCGACAGAGAGCAATTTACAAGACGGCTTAATTAAAAAGCACTCTATCAATGGTATTCGTTTGTATTTTTGATTTCCAAGTAATAAACGATACGCATTAGCGTAATCTAAATTAATCCTCGTCGATTGTAATTATTTTCGATTTTGCATCAATTGATGAAACATGATGCGACGCAGCCTTTTAGTAATAACATATTCGTGATGTTAATACTGTATATACCACTTTTAATATTAAAATTATTTTGGATTAATATTTCAGCAGCTTGAAATATTTTTCGAAAGTAAAAACTTATGATCTAGGAGCTCCGTTTGTTAAATTCTTTTTCAAAGACCGAATGCGTAAACATTTTTCAGACAATTATTATCGAACCCTTTAACCACGATGGCGATAATTCTTGTCTAAACACTACGTTTGTTATTTCTTGAATGTCCCTTAGACCGTGAAATCTCAAACGTTATAGCAGATAAAGATAGTCCCTTGATGATAACGCTGTAGTAAGATACTGTTGTTTCTCGAAGCAAGTATAATAGCTATATCTTGATTAGAATCTTTGTCCCTTTCGGTTATCTACTGAATGTAGATACGCATGTAAAACTCGATTACTTGCATCTATAGCTGAAATTGGTATACGGTGAGACGTTTCGACATTAACAAATGTATGCGCTTTTGTTTATGCATTACCTAATCCTTACATTTATCTATATTTCATTGAATCGAAACAAGTCTATAAACCAGCTCTTTTCCCTTCGTTGTTAAAACTACGCAATTGTACAAAAGAAATTCGTTCGTCAAAAGGTTATATCTACTTTGTACCATAAAGTCATTTATTTCGGCCGGTAATGAGAACATAAAAGATACCTGCAGACATATATGCAACGCGCGCATTCGCCGTTATTTCATATTTTTACGAAGGCCGAAAGCCTTCGAAATGATTATGTCGAAGGGATAAAGGCCTCCGCGATATGAATTAAAAAGGTGCGTGCGGATTGCATCAAAGCAGCAAATCTCTCTGGGAATTCAAATAAGAATAGAAAGAGCAAAGACATAATTCAGACTTTTCTGAATCTGTAATATACGTAGAGAAAAGATTTTGGGGCTTCGTTCTTTATTATTTCTTAATGTAAATAGAAGCTTACGTGATTTAAATTTTTCGATGTAAAATTTTGCATTGTAAAGAATATATTAATTTCGCTTATACTTGTTTAATAGTAAATAAAAAAAGATAATACTTTTAATACTACAACATTATGTATTTCTTGGTTTTGAATAAAGTTGAATCTTCGAAGTACGAAGAAATAAAAAGAAAAAAACCTTTTACTTAAACCCTTTCACTTAAAAAGTCAGACTTTAGATAACATATATAGTATTTAAAAATAATTAAACGTAATGCTATGTCTTATCAAGTCTTTACTAAATAATCTACAGTGGAAAGGGTGTGCGACTTCTGAGATACTCTATATACGTTGACTCGTCACACCCTTCAATTATCATGACGCCTATCACGCCCTGTTAGACTTCCGCATACAATTACTTAGCAGAGCCCGTAGTCATGTAAAGACATTCGAAAACGAAGATAACTAATCCTGATGATTCGTTGAAACAGCAAATTGAGCTACTATCCTCTCTGCACAAGTCAAACTTAACGTTATACGAGTAATTAAACAGAATGTGCAACAGGCCGTGTGCGATTTATAATTTCCAATAAAAGCCTGATGCTTTAGTTAAATTTTCTGTGGCCGCTGATCTCGTTGTATAAAACAGAAAAACTAAATATCACTTTATGATATCGATTAAATTATAAATCCGCATAATCCCACATTACCGCACACCTCTAATTGCCATCAATAATTATCGCATACCTGTCAGTGCCCGGAAACGTTGTTAAAATAATGTTTAAACTGCACGCTTTAATTACGTTGCTACCTGTTGCTGCCTGATTGCAAAATAAATATTTATTTGTTTGAATATTAATCTGTTATCTGTGCATTGCGCTTGGGTATTATGAGGAAAAATATTCTTGGCTATGCATCAAAAAGAGAATTCGATACCATCGACCTCCCTTTAAACCACTTTAAACCAATCGCCACGCGGATATATCAGTTCGCCGCAGTGTTACCTGTTTATTGTATTTAAATACAATGCAAATTTTATCTGCTTAATGAAGTGGACATAAACGCAATGTTTCCCGAGCCCGATTTTTTTTGGAACAAGGAAAGCCGTTTCTATATTTATCTCATCTCTTGTATCAATAGTTCTAAGAACATACGTTATGATTGTAATTGAAAATAAGATTGTGAGCACTTTTTATTAACTATAAAATTGATTCAATGTTGCTCAATAGGTACTAGTTAAGGTAACCAGTAAAACTGTCACATGTGACAGACAGTTGGGTCATTTCGCAAGATAAGAAATAACCGACCGCGGGATCATGCGTGCAAGACGGTCGGTTGAAAGAATCTACCATGCGTTAAAGGCGCACCACGCAAGGGGGTAAGCACGATGCGTGTCCGCGTATTCTTAGCATGGGGTGCACCTGTAGGGGGCCTCATAAGGAAGTGGGACCCCATGTGCACGAGTACTCACTCACCGTAACGAAGACGTTGGCGAAAGTTAGGTGCGCTTTTAAAGAGCCGGATATCCTTTCGAGGCGCTAAACCGCCTGCCTTTTAACAGTCCCAACGGTTCTTTTCACACGTGATTGTTGCGCGATTGTAACTGTTCTACGAGATGTTTCGCAGCGGGAGATCTCAAAAAATCAAACTGAAAATAATGTGAGATACGAATATTACAAGTCAGTCAATTGCTTTTTTTCTATCTCTTAATTTCAATGTTACATCGTATAAATTTCCCTCAAGATTTTTCATTTCAACGCGTTTGGCCAATCGTACAAATTGTGATGCAAATCTACGGAAAAAAGAAAACGCGACGAAAGGTATTTGCCTGGACATTTTCAGAGTGCTTCGTGTCCGTGCATCGCTCGACGATTTTCGTCGTGCGTTATTTAGGTACAAGGTAGTACGGCGAGGCGCGGAGCCTAATGCTTCTACGACGTAGTTTCAAGCATTTCTGAACGAACGTAACGTGAGCAAGTTCCCAAGAGCGACAATCGGTCGTCATAGTTACCGGATTTGTCCGTTGTCCCCGCGCTGGGAAGCGTACCTTCAATCTGCATTGTTAAGATCGCGGACGCGCGAACGTCAATAAGTGCCGCCACTTACGGATGCATTCTGCGATGGTGAACGGTACACGTGTATGCGCGCGTGCCTGAGTGCGTGGAGGAACGTGTTGCGGGTTCACGCCGCGGAACCATTCGGAGAATGTGCTCGGGTAGAACGAGGCGGACGGGATTCGGACGCCATTACCGCGGACATTGTCCGGCGGAAATCATTAAACTAAAATCTAACTACGGGCTAATATAGCAAACCCGGGCCTATTCTGAAAGCTTTCATACCAAGCCGCAATTCGCTTCGGTTTAGGCCGCAAGTACGGGTCCGCGGGGACAAAGCGTAACTCATTGCCGGAATTCCCACGGATTTGCCGACGATGATGGCACCGCGATGAAGACGGCAGTAGCAAGTTTCAATGTGAATCTACGTAATGGCGATCGACGACGTCCTCACACGCTACTTTTTGCAATGTAAACTTTGTATACAATGCGCCACGAGTGACCCTGCGATGCACGAGTAACGTGCGTTACGAGCACTTTCGTATCTTCATGTAACTTCATCTCTATGTAAATTCAAGTTGTATACTTGAAATTGTAAATTGAAAACCGATGTAATCCAGATACTATTCAAATATTGCCTACAGTTATGATCCCCAAGAGCAATGCGTTAATGTTTAAGAACACAGTCCAATCAATTGGATACACTAAAACTCAAACGCAGCTACTAACATCGCTGCGGAAATGCTTTTTCTATCGATGATTTATCCAGCACCGCCTACATTTTAAATCTAATCAGTTTTATCGTTTCTTTTTGTCATTTTACGGCGTCATTCTAAGAATCTTAATTACTTCCGTTCAATTCTTTTCCGTGAATGACCGTAACAACAAATAAGAAATCTGTAAAGAAAAAGAGGAAAGGATCGTCAGAACGAGTAAAAACATTACATTACGAGTGAAAGTGATCGAGCAAGGTGAAACGAGCGGAAGTAGCCGGTCGCCCGACGTACGCACGTAACTCGGAACGAGTTTAAATAACAATTTCGCGGGAGAAAATGAGCCATCAAAAACAATGCGACAGTTAAAAGGTTTAATTCGAATGGTCAAAGGTGGAGGAGCGGAGCGACTCTCTGTTTGACTGCAGTCCAGGACCGAGGGAAAGCGAGAAGCAGAAGAGCGACGAGTGGAGAATGACGGTGGCGCAGGGGGAGGAGGGGGGAGGGGGGTACGGAGGATGAGAAAAAGAGGGTAGCGGTCGGAGCGAAGGGGAGCGCGAAGTTGAACCGAGGTACCTTTCAGTGCCGACGTAGCCGACCTCCGTGCAAACGTACGGTACGCCTGTACTTGTATGCCGGCGAATTATTATGGTGAAACGAGTACGAAAGCACCCCAATATCCTCCGTCGACGGCGCGGCCACGAATCCATCGTACGTACATACGTTTCAGCGCGCATTTTGCCTGTGTACGCGCGTATACGCGTTTCTCGCTGTGGTATATCATTGAGTATGAAGTTGCTGACCGGGCAGGAATGCTAATACCGTGGCTGTCACCGGCAGCACCGGGTTCACCAATCCGTCCGTCCGTCCGTCCGTATGTTTGTCTGTCCGGCATCGAGTTTAGACTTTTCCCCAGACTCGAACAGTTCAGGAGTGCCAGAGGTTCGTAAGGAGTTCGTCAGCGGGATGTAAATCGCGATCGCAAATTAGGGAAGCGTCAGAGTGATAGCACTATTGTCCAAGAAGCACTTTTCACATGCTTGTATAGCAACGATGAAATATTCAAAGTTTTATGGACTATGTTCTCTTTCGACGGTTTCACTGAATTCCAGACGCGATTTCAGACAAAAGTATCGATATCGCTGCTTTCAAGATTTCTTTTACAAATTTTGTATTAGAATAAAAAGATAAGTAACATAACGATTGAAATATCGGAATTTATCTTAAGGGAAATTTTTTTATACTTGTTAAAAAAAATAAATGTTGAGATTCAAAGATCATTTATCATTGACTTGACAGCGTGAATGACTGTTAAACGGTAAACCGTGTTTAAGGTTTCCCGATTGCACCTGTTTACGACAACACGCATTCGATAATCGGAATCGAATATGTCAGTCGCTCAGTTCTAGCGGATCACGCACATGCACATTACAACTTGATGGAGTAGGATGGGAGAAAAGACTGACTCTAGGGAGTCGATGCCATTGATCTGCTCGATCTATGGATGCTGGACGCTCGCAAATCAACCACCACTTTACCACGCACGTATTCGGTTTTGTATACATATGCGTGCACAATCACATGCTTCTTGTCATTGCGCTACTGCTTTAATATATATTCGTGCGCCAATCAAGTGCTAAGTTGAATAATCTGATATGGAATGTTTCCTCTTTGAAACTTGCAAAACTTTTATAAAATCCCAAGAAAAAAATTCTATATTTGTAAAGAAAATCATACACGTGCTCTTTTTAAGGTCGACACGCTATTTAAATCCTGCATTTAATTCTACGCAAAGATTGAACGGTATTTGATTAAAGTAATCGTATATTTCAAGAAGATGTTGTAAGATTCTAAGATCTGGCCTCGTAATTCTTATTGCTTTACAAGCGTAATTCCGGCCGTACGTATTCAGACATCGAAGATCGATTCGGTGGCCGTGACATAACTCACTAAACAAAACGAACGCGCAACGCGGCAAACGGTGGTTGACAAAAAACAAAAGCAAAAGCCAGAAAAAATAAAGCGAGAGAGAGAAGAGAGTTTGGCGGCGAGGGAGAGAGAGAGAAAACTAGTGTGAAAAGAAGTGGTAAGAGAGACTAGGACATTTCGATACACGTAGCGAGCGATAGAGAGAGAAAGAGAGTGAGAGAGACCGAAACACGCGTAGAGAAATGAAAGGGAGAGAGAGAGAGAAAGAGAGAGATTGCAAGGGTAGGAGCACCACGCGCGAGTAGCGAAAGCTGCGCAAAAAAACCGCAACGCGAAATCCGGACGCCCCGGAAAAAAGGGGCAAAAAGCCAGAAAAAAATAGTGGAACGCTCAACCCCGCCGGTGCACCCCCCTCGCCATCCGGTGGTCCGATGGGGGAAATGAAATCGACAGGGCGTCCACCTATCGGTCCGATGCCACGTACACAATCCCGCGCTTGCATGTAGCATCCTCAACACATGTTGGTGGATTGCTTTGTCCACGTGCATTACGATACACCAGAGCAAACGTCCCCGCTGAGCACACACATTTACGCGTTCTCTCTCTCTCTCTCTCTTTCTATCGCTCTCTTTCTCTCTCTCTCTCTCTCGCTCGCGTGCGCGCGCGCGCTTCAGCCGATCCATGCGCCGGTGTGTTGACGGCGCGTGTATACCCCGACATAACTAAACAAGCAACAAGTGACCTTAAAATCTACGAATAAAAATACCGGCTACACTGATCGGATATCGTGCGCAGCTGCAACGGAGGCGCGAAGGGGTGAAACTGGGTGAGGAATGCGCATCGCCGCCACCAAGAAAGCTCGAGTAATCGTGCGCAACCAGAGTGCAAATATTATGATTATGTTGAGAAAAACAAGAGAAAGAGAGAGCAAAAATAGCGGCAAGGCGCATCGCGGAAAAGACATTTCATTGATTAAAATTGGACGCGGCTGTTCCGATTATAACCGGTTTTCTACTTGTTCTCTTCTTTTGTCAAATACAGACGCGATTATTACAGCAGGTTAACGAGCGCGTACTACCCAGCTCGATTTTCTCGTTAATACGCGCTAAATACTAAATGCGGTAAAGCCTGCTAACGCATTCCGACTTTTCCCAGTAGAAATTCGTTGTTCTAATTGATGCGTAAAGCGCATTACAATGCAACAAATAATTTCATGGTATTAAAGGAAGCACTATTGCAGAATTGACAGAGTAAGAAGATAAAGAATTATTCATCGATTCCAAATTGATTAAAAAAAAAAATTATCGATAAACGAAATGGCATTTTTGGAGTATTTTTAACGTGATCGCCAAAGTGATAAATTTGAGCAAAATTAACTTATGAAAAAACTATGTATATAATCAATAATGAATCTTACTTAATATTATATATTAATAATCGCTATCAAGTTATATACGAATAATTGATTTCACTTTGTATTATATACTAATTTAATTCACACTAGAGAGACTCGTAAAATAGAATTGTTACGATATCACTTTTCCACACTCGGTGTGCTGCAATTATTAACATTGCGCCGCGAGAAAAAGTGGACGTGATCTTCGTAAAGAGGGCGAGTTTCTTCCCGCGGCACTAGCATAGTAAGAAGCAACAAGTGACCTTAAAAACTGCGGGGATAAAAATACTGGCGGTTGATCGAGAGTTTTGCACGCCGCCGCTGAGCCAGCGGTAGATTGGGGTATGATTGGGTAAGTGGGCTTTTCGGGGTTGGAGTTAAACGGGGCGGAGAAGGGAGTGTGTAAAAAGTGGTATAACACTGAGACGCAGGTCTGAACCGAGCACACTGTTTCGTAGTTTGGCCCGTTTATTTCACATGTAGCCATATCGTGCTATCGATGAAAATACCTCTCTGCCACTGGAGAATCGCTTTTAGTATGTCGAACCTTTGAGGAGAATATGTCGTTTGTAGTCAATAATTTTAGCTTAAACGATTGTAATTCTGGCTGTGCAACAAACAAAAAAATGAAATAAAACATTGTCAGAAGACCGTTGCGCGCCTCTCGCGTTTTCACGAGCTTTTCATTTTTGACGTTAATTTTGATATTTGATATGCATCGCAACATGCGAGAAAATACAAGAAAAAGCTTTTGTCTCTTAATTACAGATATTACTCCAAACTTTTCATTATTTACGCTTCATGAATAATTATACTCGATGAATAATCACGTTTTAACGTAACGTAGTAGAGCGTTGATTATTTAACATCGCGATTAAACTTTCTTCTACAAGTCGAGAGACATCGCACGAAATTCTTCGAAAGTAAATCAATCGTATTCTGTACGTATATCTGTCGAGTCGATATATACTACATACGAAAGGACTAGAGCGATCATTAGAGCAAAGGTGGCAGATTCCAACCCCTTTCCTCGTTAGTTCCGCCGGCGACCGCCTAAGCAGGAGCTCGCCACTGTCCAGCAACCCTTTCACTACCACACGCCGCCTTCAACCCCTTAGTACGCACGTACAGGCGTCTACAGACTCGCGGCGATTTTTCTTCGGGATACTACCACAACCCCGCCGCCGGCGCTTCTCACCACCACAGACACGGCGCCCCATCGCGGGCGATACAAGCGGCGAGGTTGCGCGTGTCCTCGTTTCGCGTATCGAAAGGGTAGCGGTGCCTCTCTTTTGCCGGCGATCGCGCATGACCGAGCACGCTCGCCGTCTCCCTCGCACCGCTTCCGTCCTGACCGACTAAATTATAGGTCCGCTCGCTTGTTTATTCACGCTTAATTACACGAGAGCCTCGCGATACTCCGTAACGCACGCGTTGCAGCTGAGTGAGAAGAAGGAAAAAATAAAAAAAAAAAAGGATCCGGATCGGTGTAACGTCGAGCGTTCCTCGAGCGATCCCGGCGTGCGACGAGTCGCACGAAATGCTCCCCTTTCGAAGACGAACCCTCGATCGCTTTCGTACGACCGAGGGACGACAAGGGACAAGTTTAAAGAGATCGTAGCGCTTTTTTTCCCCCCTCTCCCAGATCTCGGGGTCTCTAACTTTCGCGGCAGATCCTCGGGGTCGAAGGTGAGCGTTCGAAGTGTCTCACCGATACGTACGCGTGGTGGCGAACGCACACGCCGTCGCCTCGGAAATACCGACGTTACACCTCGTGGTATCCGCATGGCTCACACGTATACGCGCGGCGAGTCGTCGGTGTGATAAAACGGCGGTCGCTCTCTCGCACCTGTTCTCGCCGCGTCTGTCTCTCTCCGCCTTCGTATATACCTTCGTGGAGGGTCGGTGGTCAGCTTGCAGCGGGAGGAGGCTTCTCTTTCTCCCTTTCTCTCGCGCGCGCGCTCCCTCTTCCCCCGCCCGCTCTCTCCGTCTCCGCCGCTTCCGTCTGCGTCGTGCTGCCCCTCCGGGGGCGCGCAGGGCTTTTCTCTCTTCTCCGCAGCCTCCGTCAAGCTCCGTCTTCCTCCTACGATCGCTGTCCGGCGCGTCTCGAACGAGTTCGGTGGCGCTCATATCGTCCGTCGCCGCGTCCTCGTCGCGCTCGGGTCTCGAGGGGGGTAGGAGGGACGGCGCGTCCCGTCTCGCTCCTTCGCACGCGGCTCTCACCCCTGCCGACCCTGCCCGCCCTGCACGTCCAACGGCGATTCCGTCGCGAGCTTACACGATCGGGATCTTCCTCGTCGCACCGTCGATTCTCCCGTTGCTATCGCCTTCCCCGAGACTCGTTCAGGAGCGCTGACGAGGCCGTCGTCACCCGGGGGTAAGACGCTCTACGCTCGGATATCGTTTCGATCAAAAGTCAGACTTTCTCGTATATATACTACGTAACATACTTAATTATTCATACCTCCTTTCGTCTCGCGAAATCGTAGCGTTCCAAGATCTTAGATTCGCATTAGAAACGTATTAGACAAGTATATACATCTGTACGAAATTGCGCGGCTACGTTCACGGCGCGAAGCGATCTGAAGTGTCTCTCGGTACAGGTCTCTAGTGATTTTCGTTTCTATCGCGCGGCCGTATATCCAAGCATCTGAATCTCGATCGATTCCCCCCCCGCGCTAGTGTGAAGTGAATCGCAGGGCGGGCGGGCTCGGAGCACCGCGCGGAAAAACGCGCGATCGCGCGCAGTCCTTAAATAAGTTACGGGCGGGGGCGGCACGGCGTAGCGTTAATCGACGTAAACGGCGTCTCGCATAAATCTTCAATTTTACCGCTCCGGGCGGTCGGGTTCCCGCGTAGTACCAGCGCCAAGGGGCGGTCCTGCTCCCGCGGCACTTTTCTCTGTCTCTCTGCCGGGCGCGCGCGAGCCGTATCTCGCACCCCAGCAGCCCCCGCGCGCGTCAACCCTTCGCCGGCAACCCTCCGCGCGCGCCCGTCGGTCCGTCCAGCCGTTCGCTCGCCTCGCCGGTCCTTCTCTTCGGCCGGCGCGGAGCGGAGCGGCGCGGCGCGGCGCGCGGATCTTCTTTCTCTCGTTCGTTTCCCACCGCCTGCCGCCGATCTCACGCCGACGGCGCGCGCCGTCCTCGTCTCTCGCACTGGCCGCCTAGGAGAAGCAGCGCGGCAGCTTGCGATTGCGCGCGCTAGAGGCGCCACCGTACGGGGCAAAGTGGCCAAGAGGGGCCACCGGCTTGCTCCGCCGCTGGCCGGCGCGCGTAGTTCTCTCCCTTCGGCTTACAGCATCCGCCGGAGCTTCTCCTCTCTCCGCCTACGCGGTGCGAGTGTGCCGTGTGCGCCAGTGCGCCCGCAAGCCCGAAAGTTCGCGCTCCGCCACGCAGCCCAAGCTCTCTCTACCCGCGCGCTGATCGGCCACGTTCGTCAGGCCGGGAGCCCCCACGTAAAAAGAGGCACCGGGGCCGCGCGCGCGAGCCGAGGAAAAGGACCCGAGAAAAGGAACGATTTGTTTAACCGTATATTTAGACAAAAAGTAAGCAAAGTTTCGGTTCTTCTTCCTTTTTTTCCCCTCCTGTTAAGTAAAAAAAAAAAAAACGGAAAAGGAAAGTTTTTCGCGGCGAAGAGGAAAAAAGTCACGGGAAGGAAAGGTGCCGGGGGAAAAGGACCTTTTTAACGACGCGGCTCGACGTTGTAGATACTGTGATGTTGAAAGCTCGCGCGAGAGCTTGCAGTGAGCGAGGATCGAAGAGGATCGTCAATCTGCCGGCATCGAGTGCGCCGATGTTGTGAACATCTTCTTACCCGTCTCCTCGTCCTCCGAACTTGTCTCCCTGGGATCGGCGCGACAAACAGGTGAGTGCGACAATCGACGAGCGAAGGTAGACGTCACGAGAGACCCTTTCTCGTACACTTTTCACCTCGAGTCTCTTTTGTGCCTCCTCGCGGCCCCGAGTTTCGCGCAACGATTCTCTTTCCTCGATCGCACGCGGATCAGTCGTGTGATTTTTTCGGTTACCGGACTAATCGGACACCGGACTAATTTCTCAATCACTCGGGTTAATCCATCTCGGTCGCGTGGGATTACTTTCGCGGAAACCAAAACATCGAGACTTTAGCACGAGCCAGGAAGAAAACGACGAAGATTGTCAAAATCCTCGTCAGGATCAAATGAACTTTTCATTTTTTTTTATCTTACACCCTACTTTCATCTGAGACACGCTAAAGAGACGCGAGATACGACGAAGGAGGAGGAAAGACTCTCGCGATAAGTGAAGACAAGTAGAAACGTTGGCTCTTTTCGCGCTTCGGCAAAACGTGCGGAAGCCCTCTTTCGAAGCGAGGCACATGCGAGCGCGATTTTACACACAATTATGAACAACCGTGCGACAGCACCCGCTTTCTTTCAGTCGAGGGATACAATACAAGGCGCGCGACCTTCACCAGTGGAATACTCGCTTATTTTTCTTACGGCGTCTGACTACGCGATGCGTTTCCCCTTAGACTAGCTACGCGCTTCCGCGCGAAGGGAAGCACTCTTGATCGTGTGGTGATGTTGACGGTGACGGATGTGATGTGCTGGTGTTAACTGTGCTCGCGTTAAGAAACGACCGTAAAACGTACGCGCGTAAAAAGAAACGGCAGTATCCGAGTGACAATAAGATCGTAACAGCGAGAGATATCTCATTGTCAGTATCTCCTCCAATCGTGGTGCTCCTAAAACTAATAAAACAAGAACGATCGTGCGATTGATAAATAAGAAGCATCGTGCAATATAACCGCGCTAATAATAAATAATTGCTCAGTTCTTTATTGAAACGGACGCGCTAAGATATTTAGGCGCCGAATATCTCTAATCGCGTTCAGAATATTAAAGCGCTATTAAAATTTTCGCGCTGCTTTGGTGACATTATTTTGTGCTATCGACAATTGGAAAGAAAAAAATATGAATGAAAAAAAATGTGTTCTATCGTAACATTGAAAATATCCTTCAAATTAATGGCGAGAATAAATTACGCGATATATAATAAATCTTTCTATTATAGAGAAAGGCGTGTCGGAGTTGTACAATTAACTTAATTGTGTAATTTTTACGTAAAAGTCGTGTTGCTAGAAATATTGAGCACAAGTATTCAATAAATAAAGAAGAAATTGAATCGGTACATAAATTATGGGGAATAAAATAATAAATGATTAACAGTCAGCATACGCTTGAGAAGATAAAACCATTTTCAAATAAATCTCGCGTGATAAGTGCAATAAATTGAATTCTAAAACGCTCATAGAATTGCAGCGTGACGCTAAAGCATTGATAAATAAAAGAGATTTTGAAATGCGTGATAATTGGGCAAAACTTATCGGAAGCATCTTCGTGACAGTAGGTACGGTCGGCTCCTGTCAGCCTGAAAAGCGGAGATGTCAAACATTGTTCCGACGGCAGCCGTTTAACCCGCGACAGGTCGGGACAGACGCAACGCGGATTCGTTTTTAAATCAATAACATAAACCTCATCGAAGCTATTCTCAAACGACGTAAGCTGAAACGTATAAAAAACCAGTCATTTAGGATGGGAATATCAATCGCTGTAATTAATAATGCTTTCGAAAGTATGTTAAATTCAATTAAGCTTTCAAAAACCGGCATCGTTTTTCATTACGTCAAGTATTTTTACAGCTATTCGAAAATCAAGTTATCACGCTAATAGTTGCTATAATTGTGAACTATATTTCTCGATTTCGTGATAGCAAAGAGAAGGGGATAATCGTTTTAGTAGAATTTGGAAAAAGTGAGAGAAGATATTCGCGGTATTGTAATTTAACGCTTCATCACTCTCTGTTTTTTTGCTGATTATCATCAGTAAAATAGAGATTCGCACACTGTAATTTCCGACAGTCGAAAGAGTTTCAGAAATCTTATCTTTGTCGTACACTTAAAATTAATCGTAGCGACGAACAATGACGTATCCATGGAACACTAAGATGTTGTTCGAGCAGTCGTCCGTATTGAACTAAGATCACGAGAAAGAGTAACCAAGAGCAACGGAAAGTCCAGTAGAACCAGTTTCGTCAGTTCAGGTACGCGTTTGAAAAAAAAAAATCCGGTTTTGGAGCGAAAGGGTTTCAGTAAAGCGCGCGGCGGAACTGTTTTGCTGTCGGAATGCCGCGTGCAGTTAGCGGTTCGATCGATGGTCGCGTATAAACAGCTAATAATCAAACGAATCGTGTCATAAACAATCCCCACGGTGGGGGCGGTAGGGTGGTGGTAAAAGTATAAATGAGTGTCGATCGGTAGTGGGGTGTACAGCCAGGGGTGGGGGTGGCGGCTTCGAAAAGCGCAGAAAAGCTTGACCCGCATAAAAATTTGTTTCGATACATCCGCGACCCCACGGCTCGCTCTCTTTCTCTCTTCCTGTCTCTTTATTACCAGAGAGGCTCAGTGAATAAAAGACGTCTTGTCTACTGTAGTTTCTACAACGTCGATCCGTCATGATATTTGCTATCCGTACGTTGTAAGTTCGGACGAAACATAATTCAACTAACGGACTTCGAAGCTCGAATGTCGTCTGTTTTCGGAGGATACCTTGATCTTTAATTCCTTTTAATTCCGGACGAGTCATCTAAAAGCTACAGCAACTTCGTCAAGTTAAAATTGATATTAGCTTTTTTCAAACTTCGGGTAAATATAAACGATCATACTCTCATTCTCTCAGGCATTTAAATTGATACAATCTCGTGGTCAAAGGGCTAAGCGTGAAAGAACTTTTGTGACAGCGCATCGTAAATCAAAGCTCATTCTTGTATATATGTTCAAATATATATTCCTGAACTATAATTCTCAATTTCTGGACAAAAAAACATCTGTAATTATTTGCGATTGTTTCAAGAGAAAATTTATTATTAATTTTATTCATTTTTTGTCTCAACCGTTTGTCGACACAAATTACGTAGTTTGATTGTTTTACGGTATTTTATGTGTACATCTTTTTTTAAATAAATTGTGTCATTTATATCAAAATTATTGCCTTTTTTACTGCCTGAAGCTTATGAATCTTTGCTGTACAGTAATTTTATTGTTAATAAAAGTGTAAAAGTAGAAAAACTCTTTACTTCTTTAATATATTCGTTAACATGATGTTACTGAAAATTATAATTTTAGATACTTAGTCTCAAACATATTTTAAAATTTTTATATGGATCACACTTTCAAAGTTGCGTTTATACTTGTTGACAGCTAAAAGAATGATATAGTATTCCATGTGAAATCTTGTCCATAATACAACATGATATGATCCATTTTGAGAATCTATAAGCAAATTTGCCAATATATTATTTATAAAAAAATATCTTCCGTTTTCATATTTTCTGAACTTTATGCATTTACAGATTTCACATTTAATTTACGAGCAAAAACTTATAAAATAATATATTTAGATTCTTTCGAGGAAAACGATTTTGCAAGAAGTCATTTAAATTAAGTAAAATCACAGAAAATTTGTTCATAAACTGACAATAATAAACTCTATATTTCATATTCTTTATATTATTTCTATGCACATTTATCGTTGTATCTTGTATCTTGTTTAATTTTACATCTCAGTATCTGTCATTATTATATTTCAAAGAATCCTTCATCAACTTCAATAGACATATTATCGCGTATCTAATTTTCTCTATCCACCGTCCGAAAAACTTGAAAACTCTTATCTTTTCGGAACGGAGTCATTCCAATAATGCCCTTGACAGATGTAACATTAATCTTTCACGAAAATAAAGAAAATATAAAAAGTTGAACAGGAAGTCGAACATGCACAGGTATCATTCTGAGACGATATATAACGGACCTTTATTCTTGTCACACACAAACTTGTCACTGTCATCATCATCTCCCAAATGAGAAATCTACCCGTTGACGGTAATACGAGACTATCGATGACAGTAATGCACGGGATCGTGGAGTTTATCCCGGAAAGAAACGCGGCGAAAGTGATCTTGTCGGCGCGTCACATCGGCGCGTGACTAGGACGGGATGTGTAGTCGTCGAAGATCGATGCGCCTGAAAGCGTTCAAAAAAATGAAACAATATATACGGCCACCTTTCCCCCTCCGTCCTGTAAAAAACCACGAGGTCGGTCCTGTTGTTGTCTCTCGCAGTGGGAACGGTATGGGCAGGGGTGGGGAATATGTGTACTCCGAGGGTGAACGGTATGATAACGTCGAACGGGTCGACACGCGATGTATCGGTCGGCGAAGAGAGGAAAAAATGAAGGGAGGGGGAGGGGGGGTTGTGAAGGTTGGCCCCGAAAGAATCGAAAGTTTCGTCGAGTCGTAGAGATTTGCTGCGGAGCAGCGTAGCGGAGGAGGATGGGGTGAACGCGGAGGAAAAGGGTTGGGGTGACTCGAGGCTGCTTGCTTGTAAGAGTCCGGTGGACGAGAGTAGGGGGATACCGCGGTGGATCAGGGGTAGGAGGACGAGGAGACGAGGAAGGACGCGCGTGTAGAGGGGATGCGAGTCGAGGGTGAGTGGGTTAACTGCAAAACCCGATCGTCCGTGTTTTTATCTTAAGACGACTCTCCTCCGTAGAAGCCGTAGGAAACGAGAAGAAGGGGTTTGACGTTTCTGGAAGGGATTCCTCGCCGTCGGGTCCGCGTTGGAGGGGTAGATACGGCGGCGGTGGCGGCGGCGGCGGTGGCGGCGGTGGCGGCGGCGGCGTCGGCGTCGGTAGCGTGCGTCGCGAGGGGGTGCAGGAGGGGGCGGTGGTGGTGGCAGGACCGGGATCGACTGGGGGGTGGGTGGGGGTGGTGGTCTCGCTCCTACGAAAGAGTCGGTGGGGATAAGACTACCCTCGGAGGCAGGAGTGCGTTTGCGCCGCCGCCGTGGAGGTGGCATCGGGTGCTAAGGGTTGCTTATTCGCCCTGGTCCCTGGCGGGGGAGGGTGGTCTCTCTCTCGTCGACGTTCACGACGGGGGTGGGGAACCCCTCGTCCCCGACTGCAGGGTTAGGGTGGTCTTTAGGTCTGTCAGTAGCAAAGCGGCGGCCTCATCATACGGAGCTGCCGGGGCTGACCAGCGAGGCCGAAATCACTTAAGACGCGTACACCTTGTAATATACCCACCGGTACAGCCGCGCGCGCGCGCACCGCTAGCCCACTCACACATACACACATACACGTACACGACACGTACACGTACACCGCATACACCGACCAACACGCAACACTCACATGAGACTCGTTGCGCGCGCGCACACGTAACACACGCGCGACACACACGTACGACCGGGGGAAACGACGGCTCGCCTATACCGCACGGAACACCACGTACACACGGAGACGTCCGGCTTACATGCACGTGCGTACACGTCCAAGGAACGCGCACACCCGCTCGCGGATATATACGTATGCCCTAAGGACACCAAGGACCAAACGCCGTGGAGCTACGGGTCCGCGAACGTGGTGCACGAGGTCGCGAACGTGGTGAACGGGAAGATCGCGCGGAATCTCGAGTCGTTGCTAGCGGCTGCTAGCGGTCAACGGACGGACAGTGCTCACTGGTGGTGCTTGATCGTGGATAAAGCGCAACGTGACTCGCGATGACGACGAGGAAACTTTCGCGGAAGACTATGTGATCCCGCATGTTACTCTTCGCATCTACCTCGCGCGTTCGCAAAATGATCGGCCGACCGGCTCAACTGTAGGTGGGGACTACAGTGCTGGCGATTAAGTTACAGTGTCCGGGCTGGTCGCTCCACCGGTACTTGCTCGGTATCTTCGGATGAACCGTTGTGTCCGCGTATCACGGATTCGCGTTTCTTTCTACCAATCTGTTATCCACCGTTGCTCCTACGGCGCACCGTTCGTGACTTAGTGTGACACGTGTGTTTATCTCGGGGATAATGTGGTCGCATTGCAGATAAGGTAAAGTTACGTGGCCGGTGCATCTCTTACTGTGTTTTCTCAGTGTTTTCGGTGAAATGATCGAGCTACTTGCCGATTCGCGCTTATTGCTGTGTATCCGCATCATACCTCGGATATCTCAAAGACAATCGTTACGCATCATCGAAATCATCTTGGCGATACCGAATGCAATGATAAATGTTACGAGTTCTAGTAGACAAACAGAGTTGAGGATAGAGGGAACAAGTTCCAGAGAGAAGGGACAAAAATGAAATGAAATCGTCGGAGATAGAATTTCTTTCGTGTGTTCCGGTGTATCTTCCCCCTCGCTTGAGTTCGGAAGAGGGTCGTCGGACGTTGTGTGCTTTCGTAGCGATTGTGGAGTGTAACGCATTCGTAAATGTATCTCCCATTATACGCGAGCATACTTCGTGCTACCCTGATTTAGTTTCGAGTCGCGGCCGTCCGTGATTAATGATGGACGCGGCTTTAAATTAGGACGACAACGTGCTATTAAATTAGCGGATAATTTGATACAGAATATAATACGTGGTATCGGTATCGCCAAGTGTCGGGATAAAATTTGATTCGGTCGAATGGCGAGATTATCGATGGGCGCAGAGTGGAAATCATATTTTCGAAGCCCATCAACCTAATTTTAATACGCCATTCTTTACGAGGTGTATAAAATGATCGTGTAACGCGGGTGCGCTAGGCATGCTGATTTTCGAAGCGAGTAAACGTGCCGGCGGTGTTTAAAAAACCTAGCCCTCTGGTGGGGTGACGTTGAAAAGAGCCGCGATTCGTATTATCCGGTGGTGTTTAATTGAGATTTAATTGACCCCTCCATTATTCATCGCGATTGTCAATGCGCGGTTTATGCGGTGTGTGCTACCAATGTTTCGCTTTCATTCGCTCATATTATTGTTACGAAATACAATTTATGCTTTTTGCTTTTCGTTGCATTTTATTTATTTCTGTTTTCCCCACGTGTATGCATTATCCTGTGTCCCGCCTAATCGACGCTGCAAGCTCTTGTCGCAATGTAACGATGTAGCTACTTGTACGATTGTACGCAAATTTACCCTGTAATTTCGACAGCTTGCACGATCCTACGCATATATCCCACACATCCTTGCTAATTTATATTTTATTTTATACAGTTTACGTCAGTTAAGGCGCATGTAAGGGACGACAAGTTTTTGGAACTAAACCTCGAGTGTGTAAGAAACTTCGTAATTTCTTTGCGAAACCGTTGAAAATCGGATTGTGCGCAAAAACCGTCACCGTTACGTCATCACGATGAGCGTACGAGCTTTTCGTATCGCACGATTTTATCGCACGTCACCTCCGTCGGGAGTCCTTCGCAGTCTCGATGTCGCGTTTATATCCACGTCTATTTTCTCTTGCAAAGACTATTCCGCTGGCCGTCCGATAATGCATCGAGTTTACTATCCGACTAATAGGATCGATATTTTTCGACCTTTATTTTCAGCAATCTTAAACCGTTGGCCTCATCTACTCCATTTGTGTATGAATTTTTCAAAAAATCAATGTAAAGTTCGTGAACCTCGGGATTCGTGAAGCAAACGTGAGGCAAGTCAAGGTGTAAAACCAAAGAATATCGCTCGCAGATGCACCACTAAAAGATTACCGATGTTTCGACCGGTGCTCTAAGTATTCGTGGATTTTCGAGAAATAATGTTCGACATTTTACGTATAACGTCTCGTTTTTTTCCATTTCGCAAAATGGGTGATAAATAGAAATCATCCTCCACGATATCCGCGCGAACATTTACTTAACGATAAAAACGGATATAGATAGCGGAACTGAGTCCGTTTTTCACCGAGCAATAATAAAATTTATAATAATTAGATGATGATAATAATTAGTTCGCTAGGAAAGATTGATATTTGCTACGGTAAGATTAAACTGATTATTATTTGCATTACAATTCAAGCGCTACAAGTGTAATGAATTATCAATCGTCTTCTCAAACTTTCCGCTATCACTTAAGAATTATTGACGATTCTCCTTTCGAAATATTCTCTGGTCTTAGAATTTGAAATTACATTGAATTATTAAATACTAATTATTTTTTCATCATATTATTTTAATGTATTATATCCGTCATTATCATGCAGCGTATCCCATTAATGAAACTTCATCAATTTTTGTGGTTTATCCTAGAAACGGGTAGGAATATGTCATTGATACATAAATTTCTATCGGCAATGTGTTTTGTGTCTATTTAAAAAAAAACAAAGAGAAGAGATTTTGTGTCAAGTCTAACATATTTTTAACTTGCTGTAAGAGAATATCGCGCTAAAAGCGATAATGCATCGCGAGTGCATCTTAATACAGATTATTTGACAGAACAAGATGGATATCGAGCGCACGAATAAAGATGCTATTTGCTTCTACGGTTTATTACTCGTGTCAACTCAAACTCCACCGTATTTCTAAAATTATCCTTCCGTTTCTGAAGAATGCTTCTTAAAAAAGAGTTTGATATTACTTCTCGATACTTTGTTACTTTCTTCAGACATGAAACAAGATTGTATTCATTTACACTTAATAACTTGCTATTGACTCAGCAATAAGTGGAAATTTCATATCTTTTCATTATCGAGGAAATTAAGTAAACGTATCATAAATCGTATATATTACATATCTATGTAGATAGTCATCAGTACAAATGAACGAAGTTAATTTTGATATCGAGAGAAGAAATCGCACGAAATAGCGAAAATTGCGAATAAAGCAGTAGATTTCATATTATATAGATAAAATTCTAGACTTGGAGTCTGAGCAAGTGCATGTTCGAATTGTACAGCGTGAAGGGATTTGTCAAAAATTATCGGCTCGCAAAAAAGTTTCCGATCACACTTGGTATAATTCTTTGATCCTTCGTAAGAGGCCTTTGACCTATAATCAACGAACGTGTCGAACAATACGGGGCAGCTGTCACTGTCCCTGTCTCTGTCGCTGTCGCCCGTTATCAACATCTGCCTCGTAAAGCAGCGTAGTAAGTGTGGACACCGACGCGCGACTACGCACACGTACGCATCCCGCGTCCGTAATCTACAAACAGCTTCGAATTCAGAGTTTCACTTCGCTTATCGCGCGCGAGCTCTCCTTCCAATATTTGTTCGCGGCGAAAGGGGGATCGAGAGTGACTTTTATCAAATGGCTGTATTGTCGTCGAAAGAATGGACGTCGCTTTCCCACACGACGCGCTCCTTAACATCCTCCACGGATTCGTTAACGGCCGATAAAATACGGGTACTGCGCATTGACACTTTTGCACACTGGCGCGACTCACGTCGACGATTTTGACAGCAAAGTTCCGCGTTCCGATACGTACGTGCATCGAAACCGCCTGGGATAAGACACAATACGTTGCCGCCACTATAGTGGTAAAGAATCTTTATAACCACGACGCGCGTACCGACAACGCAATTATAACTTCGATGTCTACAATTGAAAGCAAAAAAAACCATTTCTCGCGTGTCATGAGAGAAATCAATTTTACATACGCGGCAGAAAGGGTGGAAACAGCTTGCTTGATTAGCTTACTTGCTTGACAGCGGGTTGATCGAACGGGATTAAAGTTCGCATCTCTATTATGGACGATCTTAGCGTTACTCAACCCCGGTGCTCCGGTTCTTAATTAATTTTGCTAAAGTTAATTTGCGGCGGGGATAAAAGCAGATTTCCGATGTACCAAATCGCATAACTTTTTCTCGGTTAGGGAGCGCACTTAAGCCCCGACGACAGAAAGCTCGGATATTTGGTTTAATGAAATCTCTGGATTATGGGATTACGAATCCGGTGGGGCCTACTAGCTCTCAAAGTTCGCATTACCGTTCTTGCTTGCTACGAAACTTGCGATACGTCCCGGTTTTCGGTAGGAGTTTACACTTCGCCTTGAGATACATTTAGAGCCGTCACGCGTCAAATGTGATACGCGCTGGCACTTTCCGTATCGCTTATATAAGATCCCAATGCGCCTAGAGAAACCATTTATTCCACGAATCGAATGTACCTGAGATGCATGCATTTTTAAAAGTTGCAAAAATGTCAAAACCCAAGTAATATTCCGTGCAAATAAGAGCTAACATACACGATGGAAAAGTTAAATGTAACTTCATAAGTGCAATCGAAACGTTGCAGAGCAAACACATGTAAGTTATATAAACGATATCTGTGAGAGATGAAGGAAGGTAGTTTAATTTCATAAACATATTATACAACTTAATGAATATATAACGAATGAGTTTAACTAATATTTATTGGCCAGGCGGTATTATGCGTCAAACAGTTCAATTTTATCTCTCGCAGAAATATAATCTGCACAAAAATAAAATAAGTAGCATTACCACGAGCAGTGAATTCTATTATGCACTTTGCGCACACCCACGCCAAATAAAAAAAATGACACTCGCTTTTCGAACCGGGAGTGGATTGTCATCGCGCGAGCTTAATCGCCCGCGTCATTAGCGTGCCTCGTATGTAGACGAAGAGCTCTGATTACATAGCGTTTCCCAACTGAAGCGCGATACTCGAGGATCATTCGAGGATCGTTCGAGAATCGGGCTAGCTGCAGTCGAAGCGATTGAGCCGAGATCCAAACGAGTCCGCATGCATCGAGCTTTAGGAGTTTCGCGGCCGTTATTATGGCTCATGTCCCAGCAAGCGTTGGGAGTAACGCTGTTTAAGCGTTCCCAAACGGCGGCCGTTGTCAGAAATTCGCCAAGTTTCGAACTGCCAGTTGTCGTGATGCGTTAAGACGCTGTCGTCGCTGTCGTTGCCGTTAGCTTTACGCGACGCGAGACGAAAACTTTCGTCAGATTCTGAATTGTCGAGCCTAATCTCCCAGGACACGCGTAGATAGGCGAGAAGTAAACGAAGTAGGATGCATGCGAATGAAGTTTAGAAAGTTTCAACTTTGCAGAGGAACCTTCCAAGTTGGAGAGACTTGGAAGAAAGAACCTTGATCTAATCGGACTGTGCCATTCGTGATGAAACACGGAGGGCAGGAAACTTTCACGATCGATATATTTGAGCTGAAAAGTAGAGTCATCATGAAAAGAACGCGACGGCGAAAATGATGTCGAGTAAGCGACACGAGCAAAGTAACGAGCAATAAAAATGCGAGAAAAGTAACACTCTTTGTGCTTTGTAAAGATTTGAAAACCCGGGACAGACTTTTATGGCCTCTGCGAAGGAGGAACTGCTCCTTCGCGAAACAGTGTTCCTAAGCTCGTTGAAACAAATGTAGCCGAATGCCGGCCTATTTGCATACTCATTGTACTGTAAGTACTTCACCCTAACGGCGGTTGGTAGATCCCATAACAAAACGGAATACGATGGTGCAAGGTCTCGGAAGCTCGGCGAAAATCGTTAATACCAGCAAGAATGTGTTGTCCAAAATTATGTGAAATTACATTGCATTACACACACACACACACACACACATGCATATATATATATATATATATATATATATATATATGTTTTTCTTTTTTCTTCAAAAAATTATATTCCATTATGAAAAATCATTTTTATTTTTTTATTGATTTACTATAAGTTTTTGTCGTTCCGAGAGTTTAAATAGATGTGACATAATATAAAAAATAAATATTTTATTTATAAAATAATAAAATTTACAGCTCGTTGGTTTAAAATCAATATGAATACAGGCAATATCAATGCGAGTCAGAATACCGATGTTGTGGCGCATACAATTCTTTTATTAAAACAATTAATGTCCCGGAATATTTCGATCATTGATTGTGGTTATCTTTAGCTATATAGTTTCTCTTTTATATTAATTAGTGACAATTTAGAAATATAAAAATAGATAACTAAACTAGGACTGTATTATTAGATCATATTATCCACATTGATTGATAAAGTTTTGGTGTTTTAATTTATAATATACTTATCGCTATTTTCTCACTCCTTTTATTTACAGTGTTTTTATTGCATTCTCGATCGTTTTAATTCATACTGAAACAGTCACGAGAACGTACGCAAGTTTTCTCCGGAGCGTAATATTGTTAACTATAAAACTAATTTATACTGTTTTTGATAATAAACTAAATCGGCAATAGTCTTTTAAAACTTTATGTGTTAGCTGTATTCCGAAATGTTTAAAAAAAATTAAATAAATGGGATTTCTACGTCATAATTGTTTTTGTTTTTTTTTCAAGGCTAGCAGTTTCAAGGCTTTGGTTTGTCACAATCTCTCATTCCGTAACAAGTCGTCTCTAAGAATACACGCAAGCTCATCTGTATGTCGCGTAACTGTAAGAGCAATATGTTATAAATTTTAATAATAATCTAAATCGAGAATCGACGTTTTCTCTCGTATCGGTTCTCGCCTGTGTTCAAATTGTTTTATTTAAGTGTGTGAATATATATGTGTATGTGTGTGCAAAGCCAAATCATGAACAACACATTTCTGCGGCTGTATCTCAATTTGATGAGTAATTCGCTCCTAGTAATTTCCATTTTCTCGCGGTTGGTCTTATCAAAGAAACACTGAGGAATTCCCCGTTAAATTTTTCTAATTTCTTGCAACATCGCGGATTAGGATCTAACCACAAAACCGCGAACAATTTTAAAGACAATACACGCGGAAGCTGCTGCATCACCGTTTCGCAATCGAGTGCTATTGCACTGATACAGTTAAACCGCGAAACATACAAACTGATTAGAAATATGTTTATTAAGAGCATTGAAAATAGAATATAATTTAAATAGCTGTCTCTTGCAATCATTATATATATTGTCCAAACTTATACATATTGTATGTATATATATATATATATATATATATATATATATATATATGTATGTAATATGATATTTATATTTTCTAAGTAACTCAAAATGAATAAGATATTGTCCCCAAAATATTACTCATTCAAGATTGAGTCATACCTCTCGTCATCTACCAGACTCAATGATTGCCGAAAATGGGGAGTACATTGCAATTAATAATATCGGTAATTGGTGTATGCGTGCCGCGTGCCGCTGAACTTCAAAGGTCATCGCCTGGCAGCGCGAGTTTAATTAACGCAATCAAATGAAAATATTCATGTACGCGCTGGCGCGGGGCTCGGTGTGCGTGCACGTCCGTGTGTCGGCGTGAGCCGCCAGCTCATTATGCAAAAGTTCTGTGCGTTTCCCGCAATTTCAATATTCGTTCAATTCCCGAAAGGCTCGCAACGGTAAATCGTGGCATTGACACAGATCGCGCGCTTCAAAATCGGATATAACTCGACTTTTCGGTCGGACGTTTTAAACTGTCGCCGTGTTCGATGTGTACATCGCATGCTGCTGTAATTAAAATAGTATTTTGATAGGGCACGTAATGAATGTAATACGTTTCACTGCATATTTAATTCTTCGATGTCTCATGTAGTTAAATGAAATTATAACATGTTTATAGATGCGAAAGATATGCAATCGTATGTTTAAAAGCGCATCGAAAACTTTCTCGTTCAATGAAAATTATATGAATGGCACGTTGAAAATTTTTACATTATTTTCGCATGTGATATCACGAAAGTTTTTTTCCTTATAATATCATGAATTTCAATATTTCCTTCGGTCATTCATTGCGGTTATGCGTAAGGAAAAGAAATCTAAAAATATTCGGCTGAGTCGCGTGATATCTTTTGTGCGTATCTTGTGAAATAATTATTACAAAGTACCCATGCATCGAGCACTTCGGTTTGTCATAGATTACGCCTTTCTGATATAAAAACCGTATAGCTAACACCACGAATTATCTTGCATTTGTTTCCCCTATTCTGCATAATCACGCGTGACTCTATACGCGTTATCTCGCGACACTCGATCTAATATCAGACATTAGCGCACATCCCGGAAATCGTGTAGCTTTCTGTCGCTAGCTCAGCAGCAATTGGTGTCCTTCGTCACCCCCTACAATCTCGAGAATGCGTGTGGAGACTCGTACAATAATTGCAGATCAACGCGTGTCGCACGTTGACGCTCGCGTCATATCTGCGTGATTGCGTTTGACAATATAAAAAACGCGAGCTCAAGACGTGGAAACAAGTGCAATTTAATTCGTGATTTTTGCCGATATCAATGCCGATAGAAATTAAATCGCACACTCAATCATTTACCGCTAATTGAATAAAAACGCTTCTTTGCGTTATTATTTTTGCACGTTCGATCATTAATGTCGCAAAAAGTGGCATAATCTATTTTTACGTGCACCGCACAAAGAGTTATCATTTCGTTGGCGTGTCCCTGACTTATGCATGTCATCGACAGCGACCACGACAGTTATCGGTGACGGACGACAAAGTTGAAAAGTCGGCAATGGTTAAAACCGTCTTTACTATCGAAATCAATGCACGCAACATTGCCGGAAGTCTATAAGAAAATTATTAGCAAATTCAAACGTTTCGATTTATTCCTCGATATACCATCAGCAGACTCCACAATTCCGAGTCCACACTGTCGAGTTGTGACAATCACATCAATCGAGATTTGCAGCACTTAAATTAAGTGCACGATAAATCACGGTATCTATATCGGATTTTCATTACCGAAGAAGTCGCAGAAGAAATTGCGACGATCAATTCGTCAATTTTCAATTGTTTTTCACTTTCGTGAATTAAAGTACTATCGGTTTCGATATTCGAAGGGATCGCTCGACCGGCGACGTATGCAATCACGATCAATTTACGAGCGGAAGGTGGAGGCATCGAATTATGTCGTTTACGTCGACGATCGTCGCGGCTCTTTGTATCGCAGGATCGCCTTACGTGCCCGAGTATCCGCCGTAACGCAAATCGGTGCACGCGAGCTCGCTCGCCGTGCGCGTACACGCACCCGTATATTGACACTTCTGCGGTGCAGCGGCGTGTGATGCGTCGACATAAACGCGCACGGTTCGTTGCTGCGACCCGGCGTGCACACGCGCGCGGGTACGCGCGCGTGAAATCGACCACGTGTGTTCGCCGTCGTCGTTATCATCGCCGTCTACAGGCGGGATGGCAACGGGCGGGCGCGGGTAGCGTTGCTGCGGGGAGGAATCGGTCGGAATACGTACACGAACGCATACTAATTAAAAGCCATATTATCGCGCACGTCGCGAGAAGACGTGCTAATTACATCTCGAAGGAGAGGTTTTTTTTACGCCCCATCATGGACCCGCGAATGAATGAAGCGCGAATCTCGCGCCTGCTTTCTTTCCGTCTCTGAAAGAGTCTTTCTCTCTCGCGCGCTGCTGCCTTGAATCGACGTACCTGGATATACCTTCGTGCCATTATACCAAAGATAGTCTCGCAAAATTGCCCGTTCGCTTTCGCCGTAAAGATATTATCCGTTTTCGTAGTATAATTGTTATTATCAATGTTGGAAAAGAAAAGAAAAAAGCTAATTACTGTTCGTTAAGGAACGCATACATATATTCAGATTTCTAATACTCTGTTTTTTTCTGTTTAGATTAACGAATGACGCCGTAGCAGAGGGCTGGTTGGTGCGCGGATACCGGGACACAAGAGGTAAGTTTGATGTTAAATTGAGAGGTAGAAATATTAATATATATTAATATTTCTACCTCTCATAATATATATTAATATTAATATTTCTACCTCTCATAATGTATATAAATAATCGCACATTGAAATCGATCGAACCAGTTTCCAAATTTTGTCGCGATCAGTTCAATTCCATGGAACGTGTAAGTCATTAGTATTGACTAACAATGGATTCAGTAGGATGTTTGATGTCCATGACTTTGGCGACTAAAGCTCGTAATCGAAAACATATATGAATATGATAATATAGGATATTACTTCATAAAATTGATTACAAACGTTATGTTTTTACTAGCGCTTTGCTGTCATTCAGCATCGAATAAAAATATCGTTTAAAAATTATAATTTATTTGTACCTTAATCAATGATGCATGCAGGAAAACATAATAATTTATTGATAATAAAAACGTTACAAATTATTCATTATTACTATTATAGTTTTATTTAATTTTTTTGGTGAATAATTTTGCGTTCAAATATATAATGATTAAAAATGATTTAATATTTTAAATATGTATAAATGTAATCGTTTTATGCGCGAGTTATATGTAACTCACGACAAAAACAAATGTAGAAAATTATCGATACTCGTATTATATTAAAGAAGAATCATGAATTGGTGAATACGATGAAAATTTGATGCATTTTTCTTATGACAACTTATTTTGATTTAATTTATTTGTTTTTTCCATGTTATTTTATAATTGCATTGCAAATTGAAACGCTTTTTATATTAAATTTTTATTTCGTCGTGCTTCTCTATAATTCTATTATCTTATTATTTTGAATCTATTTTTGAGGTGCAAATCTATATTTTGAAATAATTTTCAAGATTTTTAATATAGCAATATAATCTTATATATGTTCATCGCATTGTAATGTACAAAACTCATATATAACTAAAAATTACATGAATATTTCTGATTTTTCAATGATCAGTATATATAATGCACGAAAGACGATATGAATATATAATGCATTCAATGATAACAGCGCGGAATATTAGATAACGTTTGTAATAACCAGATAGTAGGTAGACCGTGTCCATACAAAAATCACGAACCACTACTCTCGCCGCTTCCTCTTTCAATTTCCGCGGGGTTCTCATTTTTCTCCCGGGGATTATGCATGCGGAAAGTCGAGACCTTTCCATAATGCTGGTCGATGCTTAGAATTTAAAATGCATTTTATATCGTTACGCACACCACATTCTCTCTCCTTCACTTCATCTCGTTTCTTCTTTTCCTTTGCCATTCTCCATCTCACCGTGCCCGCCCTCCTTCTCCAGAGTTCTGCACGCGCCCATCTCACTCCACTTTCCAAGACCACGGCTCTTCTGCCCACTCGTTCAACAGACGACATATGTGTCTTTATGAACGGTATGTGGAGTAGACAAGTGCATTAAAACTTCGGGCGTTAGTTCAAGCTTTCAAGAGGGAGGAGGATGACTGGGTAGCGCGGCGGCAGGGCGGATGGAGGGCTCAGGATACACAAAAGAATGCAAAGTAAGAACCACGACCTCCAACCCCCTCCCCGACAATCCACTTCGTATTCTCTTCTAACCGCATCCCCCTCTTCCCCCTCGTCGCTTACCTGCATAACCGCGTTTCATCCTCTTCTTCCTTTTCGCGTCGTTCCTTCTGTGCGCCGGAGATTACAACGCATTATCATACAAGGCGACACTGCGCCTCGTCTTCCCTTAATTGTTTCCCGGTCTCGCCATGTCGCGGGAGGAACGGCCACCCCAGCGGCACGCTTCTTGCCGCGATCAACTCGCTGAAGTGCGAGAACGACGCCGGGGAGTGTTATCACTTTTTGCGCGCGCGAGTCGACAGTACAGAAGGGATGAGACGGAAAGCGCGACAATTTACGAGTGGTCACCAGGGTGGTAGGGCGTCGAATTTCTCTCTCCCATCCGCAACGGGATTCTTCGTGTTCTGTAATGTTCACAGACATCAAAGACCAGGGACATTTCGCGCGTCGATGGCTGCGAGAAGTTACGCGGATACGAAACCATGGGGAACAGGCTCGCGCTCTTATTGGTGTCTACGGGCGGAAGATCTTTTTTTTTCCTGGTTCAATGAATTCGGGGCCGCAGACATCGCTGGCGTCGGCGACAAACGATGCCCTTTGTTCTTGGACACGCACGATTTCGCGATGTTGCTTTTACCAGGGACGCTAAAGAGAAATCTGGAATGGTATTGAAAAACGATCGATTTCAATTGTGAATTATATATGTGGAAAGATTTTAATCGTTGTGCACGATGTGTCGAAATAATCCATTCGACAATAGCACTTGTTACTCACTTCATATGGAAATACTTTGAGATTATTACGAAATTAATGCGAATATGTGCGTCATAGCCGTTTAATTAGATTAAATGTGGCGGAGTGGCCGCGTATCGGTTTAGAGAGAAATTTGAGATTAGTCGCATAAAGTTCGCCGTAATGAAGGGATAACGGTCCTTTGAACTTCACGGTTGGTTTCGACATCTGTCTAAGATGAGCCGGTTCACCTCCGATTAGCCCCAATGAGCGTAACATTTCTCAAACTCTCATTAAAGATCTGTTTGCCGAATGTGCGTAATTTATTATTGAAAATTTAATAATCGCAGTTGATTTCTAAGTTATATATTTCGTAATTTCGCGATAATAATGATGTGAAATTTATTGAATTAGACTATCTAATTCAATAAATTAAACATGAGTATTAATTGTTGAGTAATCCAGCGCATAAACTTTAGACGATTAAAATGAATCAGTTTACAAATTGATCCGGCAAACCGGCTGCAACATATCCATCATATCGAATGCAAATTTCGAAATTGGCAATAAGAAGATTTGCGACGAAAAATGTTATCCCATTTGCTTATCCGTGTCGCGTGGCATGTAATGTTGTATCACAACTACTGTAGCGCTAATTGTGTGCATTCCGACTAATCGCCCCTGATTTTACGCATCACCGAACATCGCAGCCCCTCGTCAAAGCGACTCTAAGTATACATCGGTACCGGGAATTGGCAATACATTTTATCAAAACCGATCACGAATGATTATCGAGCGAGGTACGAATTTAATCTTTCATAACGATTCGAGCTACCGTATGCGTTGCAAACGAAGAAAAGCAGCTTTTCGCTGCTCCTCGATGTGCTACAACACGCAGAAATGTTGCCGTGAATGGATAGATGAGGCGTTTACGTCATATCCCACATAAGTGGACACATAAGTACACCTAAGTGTACGAAGGCTCCTATCAATATGATCGCTTCGTTGTCGGGAGGAGAGACGGGGATAGAGGCGTGCGTACATTAAATAGCCGTCGAGTATGGAGAATGACAATGGTACATCGACTTGTTCTTCCGGAACGAACGTTTCCACGTCGTTTTGTGCGCGTCGCGACGAATGGGGCCGGATCTTCGGTGACTGGGTCCCCGCAACGCGGTTGGGCCCCGGTCGATTATCCACCTCGGCCAATCGTGGCGTAGTAAGGATACAAAGAATCAGGTAGTAATTATCGGCAGCGCGGTCTCTGCACGCGATTCGTCCGATAAATACAGCCATAAGGGAACGGAGCGTACTTCTTTCGAGGCGAAGCGTATCTATTCGCTTACGCAAATATCCCGCCATTGCGTAGCTGATTAAAAAAAAACTCGTATAATTGCGATTAATGACAGCAAGATTCGCAATCTTGTGCGTGACGCGGAATATCAGGCTTACCTATAATTCTGCTTCACAATTATCGAATGACACATATTCTGCATAAAAAATAATTGTGACAAGAATAGCGTCCTCGCGCTTACATTTGCGTTGCAATATGCCGCAAGAGTAAAGCATGGAGGGGAGGGAAGTTCTTCGTAAGCGTTCTTGCATATCGCACTGTCGCATTCTGCCGATTGGTCGATCAAGATTCAGGAAAAAAAAATAAAAAATAAAGAATTACATCGAAATCGTGTCGCGAATCCGCACGCGATCGAAATGACAACGCTAATAAAATACTTTTGATGGAACTAATGGCAGCTCGAAGATTACGTTCACGGCCGGCACGCTCGTTTCGCGTAGGTATTTGAGCGCGTGATGAGCGGAAGGCGATAGTGAATTCTATGCGAAGGAGGGCGTGCGAGCATATTACGTTTATGCAGCCATACATTCGCATACGAATACAGGCACACGGATGATTACGCGATACGCCTGTGTAGGTATGTAGCGCGGGCTTATGAGTCGTCACTAGACATGTGAGGATGACTCCGATCGGTCCTTGATTCGCTATCTTTAAACGCCTTGTTGCTATGTTACATTTGCAGCACGTAGCGAAATATTCCGCTCTCGACAAACTTGGATTTATGAATGCACGCTTAAAAGAGATTCGATTTAATTTGGAACGTGCGCTTTAAAAATTATTCGTTGAAAGGATAAATTTCCTTCACGAATCTGTATCGTTTTTTTTAAAGTAATAGATGAAATCTAATCGCTCTTGAAGTAGATGTGTTGAAAAAAAAAATTCTCGGAAGAATGCAATGGTCTTGCGAGATATTGCCATTATCGTCCGACTATTTCCGGTTCCTGCTACAAGAAGCGTGTTCTCGAAGATAATTCGTTATCGCGTCACGCGCCGGACTTTCTGTCCTTTCCGCAAGCGAAAGAGAGAAGACGGCGACGGCGGCATTGATGCCGAGCGGAGGAGGTGGCGAAGGAGGACGGAGGGGAAGCAGGATAATTAAAGAGGGAGAATAATCCTGAATCAGCGTCATCGTGCGAGCGAAACGTATCCTCGTTGAGCGAGCTTGGCGGATGCACATTGTGCGCCGTTCTTTGCGCGTTCTCCTGTCATCCCGCAAAAAAAAAAAAATCTCGTCCATCCCGCTAGCGCGTCAGCGAAGAAAGATCGGTCTAAATGTCGTCACGCCTCGATCTTCCGGCTCTCTGTTCCCCGGTCCTCTCTGCAAATTTTTCATTCTTCGACATTCAATCTTGAATGCACCGAAAGCGAGTTAATAAATATCAGTCTTAATATAGATCAATAAAGAATGTCTATCAAGAAGGGGAAAAAATGGGATGTAGAGAGAGATTGCCAATCTCTCTGACGATCATTATCGACGTAATCTTGACAAGCGGATGTACTTAAAATACTTCTAACGATCGATCATGAAAATTTTACTATTACTATATAATTAATCCTATATTTGGCAATATATCTTTTAAAATACTTTTAATCTTTTTCGCTGCTTAGATTTTAACATATGCTATTTTTTATGTATGTCCGGTTAAACCTTTCAATGAAGTTATAAAAAAAAAAACAAAATATTAAAGTCTTTAATAGAAATTAATCATTTATTTAATCTCCATATTTTGATCTTAATCCAAGTCTCTTTGTAGCAGCGATTTTATAGAGTTAATAATAATGCTTGTATCAGCTCTTCTTGAAATTCACCGTGTATAAATATATCGAATATAATCAACCTCAAATTTTCCCCTGTTACGCGTTGTTGAAATGGAGCATAAAGTACGAGTAATTTCGGCACATACGCAACAACTAATTAAGCGCGTACGCGTATTGGCTCGGTCGAATTAAATGAATGAAAATCACGTATAATGACAGTGTATCGCGCAATACCAAAAAATGAGGAATCACCGTTTTTCATACACTACACACGGAAGCCATTCATTAATTAATTATACGTGCATCGTTCTCATGTTTAATCAATGAACCTGCATTTATCGCGTGTACTGAATAAACGCATGTTTTGCGCTCTTTGGATACAGGGTATTAATCGTAACACGTGGAATTTTATATTTACTTTTGCGAAACAGCGGCGTATTTACTTTAAACATCTGAAATGCATTACTAACTCTATAAATACATTCACTTAGACATTACTACGTGTCGCATTACGTGTCGCATTACGTATCGCGTCGATTCCTTCTTCGGACGAGAGCTTGATTAAGAATTCATACAAAAAAAAAAAACGAATAATTGAAAGGTAATTTGAAGGGGCTGTATTGTTTGTGAAACGTAAATGATTTGACGAGCGGGATTAAGTCGCGAATACGGATCGTCGAACGTTTCTCCCGTGAGTGTCTCAGAATCGTGAAAGGAAGGCCATCGGCCTCTCCACGATGGATGGATGCGAAAGAATTCCCGGAAGTCGGAGGGCTCGGCGGACTGCAGCCACCATCGAAGAGAGTAGCGTAGCGCCGAACGAGTCGAACCAGCGGAGCCGGTTCGTCTCACGACTCACGATATAAAACAATATTGATTGGTCGTACAATGCGGGTGGATTATGGGGTGGGTCGCTCCCGGGGGTGGAGGGTAGACCACGATGCATTGTGCTCGCTGCGTCCGGTCAAACTTTTCATCGTCCCTCGCACCCTCTCGCGCGCGCGCTCGCGCGCGTGCTCGCCCTTCTCTCCGTCGCTCTCAGTCGTCCTCTCTGTCCCTTCGTCCTGTCCTCTCCTCGTCTGCCCGTCTCCTCTCATCCCGCTGCCACCTCCCACGTCCAATAATTATTGCAGTCAGCCTCTCTCTCTTCCTTCGATTCCACGGTTCTTTCCAATGGCCACGTCAAGCTTAAAAGCTGCGAGCTCTACGAGCCGTTCCGCGGGCATCCAGCCGTCGATGCGCGGCCGTGTAGTGCCTAGCTGTCGCGAACACGCGGTGCTATCCTCCTCGTGCAAGATGTGTGCGTGCGCTGCATTTATACCTTTATCCTTGATACGTCCCTCTCTGTCGTTCGCAGACTCCTGTTAATGGCCGAAGTGGCGGCGTCTTATTCACTCTGCACGCGGCTTTGATCGAGGAGACTTTTATACCGCGATTCAGGGTTAAGTCGGTTTTTAATAAATAAATTGCTCTGCAGTATTTCAAATGCTAGTTAGATAAAATTCCATTTTTTTAATTACCTGTGTCGCGAAATATATTACAAATGTAAATGTTCGGGAAGAATGATGTAAAAAAACTTAACAAGTACTTGGTATATTTATAATTGCCAAGTTGAACGAAGTAAAAAAGGGAATACAAGTTACAAGTTTTATTAGTTTTTCGGGATAAGTGCGCTGATATATCGCGATATGCAAGACGCGAGCCTTTGGGAAATTAGAGAGTTGTTTGGCACGAAGCCTTGAATTACTCGCTTACATCCGAGATCGTTGAGAGGTATCGTGTAGCTACACAATAACTGCGATACACTTCTAAACTCGCGCACCGGCTGGATACCCTGAGAATACACGGAATGAGGAAAATTTTCCGGTTCACGATTGTTTCACCCTTCTCGGGAGTACGCGAGACGTATCAACGAAAGGCGGAAAAATGAAGGCACTGTACGCGAACTACTTACATGCATGTTGAAAGTTCGCGGATTCAAAAACTACAAGGAGCGCATGTGTATCGCGCTTCCCTGTTCCCTGCATCTGCTACTGACGCTTACGCCATGACAAAAATCGTGTAACGCGTTTCGATATGGCGCATACCATGAAACGAAATTAAAAACGCAATAACGCAGCACAAAGCAAAGCAATAACACAGAGAGAAAAAAAGGGCAGCTTTTTATGAAAAGGTTTATTTGACTGTACGAGCCATTTGTCGAGACACATTTTCCATGTTTTAAGAAATGGAAGCTATGAGAACAATGCATTTAATGCAATTTACACAGCATTACTCCTCGCAATAATATAATTCCAACCACATCGTGCTTTTCGACTCGCTTTTTATCGGCAAGACGAACCACCGAAGCGTTCCCCCTTGCGAAAAGAGAAGTTCGTCTTTGCTTTCGCCCTATTCGAACGGAAGTGAGGGAACCGAGGAGACACGGAGCGTTCGATTTGCTTCAGAATTGTTTCGCGGAGCTACTCTGTAGTTGAGTTGAGCGCCGAGTAGGAAGAAGGTGGAAGGGTGGACATTCTTGGTACCTATGTATAGCTTTCGGTAATTTATTTCTTGCCGGATCTCCTCGGCTCTCCTGACCACAGGGTGTCTGACAAGGGTAGCGCGGCGGTTCATTCTCGGGCATCCCGCTCTTCCGCGGGAGGCAACTATTTCGGAATCAATTAAACTATCGGGACGACCGAGTATGCGATTGAACTGTTAATTAGCAGCTGCCCCGCGCGTTTCTAAGTTGCGCAGAATTATTACGCTCGGATAAATGTGTTTACTCGAGTGGCATGTTGTCACTTGAAAAAAGGCGAGATATCGCGTGGAACTAAGAAATTGTATCTCTCGTGGAGAAAGGGCGCTGGCTGGTTAACGTGGATTAATTCACCGTCGCGACGGTATATTCGGTTGAATATGCGATATTATCAAGATTTATTATAGAACATAGTACGTCAAATGAAGTGTTTTGTGAAGAAGGAGAGAGCCGGACCTCTGGGGGGGGAGGGGGGAGGGGGGCGCAAAACAGGAGACCAAAGTGTAAAAAAAATCGTTGGGCTGTGTCGTGAGCTTTGGAGCTCCATCAAGCCCTTCGAAGAGTTATGAATAAGGGATGAGCCCGCGGCGTGTGTGCGCCCATGCATTGACGGGGCGGCCGCGCACTCACACGCGTTCGCGCGAGTTTTAAGCTCGATTGTATGACGGTAAACGAATAAATGTGCAAATTTGACGAACCAGCCTGGCTCTCGCTATTCGAAAATACGTAACGCACACGCGTGCGCCCAGTACACGCGGACGCATGCTGCGCACGAGCGGCCAACACGTACACACATGCGCGTCGTGCCATGGCGACACGTGCACGCATGCACGCACGCACGCAACCACGCACGCACGCATCCTGGTGCATCGGGCGCACTTACGCCGGCGCTTGTGTGTGCGGGCGTACGTGCCTGGCGTGCGTACGCGTCCATATATGTGTATGTGAGCGAGTGCGGTGGTCGGGGTGGACTAGGGACTCGTGCGTATGCGTACAAAATACGAACTCCCAGGCCGGCGAACTGGGCGTTCCTATACGCTGGGCCGTGAATAAAAATAATTAACGGAGAATATATACGAATGTCGAAGCGCCGATTGATTTACGGGAGTGTGCGAAGGTTCGAGGCGGGACCCGTAATTTCGCAAAAACCGCGTATCTGCGGGCTCGGCCTCGATTTTTGTTTTTACCCCCAGACCAACCAGCGCGGCCGATCGACTGCACGCGTGTACGTGCGTAGGTGGTTCTTTTTTTTTTCGCTACTCGTCGCTCTTCAAACTGGTTCGGCCCGGCGGTCCATGATATTCCACGGATTGCCACGGATATTACGGATAATTAAGCAATGGATTTTTGCGTTTAATCGAGTGCATAAATCGAATGCACTCGCCGATACTATGAGATGCTTCAGTTCAAACAATCATTCGCCCGTCGTTGAAAGGTTTTTATTGTGAATTTGCCGAGTTATGCAGTACACGACAAAACGGAAATGCGAAATTAGCCGCTTTTCTTTCACTGGACATCTTGCGAATCCGTCGTGAAATTTCATTTTATCAGCGAAATTTTATCAAGCATAACGTATTATCAGTTGCATACAGTTAAACGCGCGTCGTTCGATCTGTATAATATTATAATTTTAATTAAGAGATTTGATCCTAAATGTCTTAACATTAGTTATCGATTTCGTAACAGTAAAATCTAACACCCTCCCTTTTCCGTTTCGTGCTCCATGAGGTATTAATCAAGCGCGATTTTTGACAAATTATTGTCGTAACCGCCAATTTCGTTGGAATCGATAAACGTGTACATACATACACCAACAGAGAATACGAACGAATCGCGCGGTGGCGCCAATGCGTCCAGGTGCACAAATTTACAGGTAACGAAAGGCAGATGGTAACTACCCCACCGTAATAACGCGCGGTTTTACTTGCGGCGTCCACCCTTAAGAGATGGCACGAGCCGGTCCATTGATAAATTCACAATACGAGTAATTGAACGCGCTTTAAAAATTATGTCATTTGAATAAAACGAAAACATATTACGAAAAATACAAGCTATCGCATTTAAAAATGATTTTCGACACATTAAATAATATTTATTTATGCTTGTATTACATACATGGACACCCGATATGAACTACAATCGATCTTATATCTCAAATGTAAAAGTATTCAATTGTGATTTAGCTGATAGTATTTTTATCGTTTTTCCAATTGACATTATTCTATAAAACCTTTTCATTTTGCAATTGGCTGGAATGTTATATTTTATTTAATACTGCTATTGAGTGCATTTGCATTGGTAGCAAGGAAAATTAAAGTTGAAATTGACAAAAGTAAGAATGGCGGTTTAACTAAGCGCGCGAGATAAATTCTACAAATGTAAGAAGCCCTGGAATAATGTAAAGATCCGACTTTCTCGGCGTCGTCGAACTTTCATGAGCACGAGAATACCCTCGAGTTTTCTGCGCGTTCTCATTAGAGAAATATTCTAGCCGCAAGTAGCTTGGTCGTCAAACATTTTCCGAGATAAATAAACTGCAGTCTCGTCATCTCTTTCGCCTCTCTTCAAGAATAATAGCTGTCTTTTAATTAAAAGAAACTCCCTCGACCGCCCATGAAATCCTTTTGCAACGTGGCGGATGATTTCCTGACGTAAAATCACGACGTTTTCTGCCTTATCCGAATGTTATTTGCAAATATGCAAGAAGTGCAAGCGACTTAATGCATCAGACTCTCATCTCTATCGTAAAGTGACAATAAATGACAAAAAGATTTAAGAAGAGCTAAGGAAAGAGGAAGCCCCGTTTCTATACATAATGAATATAGCAAGCTGGATACATCGTAGACATAAAGCAGCATTCCCGCCGGGAAGCGTGATGAAAAGAACGCGCGAGAGCTTTTCACCCCACTTTCTCATAAGTAAGTGGCCACGTACGTGTCCGTAGGTAGGTCTACAGGTGTCAGCTGACAATGAGACGCATGCACATCCTCACGAGCCAGCGCGCGTACATACTTGTCTCCGGTACCAGGGATAGTCTCGGAGATGAGAACTCGATTCGCGTTTACGGAAAGAAAACTTTTAATTTCCGCTTCGCGGAATGAAGATGAGAAAATGAGCGAAAATGCTGGAAGAAAGACGTCTCGGTAACATTCTATTTATTATTGTTTGTCCGTTTCACTTCCAGCCGTAACGTGAGAATGCATTATATATATTTTCTATAAATATTGTTTTCAATCGAGTATTTTAATTATCTTTGCTATTTACTCCTGTGCTTTAATTCGTGTCATTTATTTCGAGCATTAAAGCCATTTTTCTTACATGCGATGTTCGTTTAACATACTTTCTTTTAATATCCATATAAAGATTTCATAATTCAGTGTATTATGCATTGTCTGCAAAGAACAAGACAGAACAGAAACCGGCCGATATTTTTTCGATATGGAAGACGCAGTCCCCGATAGAAATAGATCCATTCGACTAGACGTTCTCGAATTAAAAAGTCCATTATCCCTGTAGCATTGTCTCCGTCGTACCAATTTCGGCATCTGCTCAATTCGGCAGCTGAAGAAGAAGAAGAGCGTCTCGAATTACGCCCGTACGACTCTCGTCATTTGGTTTCTCTGTTTCGTACCTCCCCCGAACGTGCGGCTCGCGCGTACTACCCGCCTGTCGCTAATCCGGAAGAATCCCGAAAAGGCTCATCATCTGCTTGTAGGTGGCTAACCGCCGTCTATTTACGACGGGCGAATAATGCCAAACCGCCTCTGTTCGTGGCGTTTTGTGGACAAACAAAATCGGCGATCTCCTTTTCATTTTCTCGTAGGTTACGCAGTCCTACCTTATCCACCCCCTCGCATGCAGGTCTCTGCCTTTTACCGTGGCGTTCCTTTTTGTCAGTGTGTACTCGAGCGTGTCGCGATCGCGTTGTGCATATTTCGAATCTATGCAAGATCCTCGGCTCCATTGCCGACGTTGTTGCGGCCAAGAAGAGGCAAAGAAGGAAAACTGAGCCGAGTGATCGAGTGCATCCTCAATGAGTTCCTGGTGGCCACCGGAAGAACGTTGAGTAACCTCCGGGATGTTGACGTAGCGGTGCAGCCGTGCGCTGTTAAATATTTATCCCGGCGGGACGCATTGACGGTGACACAATGCTTCCGACGTCTTATAAAGAGACCCCGCACGCCCACAAAAAGCGCATACGCTGCTAAAAAGTCAGGGTGAGGCTGATCACCTCTTAGGGCCTGGCCGGAATCCGATTGAGCGATCTATTTTTTGAAAAATGCCAGACGATCCTTCGAGGAGAATCGATCCTTCCGGAATTGAATAATACACGAAAGTCAAGCAACGTTACGAGCAAAATATGAGTTCTGTTCCAATCTGACCATAGAAGACTCTTATATGAATATAAATATATAATATACGTATATATGTGAGACAATTCTTAGAAAATTCTAAATGTACATTAGATTTTACAAATTAGCAACATTATGAACGAATAATGTTTGAAAATTCAAACAATCTTGTATCAATTTGATACGATAATTTAATGAGCTAACGAGTTTCTACGTGTAGGTATACGTGCGATTGTGCAAATGTGCATGGGAGGGTTTTGTCTCTACTTCCGCGTAATTTCCTCGTAACGTCAATTTTCCTGGAGATTACTAACCCTTCTCGTTACGTTCAAGCGCCCTTTGAGAAAACAAAGGTGTCACTTTTTCAAAGAGCTCTTGTTCTTCAATCTTTTTTTTCCTTTATCCTCTACGATCTCTCTTTCTCTCTTCACTCTTGGCCATCTTATCATCCAGGGACCTCGACACTGTCTTTCTATTTAGCTACCCGTCCAAGTATGCGCAACTTTTGTCTCGAACGTCTAAAGATCTAAAGATCTTTATTTTATCTCTTACTTATTCTTTTCGTCGCTATATAGAAATTATTTTTCAAGAGATAAATTTTACTTGGAATAATACACATAGCAATTAATCAATTTAATTATTACTTCGATTTTTATTAGCAGTAAATAAGTTTAATTAAATAGTCGTATCATCTAAGCATTCCTTTCATTTCGACACCTTTGTTCGGCACCCTTTTTTTCTCTCGTAAAAAGACGCTTTATCTTCCGAGGGATGTCGCTTCAACAGGTTACAAGACGCCGCGATCCGAACGTCTTCGCTCCGTTTACCCTCAAGGAATACCCATCCCTTTCTAGCCGAAACCCTAAGGAAGTCCGCTTTCCCCACACCATTCTTGAGCCGCCAAGTTTTCTCGGTCTCTTCTAACGGCCAAAGAGATCCGTCCCTCGAAGATTTTCCGGGCCGCGGGCTACAGAGGAACCTGTTGATGTAAAGAATCGTCCCATCAGAGAAACTTGGAAGAAAGGACAAGCGTTTTCTTACGACGACGTACCATACCCTCGGTCAAGCCTTCCCCCCCCCCCTCCTTATCCCCTTTTCGTAAACGTCGAGGGAACAAGATATCAACTTGTTGCTGGGATATTGAGCGCGGGCCAAGGAGCTAGAGGGTCGGTTTTATTTTATTATTTAGATACGGCACGCGAGACTAGCTATCCTCTTTCTCCTCCGTGTTCTCCTTCGCCTCCGGATTAGTCGCGCTTTTTGTTCGTTCTTAATATCGCGTATTATTTCTCGCGTATATCTCAACGACTCAATAACTTGGATTCAATAAATCGAACTCTATAAAGAAATATGCTTTTTTTGTCGCTTGAATGCAATCCTATCTTTATAAGCCGATTTATGCGACTGCGCGTATTTCGCGAGTTTGAAAAAGTCATCCTCTTTATGTAATTCGATTAGATTAAAATTGATGAAGTCAATCATAAATTGAAAATACAACAATATTTAATCCGTAAATATTCTACGTAATTATTACGATTTAAATTTGTATTTAAATTGATTATATTATTAAAAGGCTATCATTAAAAGACAGATATTACTTTTTACAAAAAATCTTTCATATTTGCATTTAAACACCATTTTCATAAATTAAATTAAAATCTTTTAAAGCGTAAAATATGTATGCGAAATTTATAACACTCTTATTACACGAGACAGTGATAGCACTGGCAATTAAGAGAAAAATTATTTTGTGACACGGACTTATGCTCAAAGGACTTTCTCAAGATGTGTGTTCACTTACAAACACTTGTTGAGCATTGAGCTAAGATTGTCCGAGCTAAGAAACCACTTGTTGCTTCGTCCTTCCTACAAGGAAATCCAGGTCCCGTACCAGGATACTTAACACTGATAACCGCAGAAATCCCGTATAACTTTGTTCTAAATCGCTTCGGCAAACCGCCAAAGCACAGATGTTACTGTAAAATACTCTTTATGCCTTGCTGCTTTCTACCTTTAAAATTTAACGACTGTCCTAAAAAAATTACAAATGACTATATAGCAAAATTTGATACATAGGTAATATATTGAAATGTAAATTTTTATGTATAATTCTTTTGAAGATTCTCGCCTGCTATTTATCTTTCCCCTTTCTGCCATGATCGAAATATTCCATTACCATTTTGACGATTATATGAAGGGGGCGTCTCTTGAGGCGGAGGCCACATGTTCGTAGCTCGCTTTCAGATATACCAGAGTCTCTCGTGCACGATAGAGACTTAATCGAATGTCGAGCTAGTTATCAAATGCTAACTTTAGATATATGACTTTCTCGATGGGCGACAATGCGCAACAGAGATGTATTTGGTATGCGACATCCACGTGGATAATACATGTTTAATTGTAAGAGATGTATATTTGTGCAAACTTTAGAGGCGTATTGGCAGATTTATTTCCATCGAGTCGTCACTATCTCAGGATTTTCATCTCAACGAGGGCATTGCTTTTATCTTACTAATTAGCATTCTGTATCGTGGTTTGCTGAAACCAGGTTAATTTAAGAAAGGAAAGAAAGAACGCCAGTCAAAACCTAATAATTCCGCTCTTCTGTTCCCTAGAGCGAAACGTGTTTACTTAAAGCATAATTACTACTCATCTTCTTTTTATTGAATACTTCAAGCATTTGAAAGAAAGACAATTGTGACACCACGAATCGATCTGACGCTGATCCGAATTAATAAATTTCCAGAGAGTAACATAGTGAATAGAAAACTTAAAAAAAAAAACAGACTCACCCTGAAGTTTCTGTGATGATTAGATTCTGCCACGTGCCTATTGTGCCATCCATCGATTCAACGCCCCTTTTTCGAATACACGCGCGTGTGCGTACCATGCACGCATGCTCACATCTTAATCACGCACTGAACGTAAGACGAGAACTCAAAAACTAATCTCATCGTATGAAATGAGACTAGTTCAATCGCTTGATTGAAACTAGTCTTTGTCATTTCGCGGTATAAAATCGATAAAAGCTCAATAACTTTATCGTCATTATTTTTAGAAAAAGAAAAAAGTATATTTATTAATCAAAAGATTAATCAATAATGTTATAAACGGTATTATTGCGATTAAATTAACATTTTTGAAACAGAATGAGATTGTTAAAGTTAAGTTATATAATTATTTGCCATTTTTGCACATTACTTAAAAATGATTAAAACACACTTTTATGTTAAACTTCAACTATATATGTATATCAGTTTATTAGTATCGATCACAATTTCAATAATTAGTAATGTGGATAAATCTATTATTTGTTTAAAGAAATACAGCGAGTTCAGTAAAATAAAAATTAACATATACAAAGCATATTAGCATAAATTAACGCAATAAAATATTTACAAACTCAGAATGGCAAATAACTGCGTTACCGTACGAATTTAACAAGTGGAGTATTTCGTATAGTAATTCACATACAACACATGCGGGACGCAAATGATGCAGCGTGTACAATGAATAACGCGTATAATATATAATCCATATCCAGAAATATCGTGTCAATGCTCGAACAAGCGTATCGGAGACTAAATCGTCAAAGCTAGTTCTACACCTAACGAGCGCGTACCTACACTGTACACGGTGTCACAACAACAGGAAACTAATTATAAATCTGTTTCCAACAACGCGCGTCGTACGTCATAACTGTGCGGCTCGTTGATATATCGGCGCGCGTACTTCCCTCGGCGGTACATTAGAAACTATTTTTAAGTCTATTACGCGTAGCAACGTCCGTGCCATACGATAGAAAAGAGTTTAACGCGGGCACGCAAGAGCGTCAATAACATTTCGCGCACAATGGTCGCGGCTAATTCTATACTCGATGATCGTAACATGCCTTCCAGCAAAGGACTCTCCTAATCGTCTAATCACCGTAGAACGGCACCAAAGTGCGCGATCAACATGGTTCGCCAATCCATCGCGAGGGGAATATCTGATTGATGATTAAAAGGGTGATGGACGGAACAAGGAGTGCTTTAGAGCCGCGGAGCCAGGAGTAATCTTGGCCGGACAAAGATTTCCATCGAGACACTCAGATTTGATTTTCAACCCCATCGTATCGCCCCACACGACACGATTTGTAGAGAAGAGAGCGCGGCGACTTTGCCATGTCGGAACGATCGACTTGGGTTTGCTTTTATCGGGTTACGCAACGTCCACGAAAACCAGTCGGCTAAGTTCTTTGTCTACAAAGCCATCTGTCACCCCGAAGAGCCCGTGAGAGGGTGTGGGAAACGATGTGTGGGCGGCGGCGCCGATACGTGTGTTCGCCGGGGCGAGTTACGCGTGTCTCTCCGTGTTCGCGTGTCCGTGTGGACGTGGCGTGATGTACGTGTAGACGCTAGGCGTACGCCAATATGCGAGATACGATCGAGATAAAAGCGAGATAGCGCGACAAGTATAAGCGGACCTTTGGGATGTGTATCGGGTATTGATTTTCTCCGCACGGAGTTACGCCACGGGCTAAGCCGAAACGCGACGAAGTTTATTAATCCCCGGACGGCAATCCCGTGGCGTCTGCGTGCCACGGCAAGACAGCCAAAAATTTTGATCGCTTCCCGAAATACGGACTATTCGATGACGATTCGCGAAGATGAAAATATAATTGTCCTTGTGATGTGTTTTTGAGTAAAATATTAAAATAAATACTGTTGGGAAGTTTTTTTTTAAATTCTCTAAAATTAAAGTAATAAATTTTCGCCCTTCTTTAATCATACGATTTTAGCATATGAAAAAAAGATTTAGTAACATAATTCTTCTACTATTTCTCCTAATATTGTTAGTTAAATACACTTTGTAACTTAAATCCCGAAGCCGCATAAATTGGCTAACTCTAGAGAGTAGACGTAGTTGACGTAGTGGAGGAAAGGAACGCTGGAAGATGGATAGGGAAAGAACGAGAAAGAGAGAGGTAGGGATACAACAGGGAACAGCTAATACATCATAAACTTGAGAACAAAGAGGAGAGAGGATGTCGAGGTTACGCCGGAGAATCCGCAAACTCCGGCATCCTCGCGACGAAACTTTACCTATTTGTTAAATCTTGCCGGCCGAAACTGTCTCAGATACTGGCGTCGAACAGTGCCTCACACCTACGATCTCCTTGGCTCTCGTTCTCCTCCTGACTTCTACTTCCTCGATCCTTCCCCGTGCATTCCAGTTGAAACAATGCAATGGATGGAAGTATAGGTAGTCATACTTAGAGTTTCGAATAATGAAGTCAAGTTAGCGATATCTAAAACACGTCGTAAGCTAGTTCCTCCCTTCATGCAGATATTTTATTAGGTATATGAATTAACACATTATAAAAGTAAATAACTAAAAATCAAAGTTATAAAGGGATTTAAATTGCAATGTACTATTAATTTAAATACATGGGATACTTTTCCAGTTCTATTTTATGTGCTTTCAATTACATAACCCGCCGCGCAGAGAAGAGAATGCCTTTATTTTTGGCTGTGGAGTATATTGCGAGGAATCTCGGTAGAGAACGCAGCGCTATATTTATATCGCCTCGATATTTATGCGCGATCGAAATTCGCGAACTTTGGCACGTGTGACGCGAGGCAAAAGCTCGTCGCCGACACGCGCGCGTTGCATAGTCCGTGCGACTGTGTTGGGGATGGTGGCGAGCTTTGGAGAGGGTTTCATTGTGACGACAATATCGCCTTGGGCGGCATTGGCGAGGTAGATATGCAAATTTCGAGAAGTACGGCTTAGCTCTCTGCAATTTCACTTTTACAAATTTGTTAATGTTTTGTTATGGTCGCTGAAAGTTTTTAGCATATAACAGCTTCTTCCATAAAAATACTTCAGCCACGAGAACCATATGTGAATAACGATAAAATAAAGAGAGATTATTAAAACATTTTTTTCTTTTTAAAGATTAAAATTTGTAACACATGATTTAATTATTTTTTAAAGCTAAAGTAATAACTCAATTTGATACAATTTAATGATTCAAGCGATGTATGTATATCAAATTATTATAATAATAAGATATATAGTTATATTTTAAGATATTCGATAATATAATTGACATAATTACTCTTTTTGTTTCAGGGGACGGCACCTTTCGCACCGCCACGGCAACGTACAATGTAAGTATATTGTACATCGATATTAACTCGATTCATGAAAAGTAAGAAATCTCGTCTCGGCAAAATTCTCACGCGAAATAATGCAGGACCGATAATAGTTTACTGTAATCGCGCCATCGACAATTTCTCGTCCTCCTACGCCATTGCGTGCATATATGAACGTTGAGTTGAGAGTTGACAATGCAGCTTCGTGTCGTGCGACGTCAAAGATGACGCATGGAGAAAGAAAGAAAGATATCGAATTCGGCGGGGAGGGAGGGGAAATATAAAAAGAGAGACGGAGATGCTCTAAGGTACATAATCATGCTGACTCCTTCCCTAATAAGAGACTCACTGTCAGCTCGTCCCCACGGATAGACCCCCTGCGCGTGCCCTACGTCATTGCGCTCGCATGATAGCGATATGAATGATAATGAAGACTCTTCGCTCTTCTGCCCTCCGCGGATTCGTAACGGTGATCTGTATTGAATCGGAGAAGAATCGTTAGAAAAAAAAACAGAAATACGCAAGTAAAATATAACGAGAATTATGAGACTGAGTTAAGGATATTAATAGCATTGCAGTTTTTGTCTAATTTTTTGTTATACACGCTCGAAGAAAATCCATTTCCTTCTCATTACCTGTGTATTATCTTCTTCGTCTGTTATGTGATCGTTTTCTCGCGATCATAGCAGGCGAAATGTTCCCCGATTCGCTTGAACAGCGATTTGCAAATTAATTTGGCTTTGTCGGTCGACTGTCAACACTACCCTGATCTTCCACGCAAACAACACGAATACTCCGCACGAATACTGTTCACATATGATCGATAGACACTGAAAGGTACTGATACTTGTCTGGCGTTATGATCGCATTGATTATTTCTGAGAATTGAAAACGTATATTAAGTCTCATGTAAGATTGTTACATTAAATATTATTATTTATTTTATGATATATACAAAAAATTCTAGTTAGATACTTGTATCTACAGGTAAGCGAGCCTCCTCTGACAAAGTAGCATTAAAGCTATTGAGCGTGATACAAATTGAAAACGCGATCGTCCAGTTTGAGCTTAATTGAGGCCAAGCGAATGAAAGAATATACGCGAGTGTAGTCGGAAATGAAAAGAGCCATACTATTCATCCGGCGGTTACCCTCGAGGTCGTCAGCGGCGGAAGGCACGAGGGACGCAAGGGCGCCTCGGTGTCTTCGCATCGGTATCGATGTTTAAAGGGCCAAACGATCGAGGGTCCTTGGCCGGGACAGGTCTCAAGGTGCGTGTCTCTGGTGGATTTAAAGGACTCTCATACAGCGGAGCATGCCTTCGTATGGTAGTAGGCTACGTATCTTGGAACCAGATGGCTCGATCCCCCACTTATGCGCCTCTATCCGCCTTCTTCCACCCACGTGTCTCATAAACCGATGGCGGTCTAAAACGTGAAAATGGATTTTCTCACCCCTCCCGCGTGCCCTCGCTCCCGGCGTTTTACCCTCTTTCTTCGGAAGCGGTCGCTCGACCGACAAAACTCTCTCGCTCCCGCCCCTTGCCACTCTCTCACGTTAATAACGCATCTCGATGCGGGTTGGCGTCGGGAGAACGAAGGAAGAACGTCGTTCGACATATGTTTCGGAAAGTCATTGTGCGTCATGCGGCGAAAGACGCGGTGTAGCGGTAGTTCGCAGCCCGTGAACGGTTCTCTCCCCGCTCGCGTTCGTTATTAGTACTTTTAATCTTCCGTTATAGACGAGAGCCTCGAAATTGGTGCCGGATACCGTTGAGAGGATCGACCAATCTGCCGCGAACAGAATTCCGCACTTAACGACGGCCAGGGGAAGCGCAGGTACCGACAACAGTTACGTTTTTTGATCGCTCCCTAATACTTTATTCGTTCGTCTAGTTTTTTTCTTTTTCATTGTACCTCGTGCCGAGAGATTTAAGCGCGCACGAGCGGCGACTCGAGTGGGTGGATAGCGATACGCCAAGGGATAATGCTGTACGTTGGTGTGCTCTGAGAAGATGCCCAAATTCTACTCTTGCAGATACATTTGCCATAAAGTATTTTTATGTTGTCGCGGAAATCGAAATTTTTACAAATGAAACCATTTACTTTGATCATTTTTATTCTTGTCATAAAAAATGTTTGCTGAAGTTGTTTTTATCAAATGCGTTTTTATTGATGTTAATAATATGAATCGCGACAAGAAAAGAGATCTCATTAACTATTAATGAAAATTCTTAATTTATTTTATATATATATATATACATGGTAATCAGTTTTAACGCTAAATAATCGCGAGGCTTTTTACGTGCGTAAGAATTTATTTTGATGATTGATGCAACGAGGCTCACACAAACGTCACGGAATACGTAATGAAAGTGGGGCGCGTAATTCTAGAAAAAGAAAGAGGCTGCGAAGAAGGAAAGATATCCCCAGGTGGTGTCGGAAAAGCTGCAATTCGCCGAGCCACAAGCTGGCACGCGCTAAGAAACGAGAAGAAGGGGATGCTACGTGTAAAGGGGACGGGGGACAGGTTTTACAGGCTCGACATTATGTTTACCACACGAAACGCCCCCGCGACGCCTTGCCGGCAGACCGGATGTCTCGTGCTGAGAATTAGTGAGATTTACGAGCGGCGACAAAAATCGCCTGCCCGGCCTTGCCTTCTCTTTTAACTGAGGCGTGAAAAGGTCCGCTCGATCGAGACTTCGTTACTAGACGTTTAGAGATCGTTTGAGAGCGGGATCACTTTGCGCAGAAATACATCGTACAATGCGAGCGGTCACGCTCGTTTGCCACCTTGTAAATCTTTTTTCGCTGCGTGCTCACCGCAATTAGGCTGCCGTTCGTCCTTTAGAGTTTGCAAAGATGGTCAGTTGGGGGTACAGGGAGAGAAAAATTTCTTTGACTATTTCTACAGCCACTTTTTGTCACACTAACAAGACAGCTCAGTAGCTTTAGATCAAATCAGAGTATTCAATGATGTCCCCTTATGATTGTTCGGAAATCTTTGTCAACATGTCGCTGGCGCATTGATCATTCCGCCTGTCCCAATTACTCGTCTATCGATATATTGTGCAGGGAATCAGCTCATACAAAATCCATAAAGATTGAATTATATTTATGTCAATAACTTAATATATTTTACGTGCAAAGCGTGTCGGAAATCGTTATTTCCTATGAAAGGATTCTCGAGACGAATATAAAAGCTTAATTGATAGATAAAGATTTTTGAAAAGATAGAGACTTCAATAATTAAAAAATTAAACAAAAATTTAGATTAAAGCAGAACTCTCAAAAAATTAAAATATTAAAAAAGAGTAGATTTCTGTTCTTCATTTAAGCATTGTGGAAATTATCTTGAAATTAAAAAGCAACAGTAAATTTGTTTTAATAGCGACAGAAAAATTCATTCATCAAAATTATGTCAAGAAATAATATGATCTAACGAACACAAAATTTATACATGACATTTTATATATATTCACATATACTATTTTCTAAAATATAATGGAAAATATATTTTCTTTTCGCTTTAAAGATGATTATACGCGTGTACATTTTCCGATACGTGATAAATGCGCGTACATAGTGGCATTCGGAAGTACGTTCCCCTCTGTGCGGAAATCGCATTCCCTATTTATATGTGCACGCGCGAGCGAATCGTTTCCGTATACTAATACCTCTACAAATCGATCGTAGCTCCGTCACCTTGATAACCTCTTTCTTTTTTCTTGCTCGCTCCCCCTCGATGGCATACGCCGAGGGAGCGTCTGGCCAGACGGAATTTCTATGGGGCACCAATGGGGCACCCCATGGCAGTTCCGTCCTCTAATGTGGAAGTAGCTCGTGCTACCTGAGCAGCTGCGCGTGTGTGCGCGAAGAGAAGGGAACTCCCTTCGCGGGAGTTTTATTTTAGTTTGCCTCACCTTATGGGATGTCAAAGAGAGCGAGAGAGAGAAAGAAAGAAGTAAAGAGTAAGGGGAAGGCCCCATAGATAGACGCCGCCAGGTACCCCGTGAGCCCAACGTCACGCTTGAGAGGGGGGCCATCTGCCCCCCTAACGAGTATGTGACGTCAGGTGTGACGACGTGTGCTGAGCCAAGAAGCGTCCATCTCTTATGCATCATGCCTCCTTTCTCTTTACGAATACATATCAAACTGTCGTGGCCGAAAATAGTCTATTAGGATATACGACCGTACAACTATAAAGTCATATGAAATGCTTACAAAAATTGTAAAAGTTCTTATCTAGAATATTTAGATTTAGTTACTATAGAAACGAAAGAATATAATTTATACTTTTTATTACTAAAAAATAGCAGCTTTAATTGACATATTAGTGGGCTACTGTATACAATTTTTTAGAACGCTTAAAACTATAAAAATATAAAAATTATTCGCGTTTGCTAAAATAATTGGGGATTTGATTGAAATGCTCAATTCTCTCAGTACCGTTTCGCTCGATCGCTGCGCGTTGCGACTCACTTTTATCGTAGTAGGCGTATCTTTAACAAGACCGATATATTGTTCTTTATCACGGCTGTTATCATACGGGGCGGTTTCTAAAGATATATATGCTTGTATGGCGTCATATATATATAGACATACGGATGTTTCTTCTATCGCTACCAAGAATAATAAATTTAAAGAAATGATATATAAATTAGTTTATCTTGTTTTGAAATTTATCACGTGTCGAAATTTTTTACGATTTTTTCTAATTTATCTCGCTTTAATTGTTACTTCGATAACTGAATTATATTTTATTTAGTATTAGATGTTTTATGTAGATTATTTAAATTATAGAAACGTAAATTATAGAAATCAGTAATTATTAAATTAAATTATCTTTTAGAATTAATTTTTGATAAATTCTAGTTTTCTTTATATTATTATAGATTCTCCCTCTTGAAACAGAGCCCTTACGTTTAAGGATTCCACTTTATTTTGCCTAAATTACAACTTTGACTCAAGAGCGCCAAAGATTATGGAGGGTGTTGTTATGAAATTTAGATGCAACCCCCTCCGCTGAATTGTCCATTGGTCATTCCATAGAACATTTGTCACCCCACGTTTTTGGTTCGTCGTTGAGGATCACGCGCGTGCACATTGGGAATCGGTCGCGTGTTACGCGCCTTGTACGTGCGAATTCCAAGTATAAGTACGTAATATGCAGAAGCAAAGGGGCATGCGTCACGGAACATCTGCCACGGGCGCGTGGCCCCCGTTCGTACCCCAAAGAGCACCGACTGAAGAGGAGGGTTCTTTGAGACAAAGAAAAAGTATGACGTACCGGCAGCTGCCGCGTATAGTGACGTAGGGTCTTCCTCGTCCCTCCTGTGTTTCTCGGGACTTACGATCACCCAAGGTGAGAGACCCCGCGTCGAAAATCGAAGATTTATCGCTCGTGATCGCGTGCGCATCCGTCTATGTGGCCGCAACTGTGGTGCAAATTACAGGGGTCACTCTTGCGATTCACATTCAACAAATTTTCCTTCCGTATAAATTGGGGAAAATAATTGCTTTGCAAATTTACAAAATATATATTTTATTACTGGTTTGGGTGACTCAAATGACTCACTATTAAGAAGCCTACTTATATTTTAATATAATTATTTGAAGATAATTGAAACATAAATGGTATATAAGAATATGAATGTGACGCGTAAGGACCATGTAAAGTCTTGCAATGTTGTGCACAAGAATGTTTCACAATTTCATTAGAAGTCCCTTCCGGTTTTTCTTCTCGCGGAGACTCGCTATCTCTGACACTTCTTCTGTCCGCGCTCTTTCGCTCAAGAGAAAAGACATAAAATATATGCGAGTGTCCATCCTCAAAGCAACTCCCCGGCCACCACACATTTCTCTTCTCAAGAGAAAAGTGGAAAAGGAAAAGAGAGAAAAAAAGTATCGCGCAGTAAAGCGCACTAATCTCCCAAGTACACGCTCCGTTGAAAGCTTGGTCGCCAGTCTTTTCCCGAATTTTTTTCTTTCTTTATTTTACGTATCCAATAGAGAACATTTTTATTTACTCTTTAATGAAGACAGGCCTCTTTGTTTCTTATGCGTCAACGAACTTGCTAGACGAGATTGCAAAATCAGAATCAATAAATGTGTGTTTTGTAGAAAAATAAACATTTGTCAATTTAATTTACACAGACAAGTCTTAACTGATTCTGATCAAATAGAAACTCGGCCTTACGTGTGCTAAAGAATATTGAGACGCTTATTATTGATAATTCCTTGGCACCTCATGTCGCATTGCTAATTTTCTTATATCTGTCTCGCCTCATAATTTCTTCTTACAACTGAACGAGTAATCATTCTGATATCACATCGTGATATCAATCAAATCTTATTTGGCAATATTTTTAATATAGCTTTTTGTAGTAACAATTTTAGTATTAACTGTACTCTCTCAAGTAAATTTTTCAAGTAAATCAGCTTTTTGAAAAATAATATAAGATTATAAAGGATTATGAAGAGAAAGAGTTTTCCAAACAAGATAAGCTCTTTGCTTTATTGAGATATCGAGATATTGAAATAAAAATATATACGTAATTAAATGCAGCTTAAAAAACTACGCGTTATGGCATTGTGCGAGAGTTTACATTAATAAGAAAAAATGCACAATATAACTTGTATTGTAGTATCTACTCGATTCTGTGAGCTAAGAATAGAGGAAGGAAACAATTAGTTGTAACGAAGGGGAACAGAAGCTGGTTTAAAAACCACTTGACGACCGGCCGGACTTTCCGTCGTCGCTTATCTCATCTTAATTTCTAGTACACTTCAAACGCTTAAATATCGCAGTGAGAAATAGGAGGAAGAGTGAGAAGGGAAGAAAGAAAAAAAGATCCGCGACGTGAATAATACAATTTATCATTGTGCCGTGTATCCCGAGCTTTATGCATATATATATATATATATATATATATATATTCATCTTGCAGCATGCAGCTTCTTTTAAATCCTCGCAAATGTTCTTTCACGCTCGATCCTACAAGATGCATTTTCGACAAATGCAAAAGCACAATGACCGTATCGAATCACGGACTAAATTTAGAAGCGAAATCGTCGAGATATTGTGGGCGAGACAGATGCATCGTACATAGAAAAACCGTAGAATGAAAGGAATTCGGGAAAGGGTGCGGTCACGCAAAGACGCGACTCCTTCCGATCTCTCACATCCAGGAGAAACCTTTCCAATTTGCATCTGTCTCTAAAATGCGAAAGGGGTCTCCTGAAATACAGATGTTTCTGGAAAGCGCAAGGAGCGGCTGCTCGAGTGGAAGAAAAATAGGATACCGCCGTTTTCGAGCTGTTCCAAGACATTATTTTCGATCGTAGAGGGTCCCTTCAAATCGAAGTCTTGCCAGGTGCATCTCGGAATCATCTGCTTTCTTCTTGGTCAAGTTTCTTCGACGAAAACAGAATTATGTATGTTGTGCGAGCTCTTGAAAAATTACTCAATATCCGTTTGGGGAATAGCACGGTTGCCCAAATTCATTGTACATGTTACATCAAAGCGAATATCGAGCCAATGGGAAACGCATATATATATATTAATGCAGTAGCACAAAGAATTGTCATGTAAAAATTTAAGCACGATAAAAATGTAATTTTTAACCGTCAGTTACTTCAACGCCCGGATTCTCTCTCAATCACGCGTAAGCCATATTTATGTCTATTTGCACAGTCCGTACGGGGGCGTGCGACGTCGCGTAAAATATTGCCAATATCCTGAAAAATGTACACGTCGTCTCTTCAACCCCGAGGAGTTACGCTCGGAGGCGCGAATTCGCTCGGCTTCCGACTCGCCGCTACGCTTCCTACGTCGCATGAAATTCTTGCGTCGCACGCCCGCGCGCAACATTGCTGATGAGAGAAAAAAAGTGATAGACACCTATAGCCCGACGGTCTTAAAAAAAAAAAAAATGAGATAGCCAGTTGGGTCGTCTCCGACGATTTCCCGTCGTTCGTAAATTCCTCGCCACCCCCGAACCCGGCCAGCCTTCCTCGCTGTTTCGCTTCATCTCGTGCGCACTTTTTGCGCGGAGATTTTTCGCAACGCCCCCTGCCCCCGTTCACCACCTCCGACGACCCGATGCCTGACCCTCCTTCCCCGTCGTACCCGGCGCTTTTTTTTTATTTTACCCCGCGCGTCGCCGCTTGGACCGCTGGGCGATCAATGAATTGAAGCGGCCGTCCTTTTTTTTGGTCAGCCTCTGGTTCTCTCCGTCCGACGCACTGCCGCCTGCTTCGCCGTCACCTTTGCACCACCCCTCGTACCCCTCGCACAATCCCCACTCCGGGGACGAGTATTCTCTCTCGTTCTCTTTTCCTCTCCCTCTAATTTTTCTCCTCGCTCTTTCTCTTCCACACACGTGCACTTTTTCTCCCTCCCCGCCCCTCCCCCGTTTTTCGCGTCCGTTCCACTCTTTCCGCCGTTCTCCGCCGCGCTCGGACCTCTCTATCAGCATATCTCATTCTCTCCCCTTTCCCTGCGCGCCTTCTCCTCTCCGTTATCGTCCTTCTCCACCTACCTCCTCCACCTCCTGCGACTCTCGTCCTTTTCGTTCCTCGTCCAACTCGCCATTCCACGGTCGGGAGAAACGGACTGGAAGCTGTCCTTCTCGCACGCTTTTCCATCCTCCGCGTTCCTCCGTCTCCCTTCCTTCGGCCTATCTGACCCTGCCCGCTTCCCTCTCTTTCTCTTCCTCCCTTTCTCTCCTTCTCTCCAATGCAGACTGGACATCCGAGCCTCTCCGGCTTCCCGCGGGGTTCTCGTGCACGCACACGCCGCCGCGTACGTGCATCTCACATGCACCTGCACGCATGCAGATCCCGCGTTTCGCGTTCTCGCATCGCCAGATAAATCTCACCGGCGCTTACATGTGGGAGATATAGAGGGACGGCGAAAGAGGGAAAAAGCGAGAGAGAGAAAAAGAGGGTGCGAGAGGGGGTATGGAAGTGAGGGGGTTGGTTGCATAGTGGAGGCGCATGCGCTCGAGTTAGACGAGCACCTTTCGTTGCACATACGCGCGTTTCTATCTTCTTTCCGCTCGCATCCGACACTCTCGTTCCATTTTTCTCTCTCCCTCTTCCCCTAGCTGCCATCCCTTCCGCTATTTCACCCTTTCCACCTTTTTCGTTGGCCTTTTATTTCAAAAGGGTCCTGGGCTAATGCAAATTTCCTCGTAAAGTGACGGCCGAGCCGCCGAATTACATCGCGAGTCGGTGCAACGGCGTCGCCAGCTCGCAAGCTCGTAAGCTCGCAACGGCGGAAGACGCGTGATCACCAGGGATGTACTGCCCGGAAATGGACACCGGCTCGGCTGCCGGTTGCATTTTTAATGTCGTTATTTCATCGAAACTGCAGCGGAGATACAGTAGCGCGCAAACCAATTTCAATACTTTTATTACCATTGTACGTAACGTTAGTTGTAAAAGTTTGGATATCAAATTTAGACAAGTCATACAAAACTAGATATATAGTAATGATTGTCTGATATTCGTGTAATACGATTTAATAATATTACGTGCAGATATACATTCATTTTACAATATTAAAATATGGACACTGTAAAAAAAATGAGACAAAGAAAAATTATATTTCATTTAAATAAATCAGTGACGAAAAAAGATGTGCTATATCACGACGTCAACGGAAAGTTTCGTTACGAATTATTTGATAAAATTGATCTATCTGTGTCCTCGATATATCGTAGTATCGCCGGTGATTGATCGGAACTGACAGACCGGGTCTACGTGCAGAAATAATTACGGGTATCTTTTAGAAAGCGCACGGTCGATCTTTCTCTCGGCGGCAAGTCGCAAGTTTATTCATTATACCGGACCAGCGGTGCCGGATGGTACCAGAACGGACAGTTGGACTGCCAACCCCCATCGAGGATGGCTGCGCGCCCCAGCGGCAAATAAAATCGTATTTCATCCCTTTGCCGGCGAAAATTTTGTCCCTTCCTCTCTCGCGCTCGCCCTCTTTCTCTCGCCCTCTTTTTCTCTTTCCGCGGCGTAAGCTCGTACATCAAAGCTCGCCCGCGCCTATCTTCCTCCTCGAATGCTGCTGCCGCTGCCCTATCCTCCTCACCCCTTCTGTCTCACTCTCCTGAGTCCACCATTTCAATCCCCCACTGCTCACCGTGAACCACCACATTGCCCAACTACCCCCTTTTGCCGCCCTTCCGACCACCACCCACTCAACCCCATCCTGTATACAACTCATAAACTTTTGTACGGAGCTTTAGTAGCTGCAAGCTAACTTCCGGCCTCGCGACACGCGTTTGTTTTCGTACCGAGTACAATCGATATCGATCGAATAGAGTCGGCGCGAATTCGTCGAACGGGAAAGCAGCGTTGACTATGTATCGTCATCGTAAATCCGTCTCTCTAATCACTCACCATGTCTGTGAAAAAGTGTCCTCCTATTATAATTGTTTGGAACAGACGTTTGTTCGGCGGCAAAAATTGAGTAAGTAAGGCGACGTAAGAGACATTTAGAGAATCAAAGTACCGTCTACAAAGGTACATGTATGATATACATACCTTGAAAAAGTTGAATTGTAAATAATGAAAAAGCAGGGATTTCTGATTTATTGCATTTCGCGACACATGAGACTATATTGCACGATGTATTTACTGCGACGATAAAGTATCGTTTTGTACATGTTCTATTGATGCCAAAAAATACTTACAGTAATTCAATTAATGCGCAACACGTTGCAACCACGGATCGAACGGAGAAATATATTGGTCGAGTACGGCTGTATTTTTATTTAGTCGAATTTTCGAACGGCGTGGCGCAACGCAAGGATATAAAATACGGAACGGCCGCGAAGTTAGCGCGAATGTACCATCGCGATTTATTTCAGCCCTTCCGCGGGCTACCCTGGCTTCGCGGATGCAGAATGCAAACCCCGACGATAAGCTAGCTGACCGCCAGTGGTTTTCATCATATAACTCGATTAGCCCTGAATTCTCTCTCTTTTTCGATATAATTCAACGCGAATGCAATTTTCAGTAATTGCAGCGGCGGTAGAAAGCAACAACCGAACGGAAGAGCGGACGGGAAATACGCGAAATCCTATTAAATTGTTCTCTCACAAAATGATCCTTAAGTGCGTTCGGAGTACGTAGGTCTATGAGAAAAGAAATCTTCAGTAATGCAACGTAATATAATTACGGGAAGGAGAATGCGTAATTTCAATTAACAAATTCAATTTGCGAAATTACTTCGCGAAAGCAAAACGCGTGGGAAATCTATAATACCGATGCTCACGCGTAGCTGGACCATTATCAATTAACATTCGACCATTGTTAATGTGAAACTCGAAATAATTAGTCTACTCTCAGCTGACAGCTCCCACTAAGGCGTCCGCCGTCTGTTGCGTACAAAAAAGAGCGGACGCAAGAAAAAAAAAATTAATTTCTCGAGGATGAAAACCTCGATTTCTCGACTGTCGAAATGAAAGGCGCGATCGAAAACTAGCCCGCCTTTCTAGAATCCGAAAACTGCAACTGTTCTAATTGTGTTGAGGAGAAGAAGAAACGAAAACAGTTACCTTTTTAATTGGGGAACATAACTGCCGCCCGGTAAATTGGACCGTTTGACACGTGGCTGCCACGCGAGGCTCCCGTTGAACACCCTAGAGCGAAGTACCGTTAGGGTCTAATGATGCTCCTCTTGGAACGCTTTTCATAATGACGGGTAGCGTGTAAAATAATTATAGTTTTTGTTTAAGTATCATCGTGACGAGATCATCCACACAGATATGATTTATCCTGTCAAAATATGTCTTTTTTTTTTAACGAAAGTACAGTTAGGAAATGCATTCTCACATATTAAACAAACATTTTTAGCATTTTACTTAGCCTCTTCTCTACACAATCACTAGTATAATTAATAACATTTTAGATACATGGTCGCAATACAATGTTGATATTTTATTTACAATTACATTGTTTTCGCGAAAGAATTTGTTTCACGACGAATATAACTTATCGTCATAAAACATAAAAGAGATGTATTTCGATGATATAAGAATTATCTGAAAACTTGTACGAACGTTCATATGATGATACGATATCACGGAAGATTCGCGTTGCTTAATACATCCGCATTCCTACCGTGAGGAGCTCTGGCGCGATCCTAAATGATTCAAAACGCTGGTAATGCATTTCCCCTCTCAGTTATACAGCCTAATTTTTACCGGATTTGTTGGAGCATCCGCCGTTGCGCTGCAGACTAACCGACCAAATTCTTTCCATTCGTTTCGATCGAAACGTCGATTACTCACACCGGTCTGCGTCCTCGCAGACAAATCCGGAATTCCGTCGTGAATTTTACATGCCAAGGGACGCCCGCGAGAAATTGGTCTCTTCACAGGCGCGATGAGTTTTCGTCACATCCACAAATCCAATTTATTTCTACCCGACCGTTTAATTAATCTTTTATTGCTTTGTATAATGACAGGCATATCTTTAGAAGGTAACACCATGAACGACCTCAATGTACATACATACGTGGAGGAAAAGCATCATTCAGCTTATTCTATAAATTGTTCCTTCATTCAATGCGGTAGTGTAAAGTGATCGATTTTAAAAGTTTTGTACTCGAAAACACTACAACGCGGGGTAGTTTATTCTCACCATAAGTCGCCGCAAAGACGTTTACCTTTGCGTAAAATCTCATTATAACTTACCATTTATAACTTTCTATATCCGAGACTAGTTGAAATGCGCATCTCTCTCTCTCTGAGAAGTTATAACACTAGAGCCGATAGCTATGCTGTATACGTCACGCCGTACTTCTCTGTACGAGAATACTCGGACGGTTCGACGCTCGAGGCGCAGTGCATTTTTCACGCGAGACATTCTCGTGCTTCCCATCGTTTCGCATGCGACGATGCGTGTCCGGTAGTTTCGCGCGCGCGAGCAACGCGTGCACGCTGGTCACGGAATTTCTCCTCCTCCTCCTCCTCCTCTCCCCCTGCCTCTCTCTTGTCTCTCTCTTTCTCTCTGGATGAATCTAGCGCGCCGTTTCGCATTTCTGCATAATGCACAATCCGTCTGGCTAACTGTATGAAATAATCGCTTTTCGCGATCGCGACTCGCGGCGCAAGCCAGCCGAACGAATGAGCGAAAGAACAGATGTCATGTTACCGCTTATTTTTTTTTTAAATTTCTCTTCCTCGTTCACCATCCCCTGGCCTTCGTCCGTCCGCTTCTACCCGCCTCTTTCCTCGTAGAAAAAAGGGGAAAAAGGGGGAGCAGGGAAGATAGTAGATAGGGGGAGACGGAAAGAGAGAGAGAAGGAGAGCGGGAAGTGAAACGGAGAGAGCGACGAAGCCCGTCACGACGTAGACGTGTGTGTGACGTACGCGAGACTCGGATTACGAGGGAATAAAGAGAGAATTCGAGAGTAGCGATGAAAAATCATTTCCAGTGCAGAGCGGAACTCTGCCGGACGGCACTTATTATTATTATCCGCGTATCGCCGGGAGAAGCAACTTCCCGCCGCGTAAGCCTCGTCAGTCCGTGTTTAACAGCATCGGCGCAGGATAGCTATATTAAAGGATTCAAGGAGGATTTAACGTATCGCCCGCCGTCCTTTATAGCGGCCGACTAATGCGCGTAATTAGCCGAATGTACGCGCTACTCGATGTATGACGATTCGAAAAGAGATAATAGATTCTGATGTATTTAATACCGACTCGCTCTGCCAAAGTGTTACCGCGGTGTTATCATTTTTGTATGCATCTGTATACGTACGTATGCTGATATAATGTATGCGGGCTGTTAATAAATCACGTATCGTCATACGATATGTAGAATATTATATTATCGCAAATGTTATATTCCAAATGTAATATTTTCGACGCTTGCGGATCGGAAGCCCTCCGAGTTGTACGGTACGGTTATTTTACTTTTTAGTAGAATCGCGTAGCCAGGATTAATCTTCCGTTAATTTAAAGTTATGAATTCAGACGTAATCCGTAGCAATTGATTTTCCCTCTTGTAATCTGAAAATACGACACGCCTTGCTCCGTCTGATTTACGGCTGTAAGCGACGTTCCAAAAATTCGAGGGAGAGCCGGTGGAAGCTGGAAAATTGAAAATGACGAGAAACATCCGCGGCTCTGCGCCGAATCGTGCTCAGAGCTCCATAATTCGCCATGAATTATCCTCAGCAGACATCCTAACGAGAGTCACAACGCGTCCAGCGAGTGGCGGACAAGCAACGCTACTGCTAGAAAGGGTAGGAAGGGTAGGCTGTGCGCTGGTCGACGCCGGAGAACGAATTAGCCCTGCGGATTAGCGTCCGCATATTTTTGCAAAAACGAGATAATGCAAAAAAGCGCGCTGGCCGGACCAGGCTCGTACGGATGTTGCGTGGCAGAAGGCGGGAGATGAAAAGGGGTGGCTGGGCGAGGATGGTTCGTGACGGACGAGGGCAGCAGGAGGAGGCTGGGGGCCGTCGGGGGTGGAGGGCGTGGCCAGGCGGCCTCTGGCAGGTTTCGAACGAGAAAGAGAAAGAGGAACCGTGTTTCCGTGATACCAGAACCAGCGAGAGCGAGCAGGCGCGAAGCAAAAAAGAGCGAGGAAGAGAGAGAGAGAGAAAGAGAAAAAGTAGAGAGAGGAGAGAGAGAGAGAGAGAGAGCGAGAGAATGAGCGAGGACGCGAGAGAATGAGAGAACGCGAGGGAGAAAGAGGAAAGAACGAGAGAGGGACGACAGAAAAAGTTATAGATGCACCGCGTTCGTGTGATACGCGTGTGTGTGTCGCTTAGCTGGCCGTGTGGTCGTGCGTTGCATACGCGACGCGTACCTGCACCGCGTGTGTGCACGCAGACACGCCGGTCCTCCTATGTGAGCTCAACTATAGTGAACATGGCCCGTGGGGCAATCGGGGGAGGAGAAGGGAACGGTGGGACAAAGGGGTAAAAATCATTGCGCGGTCCAGCCTCGAGGCTGATCGATGGTTGCTGCACTCACCCCTGCATCTACTGCCCTCGCCCCCTTTGCCCGCGCCCGACAACTGCCCCCGCGCGCATTCACTGATCCCTGGGACTCACTGACTGGCCAGACAAAAAATGGCCGGTTCCAAGCCCATCCACCTCCGGCCAGGCTGACGTCGGGTGTTTGATGACCTCGGGGCGGCTAGAGAGGCCCGGGAGGTGAAGGGTGCAAACTATGAGGCAGGGCGCGCCGAGGGACGGCCGGTGTACCGAGGGCCGACGGCCGGAAAACCAGCAACCCACCCCCTCTTCGTTCACCACCCCCTTTACGACCTACACCCTCCCCCTGGCCACCCTCCGCCTGCCGCCCCTCGTGGTCCACCCACAAAAGGGTGGACGACGGGAGGGAATCGATGACGGTGGATGATTTTACGTACACTCGCTCAACGGTCAGCTCTGCCCTCTTTTCGCGGATTCGGCAGCCTCGCGATTGGTAGACGCCGAACGTACGCGGCATTACCGGCACTGCCGCCCGGTTTTCCTTCTTTTCTTTTTTTTTTTATCTTTTTCCCTACGATTTTTCGCCACGTGCCTTGAGAAGAATCGTGTCGACGTGGACGATAGTTCGTCAAATCGACGTTGGAAAGCAGAGCCAATGTTGTAGGTAAAACTTTTAGCCTTTGCCTTTTTTTCCTTTATTGTTTATATTTATATTGCATACTTTTTAAGGAGGAAATGTCGTTTGGTGTGAAATCTCTGACTTTTGGAACGTCCGTGATTCAGGGGCAATTAAAATAACGCGGCGATAACGTGTAAACATCGGGTAATGTGGTATCGCGTATAGACAAAACGTTTATAATGTCACGTGCGTTAAACCCGAAATAAATACAAATAATTGGTCAGTTTTAATACGCTACGAGAAGCGTGCGAAATAATTTTATTTAACAAAGCGCGTAATGTAGATTATGTAAATAATTTTGTTGACCAGTCATGTTTTGTTTCGTTTCGTATAAAACGTGTGCATGTAAATTGTTTATCGCGCGGAAATTCCGCTTTTATCTGTAATAAAACGCAATATGCACCGATGATGCATTACCATTAAATCCGCGATAATATCGCAACTCTTTAACTCTCAACTACTTTCATATTTCATACTTACTACTTTAATCAGTTGGCTAGATTATTATATAATTAGAGTTATAGACAGTTTTATAATTAATATCTTTATTCAAGTTTCATATATTTATATATTATTATAATTATCACTTTTTTTCCGTAGCGTTAATCGATATTCAGTAATGTTAATTCTTAAAGTAAAGTTATTAAATCTTTTTAACAAAAATCGTACGCGCATGTGTGCGTATATTGCTACATTTCAATTAGCATTTTATCGTTACATTGCGATTGTTTAAATCTTTTTACGCGAGATTCAATTCTTATAAACGTTTTAAATTTGCGGATTCCGAGTTAAAACATTCTAAGAGAGAAATTCTCATTTATATTTAGAGATTGATACATGCGAATTTCAAAGTCGATCCAAGCAAGGTAGGCGTCCCATCGGGATTACTCTCTACACCCCCCTCGTCAACCGAAGCTTTCCTCATGTGAGGAGTTCAACGCCAATGACACGCCGTCACGGTCGTTAATGATGCCCCTGTTCGCATTTCCTCGCGCGATCCTTAGCTTCTGCACCCCCGGAGACAAAACGCTCTCCCTGCACGGAGGCGTTCTAAACGGATGTGTGTATGATAGAATTTCTTCCGTCATTAAGAAAGCCTTACAATGTGTACGAGTATCTAAGCGCGGGCGGACAAGTGTCGTCGCGGTGTCGACGCGCTCGACGACGTCGACGACGTCGCTGAGTCGCGACAAAACTTCCGCCGATGGCACAGCGAAATTTCAGCCCTACGCCCGTCGAGTCGAGCCAAACCCCTCGGCGGTGGTATATACTCGTCGTGTCTATTGAAGTAACGGAAAGCACGACTCGTGGAAACTCTTCGCACTTTACGCTCCAGATACCCCGGTTCCTTGTGTTACCTATCTACTCGACTGCTCCTTCTTGTCCCTCGCGACCGCTGCTCTACTTCTTCTTCCGGACGAGCTTCTTCCACAAACGTGTCTCTTTCCCACGTGAAAATGTTACGAGTCATATCGTTGAAAACAACGGTGGATGATCTTCATATTAGATACATTTTTCTTGCTCGAATGAACACTTCTCTGGATGAACTCCATCACTTACATAACTTCCAGTTGAATAATTACTTAACATCAAAATACTTAATTGCATTTATAAAGTAATTTAATATGATTGTGTATAATAACATATAAATATGAAGAGAAAAAAAAAAAGTATCGGTTAAGGACGGTCGAGGCCAAGAAAAAGGCTGATATAACAGGTGAGAGAAGGAGGTTGCGAACGAGTGAGTTTTAACCCGGCCTAACCTACCCCAATCGAGGGTCTACGCTTGAAAGTTTGCACGGCAGCGTAGCAATGCACGTACTGGCCGGAGAATCATCGAAAAGCTCCAGCGCTATGCCAATCCGTGCACGGTGAACAAGCTACTGATGCGCGGTCATTGAATGGGTCGAAAGGGGAGCAAAATCATTGTGGATGGACGTTAGCGGAGTGCATCATCGAATGATCAGAGTCACCCTTGGCTTCTGCCAGTTGCCCTCGTGCTCGCCCCGCTTTCATGATTTCTACTGGAAATTAGCCAACTGGCTAACGACCAAATAGCAGCATCTCCTCTCCTCCCTCCGTCCCCGCGTCCAGTTCTTTCGCTTATCTTCCTCTCGTCAGCCAGGACTCTGTTCTCAGACTTTTTCCCGATGCATTTCAGAAAAATAATTCTGACAATTAACTACTCGAAACGGCGAGAAGTAAAATAAAAATGTTCTAGCTGTTTTTCTTTCGTTTTGTTGCATTGTAAAATAATTGCATTAAATATTCTCGACACATATGACTGAATTATTTCGGTCGCAATTGTATTTTGTGTTTGTAACATATATACATGTTAACTATAGAAAACAGATACGTTGAAGACGGATATATGGTATGCATTATTTACGAAAACAAAAGACTGAAAAGACACGAGATTTCACACAGGTCGATCACGGCGAAATGCAGCTAATTATAGCTCGTAGTTTCTCGCACGGCAAGAATATATCTCGGTCGAAGGAAATATCGGATGATACGGGCCGATCCACGCAAGGTGGAAGGCGGAAGGTGGGACGAGACACGGGAACAAAAGTTTCGCGGTTCGTGATAGAATGATAGACGTTTGTTCGGGAAAGAAAAATGCAAGATTCGCTGCAGTCACGAAATGGCAAATTGGAGTTGAAACTTCCCTCGTACGGATTTGGGGTAGGTTGGGTTAAGGCGTGACGGCGGCGCAGGCAGGGAGGATGGTTCTCCCACGGAAAACACTATCTGAGGGCGAGCGAGAGAGAGAGAGAGAGAATTATCGTTAATCGGGTTCCGTCTCCGTGAGAATTACGAATTCATGCATATGTGCTTACAACCAATTGTCGAGATACTTAAAATCAATATCGTAAAATCTTTCTATCAATCGCCAAAAAAAAAAAATCATACTTTCAATGTCTTAATAAAGTTTAAACAAAATTAATGAAAGGGATTAATGAAGAATAATTCATCGCGAACCCTCATAATAAGGCTCGAAAGTATTCACAAAAGGAAAAACGTTATTCCGGAAGTGTGACGAGTGGGTAACGTGCACGAAGCCTTTCGAGTAGATGTGCCAAATCACCGCGCGATATAGCTTCTCGTGTAACCTTAAAAAATCTTAATGCGGCTTTTGGCTTGGCAGGGGCAAAGTTTAAATTGAACCGAGGAGCAGGACGGACATAGTAAGGGCGGAGGGGAAGGGGAGAGATAGAGAAGGAGAGAAGGTGAGGGCTTCGGAAGATATACCAACCGACGGCTCACGTGGGTCGAAAGGGGTGAGCACCGTGCGTGCGAATCCCCGAACAGAACACATGCAAGCTTTGATAAGCTTTCGGAACACATGTACATGGTGATGAGCCATTCGAACCTCATGCTTCACAATTCGCACAATATTACATAATGTGCCATTCGTCGGTATACCGGCAGCTATTATTTACATTATCTATACGTGGAGTCTAGCAATAATTGTAAAATCAAAAAATAATACATAATGATTAATATAACGAACAGATTTTGATCTTTAAAGTCGCATAAAGTGTCGATAGTTGTTTAAATAAAACATATCTGCTTGCGTGCGACGAAAAAGAGAAACTAACAAATACTGAGAATGAAAGCACGCGATCAGGAACGTGTGATAGTGAAATAGAAAAGTCGGTGGAGTACGTCTTTCAAAATTAGAAGAAACAATTAACATTTCTAAAACTAATATCACGTATAATCTCTCGCTCTTTCAATATATCGTTGAAATAATATAGTATATATAGAAAAAAAATATCTTATTTTAATAGAATTTTTTGACACATTAATTATACGATATATTTTAGAAGAGAAATTTAAAAAATATGCCAAGTGCGTGATAATATTGCGCAAATTAGTTCTCTAACATGTAAACGCAAAACTATTTCCTCAAGCTTTTTATTTTGTCTCCCGTTAAAATCTTAGCGTCGCCGCGCTTCTCGGCGAAATATTATAGAGCTGGTTTCCGTCGAAACGAGGGTTGTGTTTCGAGCACGTAAGAGGGCAGAAAACCACCCCAACCGAGTCTAATGTCTACACCCTCCAGTGAGAGCTTGCTCCAAGGATTGTCCCCACTGCTTATTTATTTCTTCATTTGAATTTTATTATCTTGTTCCGTCGTTACGGAGACTGGTCCGCTTCCTTACGACATCACACGAAAATACGAATTGCTTTTTGCAAAATGTAGCCTCCTCGAAGACAGAATTATCACAGCGTATTAGCTGCCGATAATTCTCTAACGCGTTCGTATTACGTTTCGCTGTCGCGAACATTGAAAGAAAAATCATCCTGCCGCAGGAATAAGTTTCAAAGGTCCTTAAAACCAACGATGCGCGGATCAGCTTTGCTAAATTGTTCTGTAGGAAAAATTCCATTTTATGAAACGGCTTGCCCATTTCCACCCACCAAAGGGTTGTTAGCAGCAACCTGTGTAACCTCGAAAACGCAGGAAACGTACGTGCTAACACAATACATTTGGTCTGCCGAATGTTAGCTTAAACGGGGGGATGCACGTGTACAACAGTTTTGTCGAACCCCCTGACCTTTCATCGTTCATGAAGTTAACTTTATCGATCGGTGATGTGGTTTCACTTATTGCGGAGGTGCTTCGATGCTCGAAAGAACTCGAGAAATCGAAAAAAGTTGTCGCGGATCGAGAAAATCTGTGCGGAAATTCAATTTTGTTTAATATGCGTTAAATTATAATATTAATAGAATAATTAATCGGAGAAATATTACCAATAATAAAATATCTACTTTCACAATAAATTTGCATGAAATCTAAATGCGCGGAAATTCGATTGCTCTTTGCGATGTTTCGAAATTGTTACAATCACACCAACAATTTATCCAGGTTCGTGACATTTACAAATAGCAGGTCAATGCCTCTTCGCTGGGTTTTACATCTCATTTATAAAGTTCGCCCGATGACGCTCTTAATTGTGACTTTTTCATTCGCCCGTACTTCGCTTCATCCTACTTACCTCCGTCGTTCGGTTCACTCCGTTTCAAACAGAAGTTGAAGGTTTTTCGCTCCTTTTTCATCTCTTTCAATCGCATCCTTCCGACATCCTCTAGTACCCTTCTTGCGAACACGACTTAAAACTCACCGTCCTTCGGTCGAATGGGGTTTCGATGGGGTGTATTCGACGATTCGTTCATCGACAACTTACAGAGCTTCTAACTTCGTTCTCGAGGCTCCGCGCGTTTTCAGCTCGTTAAACTACCGGATTCATCGAGCTGCTTGAATATTTTAAAATATTTATTGATCGTGCGCATTTGATATATCGGTTATTACACATGGTTGTTAAAAGTCGTCAGTGCTTATCATAAGACTTAAGGTTATAGACTTTGATGTATTTATAACGGGATGGTATAGATATAGACATATATATGTATATAAATACATAATCGTTGTACATACGCAACAGTCATGTATAAATGACATTATAAAGGAGTGATTTCATTTAATGCATTAACTGATACGTTAAGTATTAAAAATTTTGCAAAATATCTTATTTGTAAAAAAAGTCAAGATGAAGAAGTTGGGAACATCGCCTATATGTAGCATTACAGGTGCTTGCATCCGATAATTTAGCAGGGTATTAAACGATTTTACGATGCGGAATCTTCTTAATAGCGAAAACGAGCTTTGATTCGAAGCAAGACGAACCCCAATGCATGATAGACGAAGAGAGATAGCGACGAGAGAACAGAAAGGGGAAATGGGCCGAGTGAAGGAGCGGAGTAAGACGGAGGGCGAGAAAGAGAGAGAGAGAGAGAGAGAGAGAGAGAGAGAGAGAGAGAGAGAAATGAAGGGTCTGAGGAATCGGCCACCGACTTCGACGACCTCCACCGGCAATGAGAATTCACTTCAGGGGAAAGGAGAAGGAAAGAGTTAAGAGTCGACTTGATGACGAGCGGCGTAACGGAGGAGGTTGCGGGTGGCAGTGTCGGGAGGTAGAGTAGACTGGATGGAGGAGCCCACGTTGCAATGATATCGATTCCAATGCTTCTTACTAGACGCGGTTGCTTAGGGTGGGCAACCCCTTACTTTTTATCCCTTTTCGCCCGCCTCACTTCTCTGCATGCTCCCCGGCTGCGATTCCCATCTCCTCCTTCTCCACCAGATCTCCGTCGCGTTTTTTCTCTCGCGAGAATATTTTATTCAGTTATTTTTGCCAGTACTCTCCTTTCGCGTCTTGCATTCTCTATCGTTCCTTCCTACAGAAATATCTCTCAAGTGCCAGTATGCAAAATTGTTCTCACCAATTGTTCGATGGCCGATCAATATAGATTTTTTATTAACAAGCGTCATGTTTAATAGAGAAAATTGTTAAAAAATGGATAAATCGTGAAAAATGAGCATCTATACACTTTAGCATGAATGTATTTTAAATTTATTCCGTAAATTTATAAAAGACCGTTCTTTCATTAGTAACTAGAAACATTTTTATTTCCAATATATATTTCTGTACGTTACTTTTTTCTTTAACGTTCGTTCTGGAGATATACGAGGAATATTGCATAATAACAATTTTGTATCTTGCTGTTTGCTTCGATATTTTTTTCTGTATTATCACTCCTCTCTTATTGCATTAAAATTTATGTTTTTTCTGTCAAATGCATACTTGACGAATTTTTTTATGAAAGAAGAATATAAATGATTAAAATGACGAAAGAAGAAGTAGGACGACGAAATAGATGAGGAGAAAGAAAGGAATGAGTTGGAAAGAAAAAATATATGTATATCTAGAGATCCCTTGATTACTGCAAGTTCCGTCTTTCGCCGTCTGTCTTTTCGTCTTTCCCCGCTTCATCCACTTGACAGAGTCTGCTCGGTGGTCCTCCCAACCCCATCGCTTTCTCTCCTTCTTTAACCCCTTCCACCCTCTTCGGCCCAGCTATCTCCCTCCATACGACGAGCTTCTCTCTGTTTAATTGATTTCTTAAGGCCCGATGGCGTTCGCGGATGTGATTCGAATGGATGCAGTTTTTCCCTCCCCTCACTTCTCACTCCTGTTCGACTCTAGATTCTGTCGTGATCTCACCACTACCATCTTTCCTATTACCGTTGGCAGTCATCTCGAATTTTCTTCTTTCCTCTTTCGAGAACCGCAACGACGACGAGAACGAAGTAAACGGTGGCGATGGATGGAATGAGTGATGGGGGAAAGGGGTACGGAAGGCGGGAAACGATGTTGGCAGAGAGGCCGAGGAGGACGGAGGGCGCAGATGGACCCCGAGGGAAGGGAATGCAAGATATTGCAGCCCCGCGGGACACACGGGGACGTAATCTCCACGACGGAGCCGGAGACGTATTACAATTCTCACAATCCTCCAACCACGAAGTCACTCGGTTTCCATGTATGAATGGCCCATTCTCCTTGGTTTGTCTCTAGGAAAGTCTATCTATTCTGATTATCGCTCCTTCTCTTGCATACTCCTCATTCTCGCGCGCCTCTCGCGTCCCCACGGCTGACTCACGGGCATCAGCTTGATTTTTGCCCACCCTCTTTCACTCACCAACCCATACGGATTCGTGGAACAAAGATTTCATTTCTCGCTAGCGCTCTGAGAATCAAGATGGTGAGCTTCGAAGCTGTGCGAGGAAACAGAAAGAAATCCGCAACGCTTCTTGCGTTGCAGATTTCTTTCATTATGATTTTAATCGTCTATTATGCTGATTCTACAGTTTCAAGCCTAACTTTCTAATATATGAAACGCGAAAAATATTATGAGAAAGAGGCAAATTTTTGTAACAAATATTTTCCTGAATGCTTTTCGTAATCAAAATAATCGATAAGACGGATAAACACATTGAAGAAGATAATAATTAAAAATATAAATTTATAATGTAATAATGTAATATGATAATAAATTAAAATAAAGCATTTACGAAAAATATACAATACATTAATTTCAAATGTATTCGTCAATACAAGTTTGATAGTGATGTGGAGAAAATAATGATTCACTTCTCGAACCTTCCTTAAAATATCCCCTAACTTCTAAGTGCAGACTGCAGTGGCCCCCTTCATCCTCGAGATTTCGTGCTTTCCTTGTCCCTCTCTCTGTCCCCTTCCTCTCTTACTCCTTTTTTTCATGTTCTCTCCGTATCTCCATCTCCTCCTTTTTCTCTCCATCAACAGTCGATCCTACGCGAATATATGAAGGGGTGCGAGAAATCGTACAAGCGTACACACGAAGCAGGAATTGAAGGAAGATGAGGGCCAGGACGAAGGGGTTTATGCAGAACAAAGAATGCAAGTATAAGGTGGACGGGGTTGACTCCCTGAGGAGGATGGCGATGGGTGGGTGATGCATATAAGATGGACGCCGTACAATGCACGCACCCTCGGCGCACTCGAGGCTCCTCAAGCAATATCTGCGAAGGGATAAAGGGTACGAAGGGAAGATTCCGAAAACTCGGCCGCTCAATACGTGCGTACTTATGAGCTCGCCCTCGCTATATATTTTTCTTTCCTTTGGTTCCTTCATTCGTTTTACGATGTCTTTCTTTCCGCATTTTCCAATGCACAGCCTCTTGTTCTCTCTCTCTCTCTCTCTCTCTCTCTCCCTTTTCCTTTATTCCTCTCTTTCCTTTTCCGGTTTACTCTGCTTCTGCACTAACGGTTGCGTCGCTGCTAGCAGGCCCGATCGAACATCGTTAGAGACGACACGTAATTACGTTTAATGGGACTAGAAAGGAGCAACGTTGCAGAGACGAAACTTGCTCGTGCACGTCGACGTTCCATTTTCCTTTGCCGGACTAACTTACTGGCCATCACGAAAAAAAAAACCTTGTAATTACGTTCACGTCGGAATGTTGTGTCTCACAAAATGGCATGCGAAACATCTTGGTACTACGAAGATAACACGATATTCACAGAATCTCAATTCTTTATACAAATTGAGTCGTCCATACAATATCTCGTATCTTCAATATATTACTTTACGTCGTTCTTTAATTTTCTGCCTGAAATGAATATTTCTTCGAACTTGAGCACTCTCTAAGACGAATACGTCGACACCCTAACGTGTTCCCTTGCGCGTTTCTAGATGGGAGGATTGAGGTTCAAGTGGAGTCATCATTTGCGAGTGTGCTTACAAGCCTAACGCCATCCACGTCGCAGCACTTTTTCTTCAGCTCTTCCTTCGTCCTCCCTTTCGAGAAGTCTTAGCGGCTTTCGCAACGAAATGATGTCGCAAACTTTATTCTTACGCCACTTTATTACATGATGTTAGTTGCAGAAGGGTGTACTTTCGTCGAGCGCGTATGCAGGCTGAGATAATCCCTTAGCCGCTAACGCTAACGAGCTTTCGAGAGCTTGATCCCACTTCTTCAGCCAGCGTCCCGTTCCCTTATGTCTCATCTTATGTCTCTTCCGTCTTCTCCCTTTTCATATATCTGCCTCTTCACACGTCACTTCTAGGCGACGTCTTCAATCGACCGCGTTTTCTCCCTCCTTCCGAGTGAATATCAAAACTTGACGATCTCTTTTAATAGAAACTTACTGCGTGATAAAATTTCATATGTCTCTGACCTAGTTTACCGCGATTATTTCCACTAAATTAGAGACGATGCAAAGTCGAGAAGCATTTTCAAGCTATACCAGATCATACAATTCGCACAGGCATTTCGTTTAATTAACAAAACACAATATTAACATTTCAATAAAATAATTGCATTAAAGTAATTACTACTGTTATTAATCAAATAACTTGTAATGTAGAAAATACAATAAGTAAGGCGTTTGTAACAGGATTTTCCGGAATAATTCGCGTGAGAGTGTTTATAAATCGGGCTATCATCGATTTCTTTACTTTCGTAAAGCTTTTTCCGTTTTATATCCTGTGTTTATCTTATCAATTTTTAATTAATTTATACATTTATTTTTCTTTGTCGCCGCAACAAAAGGCCTTCGTTAATATTCTTTCCGTGGCCATAACACGAGAAATCGAAAGAATGCACGCGCATTCGCGATGGAACAAGCTCCGCAAATTGCGCGGAGCACAAGATGTCGACGGTCAGGAAGTTGCGGTTCGTATCGAACTCATTTCCGTACAACGATCCTCATCGTCTTTCGCCTCTCGACGGAAAGGAAGCCTTCGCCAAATGGACGATACAAAGAAGTCAGTCTATTCTCCCGCGCCGCTCTCCATCGGGCGGAGTGCTACTTACAGAAATCACAGTTGCAGCGTGCTACTTACGTCATAAGTGGAGAGGACGACGATACAAGAAGCGCACAGTGGTAGGAGGGGCACAGCCTGTTGGAAACCCCCAACTCCCGCGGTAATGCCGAGAGCACGCTTGCTTGTCATCGGAAGAGCTTTTCTTGTTCTTGGTGCGCGCGTTGGACAATGGCGAGAAAACACTCTCGTACTAACCGTCCTATCTCCTCCCCCCTTCCCCTCTCTCTAGCCCTCTCTGTCTCCCTCCTTTTCGCAACTTGTACACTCGCAAATATTCTATGTGTACGAGCGTTGCTCTTCATGAAGCTGCGAGAAGCGCGACGAGAGTGACAAGACAGTGTCTTCTCAATGTTTTTTTTCCCCTTCCGCTTTTCTTCCTGGATCGCGCGCTGCACCGTTCTCGCGTTTTTCGTTACCTGGGTAGAAAAGAGCGAGGACGGATCTGAAGGTGCGGAGACAGGCGGATAAAAGTAGCGTCGGTGCAGCCGACATGCTATGCAGAAAAGTTGTCACCCCGCTCGCGCGTGGATCGAGGGAAAACGGGGGAGAGGGGGGACGTTGGAGATGGAATTCAAGAAAGCGAACGCCGCTGAATGCGTTGAGGAGGCCATGCTTTTTACCACCTCTTTCTGATTCCGAGTCCTTTCTTCGCGCTCGAGGCCCGAGCGACGGTGCCGCGGATTGAAGAAAAAGAAAACGGGTGAGAGAACGCGAAGGAAAGCGTAATGCGCTCGAGTAGTGCGGGGCGAGGATTGTCCCTTTCCTCGCTACGTCGTACCGTCTGCAACGCCATGCGATTCCAATAGCTTTATTAGCCACTGCCTGCTCTCTAAGAACTTCTTACTATTCAGAAAAACGAGATGCACGCGTACGTGCAATTTTAAAACGATCGCGATAATACCTTATTTCTGCCACAGCGCGAATTGTTCATTTGCTAGTAACGCAATTAGCTCTGTTTCTTCAATTTTCCGCAGCGATAAATTGTGAAATGAACGATTAATGAAATACGCTGTTGTCGTGAGCAAGCCATAATTAATTTCGTTTGATAAGAACGCGAGAACAAATTGTTTTTGGTTATCCACCCTCACAACCTCTAGCACTTATATGTTTCTTGATACATCATATAGGTGTGTCACAATATAAATGTAAATGACCGAACGACAATATAATTTTCTGCGGTGCGCAAAGTACTCGAAGCGCGACAAATAGCGACAGGAAGTGCGTGTCCACTGGACCAAGTATCCTTAGTGGAAGCTTCCACTTTCACGGAGGAAATGGGCTCTCGCTTCTTCCGTTCTCGAGAGGAAAACGCGATGACCGATGGCCGACGATGATACACCTAACGATCCATGCAACAAAACCTGGTTTATTAGCGTAATTTGATTTTTTTTATCATGCTTCATTATATCATATTTCTCCGACGTAGTGGATATAGCGACAGGTGATCGACTTTAAATAACACACATGCCTATCGTGTTTCAAAAGTATACATTCCGAGTATTCGACAGAAAAAAAACAATGTAATGTTTATACTACCCTCTGTGCCGACATGGAAGCGACGAAAAGTGATATTGAAAATCGAAGAGAACGCGGAGGAAAATGTGCACGTAAAAATGTTTCGATATGGCTCCAGCGTGTAACTGTTCCGCAAAAGTACGTGTGATGACGTATAGATGTACTCGGACGAAAAATTACATATTATTCGTCGTATCGTTATCACTCCTCTGTGATCGATTAATTTTAGAAAGCTAGTATACGTAAGATTGACGTATTTTTTATATTATTCAAATCAAACATTATTACAAATTACCATTTTAATCAATAATATTCCTTTGAGTTTCGAAATATCGAGTTTGCTAAAAAAAATAGATGATTTTCACGTACAACCATGATATGCAGCAGGAGCTCTCACAATCAGTGTTCAGAGTAAATTGAAATGATAAATTTCTCTTTCATTTTTATTCATTTATATTTAGTCTTGCTATTGATAATGATGTAAGATAAATCACATTTGAAGGATTTTCACATAATTGTTTGCGAAACGCAACCGGAAGTATGCTGGACCAGCTAGTCTCGCCTGGAAGCTTTCATTTTTTTTTCCGAAAAAGTGGGGAGGCTCATTCCGTCCTCTTGCCGGAATAGAAGGAAAAAGAGTCGAAAGGGGAAAGAGAAGCAAAGAGAGATTCGATCGGCGACTGGTAAAAGGACTGCGTAGCGTGGTGGGAGAAATCGGGGAAGTGCGTGAGCGCGAGGGAGATGCGTAGAGGGAAAGAGAGCGAGGGAGAGTGCGTGAGAGGAGTGCCCGTGCTAAGGGGGACGGTGGAGCGATACCTGTGCGACTGTCTGTCGTCCGGACGTCCGTTGTTTTGTTACAATCACGTATCTGTGCGTTTACGCGGGCATGTATATCGGCACGTCGCGCTGTGACGGATCAACACCGGGAACCGATCCAGGATGTGAACCTCGTAACCAGGGTTGGGCTCGAGTGGAAGCGCAGAAGCGCGGCGCCGAAAGGTGCGGACGCGTGTTCCGGCCTTGGCGAGCCGTATCATTGTACCCGCAACGGAAATGATGTCTTAATTGATCCGTCGCTCTTCTGTTGGGAGGAGAGCCTGGGAGACTGCCCGGCTCGACCGAGACTCGCGACGTCCGCGAGAATTTCCGGCCGGTGCATACGATATTTCGCGAGCAGCGCGGCAATACGGGCGAATTAGATAATCAAGTACTATTTGCCGTGAGGGTTGCGACCTAAGGACAGGAAATTCGCAGTTGCTCTCCTTAATTTTCTACGTAAACCTCTCACTTTCGTTCGCAAAGTATGGTTTTACGGCCCCAGGGAGCGCCGCCGAATATTTTTACGAGTAAACGGAAGAGCAACGCCAATAAGAGAGAGGAAATATATATGTATATATATCGACACCCGGTGCGTTTCGTCGCCGTCACCGGAGTCGCGGGCTGTAAACCAGCCAGAACGAACTTAAGGCAGTAAAGAGAAGTCGTAATACACGCGGGACGGCATAACGAGCCGCACGACTACGTAACAAAGTATTATAAAAGCATTTTATTGTTCGCGAGAAAGGCATCGCGCGCGCGAGCACGCCTGGCATCGCGCGTTTATGTGTTTCTTTCCAACGTGATAGCCGCGTTCTGTCGACGAGAAAGTACTCTAGGCACTACTCTCGTTATATTTGATCCAATTGCACTTAAGTTTTGACATTTTCAACGCAATTCCTACGATATATCCGAGATGCAGAAATATTTCTAATGGCATTAATTAATTTTACCTCGAAAACTTGACATCTTCTGCATCGTCTTATGTCAAATAACAACTTGCTACAATATATTAGTTGAAATATATTAATAGATAGATATATTATATCTAAATAGCAATTCTCGAATTTTTGGCATTATCGATTTAAATTAATTTCTCCTTTTTCTCTCTAATAAATAAATAAGTATTAGCTTTAGAGAATTTAAAGTGTTATTAATTTGCAAAAAATTATATTACTTATGTTTGTACAAAAGTATAAATTCGTATGCAGTTTTGATGTGCCGAAGACTGGTACTTGGTGCAGTTCTCTATGTATACACACAGATACTCCTTAAAGGGTAAAAGGAGTCGTATCCGCCACGGAAACGCACAATGGGTCCATACACACACGTTCACACATTGCCGTACCCGCGCAATTACGTCTCGTACACGGGGCTGCAATGCACACGCATTTACGTTGACGACCACGGCTGGTGCATGTGTATGCGCGTTCCACACGCGTCTTTCTCTCGTCGCGAATTCGCAACAAGTTTGCGAGCGACGTGATAATGGCGCGTGCATGTCGTACGAGTGCGCAAGTAGAAAACAATTATTTCTACAACGGCGTTGGTAATTAAGTCACTTATCCGTTTATCATAAATAAATTGACTTGAGAGCGTGGAATTAAATGAATTTCAGCCATGACTAAAACAATGATAAAATGCAAACTATTAATATCGCTGATAAAATGATAATATGCTTTTATTAAGATTTTATGATCTTAATTCATAAATTTAATTTAGAAAGCGTTACTCTTCTCTTTCTTGGGGAATTTATTAAATCATTTCACCTAATAAAATAGAGATAGAGAAAGGATTTTATCATTCAGCAGCATTCGTGATTTATTAATATATAATTTATAAATCTTATCTTAATATTATATCAATTATATTTAATTTAATGATTATTAGAACAAACTAATTCAAATGATTATTGTGTAGAAATTACATTAATCTTAACAATATTAACATTTATTCCTTCAAAAAAACTCGATTGTTAAGAAGAGTTTTAAGCTAATCGCAGAAAAAATCGTTTACTCATAAGATCGACCTGTAAATAACACTATGACGCTACTCCCCGGAAAGGCAAGTGTTCTCGGCGAGTAAAGGAAGAAAAGCCGAAGGAGAAAAGAATCCGACAAGTAGATCCCCCTTCGAGAGAGAGAAAAGCGATAGGGATGGGCTAGGGATTCGCGCGTCCCAGAACGAGAGAGCGAATCGGGGAGACGAAAAGGGAAGGAGGGATTATGGTCGTGAGTTTGTCGAGGAACGATGGCCAGGGACGAAGAGGGGTAACTCAAGACGGGTCTAAGTGAGTCTTCCGGCCGGCAGGCAATGATAGCCCTGAGAACTGACCCGACCCCCGGATATGTGTTGCGCATATATGTGGGGACACAGACACGAGCGAGTGTCCAATGTGTCATAACATCACGCGTCTCCGTTCGACCGGCCGGGATCTATGATGATGGCTTATTTCATAAATCGGAGATCTGCGCGACGAGCTGATGGGCGTAACGTAATGTTGGCGAAGCGATTGTGCGGTCGCTCGAGCAATTACATGCGTTCTACGCGACGATATCACTTTGTACGTAATTATAGTTTGCTTTTAATTTCTATCAGAATAAAATAAAAAAATATTTTTGTGCGTAAAAGATTATTATTCACTTGATTATTTACGCGATCATGTGTCACGTCTTGTCCCGGAACAGATGAGTTAATCAAAATAAATTATTCGTTATTAACCGATTAGCTCAAGTTTGTTGGGAGATTCGGGGAAAATCATCGGATGTACGATGCACGCTAACTACGCAAGATCTGTGAAATGACAAAAGGATGACATAATGTCAATTACGCCTACTCCTGACCTTGCCGCTGTTAGATAATTGCCTTAGTATGCGAGCTGTCAGCGCAAGAGAATGTACGCAAATCGTATACTACAATGGATGTTGTACAATTTCATGAAATTTGTCGTAATATACAATTAATTTATATTTCGAATTATTGAATATTGTTAAGATTATAATACGTGTAGACTATAATACTATAAATATATTAGCATGCTGATAAGAAGGCAATCGCAATGATAGCAAAGCTGTAATACAAGAATAGGAATTGATAATCAGATATACATCGTTATACATGGAACTGACATTTATCATAAGCAAAAGAATATCAGTGTAACATTTTAGAGTAATAAGAATTGAGGATTTTCCGATGGGGTAACTTAGAAATAAAATAAAATGTCACTTATTTTCGTATATTGCACGATTATTTCAATCTTAAATACAAGTGAAAATCGAATATTAATTAAATTCAAATTGATATTGTAAATTATTTTAAAGGTCATTTTAAAGATAAAGGCAAATTAAATATAAAGTTAAAACTTTTATTTATTTGCATGACACATTGTTATTATTTAATGATAATTAATTTATTACGTACGATTTAAATATTAATGATTATCTTACGGGAAGTTGGACTCATAATCAGAGAGAGAGAGAGAGAGAGAGAGAGAGAGAGAGAGAGAGAGAGAGAGAGAAGGAGGGGATGAGGGAGAGAAGCTCTGGCTGGGCTTGTAGAACGATCGATGGTTTCGAACACGACTAAAGCACTCATTTGTCTTCGTAACCACTTCGCTTGTCAAATCAGCCGCCCTATTATCGCGTGGGTGTCATTAGACTCCTGAGATTTAAACGACCGTTTTGAGCCAATATCCTGACGACAAAGATAACTTTCGAAAGATGGTTAAGTGGCTCGCGAATAATACTACCACAACGTCGCTTCTTGAAAGGGCGATAGCGAGGAAACTTACATGCGCGATAGTAACAAAGCATCGCGTCCATCACAATTACGCTAAACTGTTGTGTACATATACCGTTTTATATATGTTTCTATAAACTTGAATAAAGTTAATACGCGCATATGTATGCAATAACGTACTGATCACATAAATACATTAACATAAATCTAATCGGTTATTATCGTTTCTTATCCGCACTAATTACTCGGAAAAAAAGACGTCAGAAAGTAAATCTTATTCTTTTTTTCGGGGGCATTAAATGGAATAATTATACTTAATTACGCATCGCCAGCTAATCAATTAATTCTGCTCTTTTCCATATTACGGTGAGACATTTACGATGAATTTCACGAGACCGTTCGCCTCGCGCGAACTCCGGAAAGAGGAATTTTTACGACGGCGATCGCGGCGGCGGCGCGGCGGTGGGAGCGCCTCTGCGGAAAGAGGCGGTTGCAACACGCTTCCGCGTCCGACATCGCGTCTCTTATTTACCAATTCGGAAGTAATGTAAATAATCGCGCCATCACGAACGCAATCGCGGCACGAATGGCCGGGGGAGCCGGGGTCTCTTTCTCTCTCTCTCTCTTTCAGGAGACGAGGTCCACTGATCACGTGAGACGCGCGAGAAAGTTTAGTCACAGTCGCGCGCCGTCCGGTTGAAGCGCGCGATGGGTCAATACTTGCACGCTCCTCGCGACCGTCCAGGTGTATCGCCTTCCGCACCATTGTCAACAAGTTCCGGATCTGAGACACCCACCCATCTATCGCGGCATTTTTATTCGGTCTCCGCTGATCGCGGCCGCGAACGAGCCTTTCTTTCCTTTTTTTTTTTTTTCAACGCATACGACCGAGTGACTCATCCCGCCTCTTAATAAGATCTATTGTCTCTCTAACCCCTCCCTAACTCCCTTAAGCCTGCCCGCTTCAGTTGCCGCGACCATTCTATTTCCCCTGCGTTTCTTTTTCTATACTTTTGGAACGCGATACGTGGGAAACGGCGCGTTCTACGTACATATTATCCATGTCTAGCTAGTCACACTGTCGTCATGATATGCGTGCGAAAATTAATTGAGCGCAAACACATTAGAACCTTTGTTTTATTTTAATGCGTCCTCCATTTAAAAATCGTAAACTATTTTATTAGATAATAACAATGTTTAACGTTCTTCAGGATTGCGAATATACAATATAATAAATTTTATGCGACGCGCGTCTGTTTCTCCAACATGTTACCTTCGTCTCCTTTCATGCCCCGTTACGAGGCCCGTTACAACCACGTAAATCCTGTTTAATTAACGTGTAGATTGAAAGAGGAGGAATCTCCGATGTATCCGACGCGTCGCGCCGGTGCATAGGGCATCTCACAACGGTGATTATGCGTTCGTGATAGAGGCGGTCGAGACGATGACGTACGTGGAGGTCGATTTGTAGAGGCTGCAGCAGGCAGAGGCGAAACGTTGATAGCGATCGTGGCGGCGGCGGCGGCGGTGATAGTGTTGGTGGGTACTTGAGGGAGCTCGCCGTTTCCCTTATTCCTTCAATCAACGTCAGCTGGGGAGGAGAGTCTAGTGTGTGTACCCTGAGCAAATACTCGTATGCTCCGCACTAGAGCAGCATAGAGCTGCTCAATGACTACATCATCGTCGAGACGGCGGTTAGGCTAGATGCATCTTCGCCCTCTCTCGACAGACAATCGTCGGGATTGATCCTTTTTCCGATGACGTAAGCAGCCGCTTATTAAACATTGATCATGGAAAATCGTAATCTTAATTCTATTCGATAATTTAACTTTGATTCGAGCAAGTACACAAGTTAAATTGTTATTCAATAAATTACATGGAATCCTTTAATTGAACGTATTTGTAGAAGAAATACGCGAGAGCATTGAGGTTCTGTGAGCGAAAAGCGTGAAGATAATAACATTTCCGTATAAATTCAGGACATACCGGTCGATACTCCAATGATATCGCTAACAGAAATAACGTTAAATCAAGAGGAAATTTAGTTAAAGAAAATCTAAAATAAACTAAAACTCACTTGTGATCTTTCGTTTTTTGCAAACTAAATAGAGAGAAGTACATTTTTATAAGAAAATGGCATTATATTTACAGTGACAATCGTATAATTGACAAAACTCCATATAATTACGTAAGTAAAAAAAAAGTACAATTTCTAGTTTGGTTAAAAAAAAATCAAAGTAAATACTGTCAACGAAAATTGTAGTATGAGAAACTGGAGTAGATGAAAAATCAATATTCCCCGATTAATGAGAACTAGAATAATACCCGAAAATTAGCTCAACCGATCAATGATCGCTAATCAATCTACTTATCTCAGCTTTTCGGAGAGCTAAGCGTAGAAACATCTTGTTGCGATAGGAAGGAAAAGTGCCGGATACGTGCTTATGAATATGTTACGAGATATCTAAACAGGCTGTTTAGACGACTTTAAGTTAACCTTAATTGACTCAATTGGATTAACCGAGCCACGGCTCAGCGCACATATCCATTCGACGTACTTGGGAACCGGCCCGCACCGGCGTCATCGTATCCGCGAGTGAGCCAGTCTTTCGCTTCTCATGCAAATAACGCCGCGCGTTATTTCCAGCACTTTAGCCCATCGTCCCGCTTCTCTGGCGATCCCTTTTTCTCACACGCCTCGGGGCGTCCTCCCTCCTTCGCTTCGCGTTCGCGAATTTAGCTGGTTAGCTGAATTGACAGCGTTTGGGAAAATTGGCTCGTATCCTCATCGGGTGCGCAGCGTCACCCGATGGCTCGCTCCGCAGGAGGCCCTCCCCCGCCCCCCTCCTCCCTCCGGTTTGCTCTTACGCGCATAATGTGCGCGTACACGACGACCGAGACACGCGCACGACCAATCGTGCCGAGTGTCTTTCGAGCGGTGCACGACGAGCGCGTTAGATATCCTCCCCCGTACCGCGCCGTCGTGGATCACCAAGAGCCTTCCGCTCCTCGAGCCGGTTCGTACATACGCGTGACCCGCTGACGCACGTCGTCTCCCCCTACCTCATGTCCTGTCTCTCATGTCAATTTACACCGGGGGCCGCGGAAGGAAGAGACGAGAGATAGGAACAAGCGGTAGCGCGCGGAGGAGTGCCTATACGAGGCTTACGTATGAATGTAGAATCGGAAGGGATGTTGTGGATTGGAGTGTCCGCTTCTTGGCCGACCCTCGACCCTCGCGCGCCGTCGGAGTTTCTCCTCTATCAGCCTCGATGTACCTCTTTCGCCCCCTCGTCGCCCTCGCCCTCGTCTCCTCGACGGCTCTCCATCTTCGTCATCGGTGCATTCCGGCGCTCTTGCTCTGTCTTCCTCCCGCGGCCGCTCTCCGCGATACATGGATCGTCGGAAGTCACCTTCCTCATTATCATACCAACAGGCCGCTCGCTCACTCGGACACAGCCTTCATCCTGTGCCCTAGTCACTTACGGCTCGCTGGTGACCAACCCAAGAGCGATCTGGTCCACGACTGGCCGTTCGAAAGGCCCGGCTGCAGATCGTACGAGTTAGCTCGAGAGCCACTGGCCTGGGGGACAAGACGCAAGTCCATTATACTCAATCACGGCGTGATTGGCTCAAACGATCAGACCACCACTCGCCGCACTCGCTTCACTCCGCGGAGATTCGCGCGGACGTGCCACGTCGCATTTGTCTATGTCAAGAAGGGAAGATTCTGTCTTCTGTCGTCGATGCATTTCCCCGTCCTTTATCCGATTTTTTTTTATAAGTTATCAATGAGAAATTAATTTGAACAAGTAACTTATAACAAATTTATTTGGCGTACGAGTTACTTTAAGAAAAAGTCAAGACATATTATCGGAACAGAAAACTTTTCATTTAAATACTAAATTGTTTAAGAAGGGACATTTGTACGATTCTAATGAGCTGGCCTTGTGCCCTGTTGATTACCAATAAACATCGTATCTGTCACTCGCTAGGGGGATATTCGATCGATAGCTGACGGCAACCAGATGTTTCTAGCCTTAAGGGTGATCAAAGGTGTGTCGATTCTGTTTGCGGGACCCCAAATGTAGATCAAGGTCCAGCTGTTCTAGAAACTACGATACCTTGTACGATGTGGAGCTCACATTCGTATTCTATTTATTCTCATATCTATTCTCTTAGATCTCAGGAGCGAGGATGACTTTCGATCTCTCGCTGAGATCGAAAGATTCTATTTTGAACGCATTCGTTTTAGTTTACTCTTTAAAATCCTGTGTACGTCGTTAACAAGATACACGAGTTAAATTTTTATGGACTTTCTATAACATTCGTACGTGGATTGTATTTGTGCGTTGTATTTTTACGTCGAATACTGTAAAAACACAGTACGCGATTTACTAGTTTCTCTAGAAAACGACGACGCGACCTCGTTCATTCCGGAATACTTTTAAAAATGGCAGCTTCCAGACGCTTCCGTGGAGATACCATACCGTTATACCGCTGTACAAACGCATGAAACTTTGGCAATTGAATATAATTAAGTAATCCTCAGTATCCGATAATGCCTGCGGCATGATTGCTGTCGTCGCAAAAACTAAAAAATACGTTGGCCGACTGCCATAAGAAGACTGCGCCTCGAAATGGCGACGACAATAACGCCAGTAATCCTGGACGTTCTTGGTTGCCAATATGCCGCGAACGTATCTCCATAATTGCCTCGAAGAGTAGTCCGTGGCCAATAAAAGACGGAGAAGAAAAATATCGAAATTTATCACCAAATCTGCTTCTTCTTTTCGTTTATTTACTTTTGCTCTTTATTATATTATATCTTGCTAATGAAGAAATTTTGAGAGATAAATCTTTTAAAGAATTATATTAAGAGAAAGAAAAAAGAGAGTAGGTTAAAAAAAGAAAATATCAATATAAAACATTCAACTCTCGAAATGTGACAATACAAATATTGTATAGATTTTCTTTTTTGAAGATTTTCTACGTTTAAATTTTCTACGTTTTATTTTTTATGTCCTTTTTATTTTATTTTTACTTTTTACGTCTGCCACAAGAAGACTGTAAAATTAAGAAATTACGGTGTAGACAGAAGTGAATGGATAATCGTGTAACGTCGGAGCAAGCGGAAACCGTTACTCCTCCCCCGGCACGAGCCAGCTTGCTCGGGCGTTCCTCAAGACGTTAGAAAGGCGAAGTCCGTTCAGCCCCAAGACGTTAGGGGAACCTTACGGGGAATATAACAATGACAACAAGAAGCCGAAACGTCGGTTATGCCTCGAAACGGCAGCTGGCACGCGCACTTTCCGTATCGTAAGAAGGCATTCTTACCTTCTTCGCCCTTCTCCTTCGCCTTTCCTTCCCGATGGGGCGAGCACCCAAGGGGGAACCCGAGTCTCGAGAAGTTACCTCGATCGGGTATACAATCAGGGGATACCTGGACATTTAAATCGGGGACGCCACCCGGCGAACCACCTGAATTCTACCGAGGGGGCCTCCTTGATCTTGCAGTGTCGTCGGAAACGGGGGAATTTCTTGGCTTTGCCAATATTTCAAGGTTGTACATTTCACTGGTATTTTTTTGCATATAAAAGTTATTTTATTCTTCGCGTAATTCACAGTTACGCGGTCGTATAATTTTTTTTATACTCACTGGAAAACTTGATTCAATACAATTAAAACGAGATAATTTGCTTATTTGTAAAATGTTATTAGACAGTCGTTTTATTGTTTTTCAAGTTAAATCAGATACGATATTGCTGTAAACGATACACTTTTAACGATGTCTGTATTAATGAAATACAACTGATAAGCTTCATTGATTTTACTTTTATACTCGTAGATAAATATAAATACAGAGATCAAATTGTCCAGCGATAATTAATTTTATAAACCGTTAAATTAATGTAATAATGTAATTATTAAATAAAAATGCGACCGTTCTCATATAAAGTTTCCGATTTTGACGCCGCAATTTCGCATCCACGCCATTGAGGGCAAGGACCGTTGTTCCTATTTCCTTTCCTGAGAGAGGACGAAGGGCGTCGCAAGAGTTTTTGTAGCCTTTAATATCAGACGTTAGCGTTTTCCCACCGCGCGAGAAGTCATGGGAACGTATTGGAGGAAGGTCGTGTAGACGTCTCGTGAAAAGTCTCCGAGATTTGCGATCGCACCTTGAAAAATTCCCTGACGATCGTCGATTTCACATGAAGGAAACCTTATTGAATTGTTCACCTTTCTCCATTTCGTTAGGATATATATCTAAACATCTGTATACTTATCGAAAAATGTGCAAACCCCTTAGCTGTACAAAAGAGACATAAATGGCTGTTTTTTTTTTCCTACCGCTAGTAAAACGGATAGTTATAAATGCGAGTATTCTGAAAGGGGACCAAACTTGTCGTTAGCTCTCGTCTTAAATTACATTCTTACAGAATTTCATTCTCTGGCTCGCAACAATTGCGATACAAAGCGCGACTTGGTACGCCGCAACGTCAAAACTTTCGAAAAACACCGGCGCTCATTATCGCGTGCTATCTGCAACGGCATGAATGGGAACCGAAATCGAAATGAAAACGGCGAGAAGGTCATGCTCACGTGTCAGGAATAACACAAGCGTGGCGTTGACCCACATTGTTTTTGAAACGCGATTAAACTCATTGAAAACGACCGAAGGTAGATTAATGGCGTCGGGGCGCGTAACCGCGAAAAGCGGGGCAAAAAGCGAAACAAATTTAACGAGCTGTGAATTATGAAAATCGGTGACAGGCCGCTGCTTTTAAATGCTCTCTCGCGCTCTCTCCGGCTCGCGCCCTGCGCGGGTCGGCTCTCACTCCCGCTCTCTCTCTCTCTCTCGCTCTCTCCTTCTCTTTCTCTCACCAGTTTGGTTTGGGCGCGTGCCAGTGTGTGTTGAATCGAAACGATTCGAATGCAAAATAATAATAAAACAGTGGGGCTCGTTGAAGGCGGGTGCGGTGGGCGTCGGGGGTGGGAGAGCGGGTAGACGACAGAGAGGCGGGGTCGACAGCGCATTAACGCAATTAACCTCCAATTAATAACACATCAATTGACACCCGGTCAACTTGTTGCATCAGAGCAGGCCGATAATATGCTGAACGCGTGTGAACCGTGTGTGTACATACACACGATGGGCCGCCGTGTGTGCCGCCGACGCGTATGAGTACCTCGGCGTACGTTTTGCTTGCGCGTGTGCGCGTGTCTACACGTTTGCGCTTAGGCAAGACCACGGACGTGGCCGTGTTTGTGCGGTTGCGGATGCGTGTTACGGCTACCAAGTATTGGCCTATCCCCCTGCATATCGTCATAGGCATAATGACGAAACGAATGTTACAATAATTTTATATACCGGGAGGGTCAAGTCGCGCGCGCGCGCGGTACCTAAACGTCGTGCCTAAGCGTCGCGTCGTGCGTGCGTGTATACGCGATGGACATGGACTGATGACCACAGTCAAGTTCCCATGCAACCCCCCTGCGAGCACTCTCACCACATGACACCTACAGGGGGTGGAATTCCGATGCACATGCCACTGCTGTGTTACCTCGACAACGCCATGTGGGGTACGTACACCATGTGATGCTCATGCAGCAAACTATCTTCCTCCATTTCTTCGGGGCTATTCCGTAGGGGGGAACTAAAAATTGTTCGCACGCACGAGAGAATATAGCGGAACGTAAGAGTTCAAGCGTTCGTAATATTTCCTCGTAGAAGTCGCGCATCGTCCTTGAATCGATTGTTACTCGACTCGCGATTTTTCATATACGTCGTCATCTACTTGAAACAAGAAACGATCACTTGTTGTAATATTGACTATCACCTTGAAGTTCCATCGAGGGCTCCCCATGCGTTAACTATCCTACGTATTACTTGCGGACCCTATCACTATGCACTATAATCACGCTTTGAAATCTACCCACCTGCTTAAATGGTAAATATCGTATGACGTGCAGGAAATGATCATTGGTGACTTGCCGATGTATGTTTTCTTTGCATCTTAACAGTCGCTAATTCTATGACATATTGAACGAAAATGTCTTTATGCTTAATATATGCGATTTATCCGCATATTTCCGATATTACTTCCGATAGCGGTATTTCCGTGTATTATAGTTCCACAGTTTATTTATCGATTCCCTCGCAAGAATAGCGGTGAACAATTTCTTTCATATATTGTAAGATCTTATTGTAAGATAAAAATTCTCACATTAGAAAAAAATTTAAATTTTAGACTGAGAAAAAAAAAGAGAAGATACGCATTTATTTGAATTTGGGAGTACCTATTAAAAATTGGTCATCGAATACTAGTAGCGATAAGACCACGTCCGTTTCCCCCGCGCTCGCCTTGGTGAACACACTCCTCGCGTGTAATTAGCTCGTCGCGTCTACTTCCGAATCGACGCAACAGTGGGAGAGTTCCTGAAGCCATTTCCGGCAGGGCACCGGCACCTTTTTGTTTTCCCCTTCTCGTCCCACGCATGACGGCACACGGGGAAGTACCGATCAAAAACGGGAAAGACTGAAGTCCGACCCCCCTCGAAGCGTCCCTTCTATCCAGGTACAATCGTCGTCCCGTAGACCTTATCGAGGTCGACACCATATGTCACTTCTGGAGTAACGAGGGCCGCAACAAGCGCTGCACCCCTCTAAAGTAATTGCCAACGGAACTGCCTAGTAATTTCTCAGAACGAACGCGTTCCTCTTCGAGGAAACGCCCGAGAACGCGTTAACTTGCTGTAATTGAACGTTTACGTAATAGTGATTCAAGTGCGCAATGAGGATGTCAATGATACTTCAAGTACGCGCACATATTTGCTCGTATTACAACAATCTGTCTTTCCGTTATGTAATTTGCAATCTTTAATCGTGACGCATTATCTTCACCGAAACTCCATTCAATACTTTATTTCTTTACGTCGTGCATTTTATAGCATTTATTTGTAAAATTATAATATTAATTACACTTATAAAAGAGTTCGATTTCAGTAAAGTAAAATATAATTTTTTATTCATGGAATACAATTTTCATTAAACTTTCTTTACTTTATGACACCTCACGCATTGTTCTATGCAAACTCTTTTGACTTCTTGATATGTATTGGAACGAATATCGGGGCGTCCTCGTACGCAGGGGGTTTATGCGTAGGCGAACTGTGGAATATTGTCGGCTTATTGAGCGCAGGTGCTTTAAACTGCTCAGCTGTTGCTTCGAATCTCACGTACGTGTGCATAAACGCGTGTGCTCGTACACTGTATTAGTATGTATTCAAGCTCTATACCGTAACGCATACGTGCAGCTACACAAACGTCTCACTTACGCACTTATACGCAGCGTCAATTGAACTGCATGACGATCGAAGCTTCTAACAGGCCGTACCATTGACGAATGAAGAGCGATTATTTGCGCGCGTGGAGACTGCAGCAAAAAAGGATTCTATTAAAAAATTTTGTGCCGAGTAAATAATTGTAACGACAATAACGAAATATTGTCACCTCGCCGTGGCTTTGTAATAAAAATCGTTATATTGGTGAATGCAAATTTATAAACAAAAAAAAAATGAGAAAAACGTAAAGATCAGAATATGAATAGAAAGATGCGGAAGAGCTTCAAGCAAGCGAGATGGGTCTGGTTTATGATCGAAGGAGCAATGAATGGACTATCAATTACTTTTTGTGCCCCCCTTTCTTTCGCCGAGCATATCGACCGACGACAGTATACATCCCCCGGCAAAGAGACCATTCTAGGCGGAACTGCTTATGTATCGAATAAGATATTCAACGCAAGTAATTTTCTTATGGCCGCTTCTCAGGCGAACCACCCCCTTCTTCGCTAACCCCTCATAACTCACTATACTTTGAGTTTTTGCTTCTGTCGGCCGCAGGGTGTTCGGACGAGGGTGAAACATATTGCTTGCAACTGTCACCCGTGGTCTGCTCTTCTTCTTTGTCATCGTCGTCGTCGCTCTCGCCGTGGTCGATCATTGTATTTTTACCCGATAACACTTCGCACTCCTTTCTCAGGTTCTATCGTATCGTGACGTCAGAGTCTTGCATGGAATTCATGTATTTTTTTCTCAATCGAATATCTTGGAGAGAAAAAAAAATATTTCTTACAAAATTTCTTAACTTTTAATTATAATTGATAACTCTTAATTATAATTTGTCGCGATATGTATGATGTAAGATGTATAATGTAAGATGATACGATAGAGTATTATAAAATAGAATGTCTGCAAAAAGGGAATAAATTAAAAATGTATTTTTTACTTCTTCGTCCGTATTTTTAACTTGGACGAAAAATACTTGCAAGAAATAAATTATGGTTATGAGGATTAATAATGTATCTATAATAGTCCACTTGAGACATTCTTTCCATTCGATTTGTGGTTAAAATAAGATAAGCTAATAATAAGAGGAAATGACAAGTGTAGCATCGAGTACTTCCTATCTACGGAAATCTACGGAAAACGATGTTTCTTTCAATGCAACGGTCTATATACAGGTCTTAAAATACTCCACCGTATACTATTATCGGTCCTTTGAATCGATTCTCTTATTATATATAAATATAGACGAGCGATATTAGCCGGCACAGATCGCTAACAATAAGATGAAGCATCTTTTCTTTTTTCTATTATAGACGTATCGGAGAATTGCGGCCACGAAAATCGAGACGAGGGAGCGAGGGGCACTTAGCCCTTTGGCGAGCTCGAAGGATGCAGCTCCCAGGCGGGAGCACGAGGATTCCGCCCGCGAGAATACCGGCTTCCCTTCTGGTTATCATCAACGGCAACAACATCGCAACGATCACCGGGAGTAAACGCATCGGTAGCAACAGCGGCGGTCCCGGTTATAACAATTACCGTAGCAGAAGTAGTAAGAAGCACGACAGCAGCGGATACAGACCCGATACAGAATCGAATCTTCCGAAGAAGACCCGCCATCCCGAGACGAAGGCGGACGTCCGACATCAAGCCACCGCGCAGCAGCCTCAGCCGTTGGCGTCAGCTCTACGGCGGAAGGAGCGGGGCGAGGAATAGTGAAGAGAAAGCACAGAAAAAGCGAGGAACGACGGAAGAAGAGGAAGAGGAAGCGCGAGAGAAGGAGAAGAGGAGGAAGCAGGAGGAGTTCGTCGTGAAAGAGAAGGGTGCCGGCGTCGTCGTCGTCGGCGGCGGCGGCGGAGGAGGAGGAGGAGGAAGCAGAGAAGGCGGTGGCGGCGAAGAAGACGGAAAAGGAAGAGAAGGAGAAGAAGAAGAAGACCGAGAAGGAGACGGCGAAGGCAAAGGAGGTGGAGAGGCGGTGGTGGTCGGTGGCGAACACAAGGTGGGGAGCATTAGCTAGAAGGAACGCGGAGAAAAGGCAGCTGTAGTAGTAGGGGTACCGGGAGTAGTAGACTACACAGTGCGGAGAAACCGAGGCAGCGCACTGAGCCACGAGGGGCTATTCGAGCGAGAAGGGGAGGGTGACAAGAAGCCCTGGCGGGGAGGGGACGCGGAGGCCTTCGGGGGGCCGACCAACCAGACGGCCGATGATGTCATCGGAGGAGGAGACCGAGTGTTTCGCCCTCTACGGAGCAACCACGGAAAGCAAGCAACAGCAACTCTTGAAGAAGCAGAAGCGCACCAGACAGCGCGTGGACGCCGGCGAGCCGCGCAACAGTTACTCGAGTATACCGAACTTTAGCTCCCGGCCATCCTTTCTCGGTGGTGGTCTATACGGCTCGATCTTCAGTGGTAGTGGGCCACCGTCTCACCAACAGCAGCAGCAGCAGCAGCAGCCGCCGCAGCAACAGTCACAGCAACATCACCAGTCACAATCGCAGCAACAACAGCAACAACTCCAGCAACAGGCTGGAGCGACTGGCAGTCAAAGTCATTTAGGTACAGCTACGACGGGTCCTACAACCCAGCAGCATTCCGCCCACGCGGCCTTCGGCTTCTTCGGGGCTCCGGGCTTCGGCCCCGCCAAGATGCTGAACGAGTTATTAGGAAGGCAGGTCAAACAGGCCAGTGACGCTGGCGGATCCCCGCCAGAGGGCGGTCACGGGATGACCGGTGCCGGCATGGATCCCGCCTCGAATTTGCAACCAGGCGCCGTGGTTAATTGCGATGATCCCGCCACGGCCGATCTCACGCAGCACATGTTACGCGACATGCTTCTGCAGGGGCGCAAACTCTCCGCTCTCGGCGTGCAAGAGCAGCCGAACAATAACAACAGTATACACAGTAATAACAATAACAATACTACCGCGGAATTACTTAAATCACAGCATCAGCAGAGTCCCCAACAGCATCAACAGCAAAATAGTGATAGTGCGCGCAGTGGAACAGTGCAGAGTGGCGGGGAGGAGAGTGGTGATGGTAATAACATCGTGAATAGCGCGAATCACAGTGACCGTGATACCGTGATGCCGGGCGATGCTGAGGACAGCGCTGAAGATGCTGCTTCCGCGGCACGTGCGATGGAGGAGGCCTTTGCCGAGGCCGGTATGGAACCAGGGGCGAACTTGGACGGATCGGATTGCGAGCAGAGCCTGCCTCCTAGCCCAACGGCACCGAGATCGGGCTCGGTCTCCGTTAAAGAAGAGATACAAGAGTCGATGAATATCAAACGTAGCCCCAGTCATTCTCCCTGTCCAATCGTGCCAAAGACCGAGACGAATTCTCCGACGACGGAGATTAAACGCGCTCGCGTGGAAAACATCGTCAGCACGATGCGCAGCAGCCCGGCGCTTCAGCCAGCAACGGTCAACGGTTGTAAGAAGCGCAAGCTCTATCAACCTCAGCAACAGACAGTACATCACGTTATTCAGCATAGTGTCAATGATACCATGATGGACGACGATGACGAGAGCGAAGAAGAGGAGGACCCGACGACGATCAGGCAGAAAAGGGAGGAGAAGGATAACTTGAAGATACAATTGAAAATGCTGCACGAGCAATTGGCGGAGATGCAACAAAAGTACATGGAACTCTCCAGTAGAATGGAGCCAGATACAAGTGAGAGCGGCGACGCGCCACCTAGTCCTCAGCCTCAACCGCAACCACCACCAAGACCGCCACGACCTCATCCACCGCCGTACAACGGTCTCCCGGCCCTCCCACCTGATCACCCCCACGCAGCGGCTGCCGCTATGTATCACATGGGGCATAAACTCTACTTTGAACAACAGCATGCTGCCCTCGAGAGAATGAAACAACATCAAGAAGCGGCCGTGCGGCAACAGCAGCAGCAGCAGCAGCAGCAGCAGCAGCAACAGCAGCAGCAGCAACAGCAGCAGCAGCAGCAGCAGCAACATCAACGACAGAGTTCGCCACCGCCACCAAGAGAACCTCAGCAACAGAGCCAGAACAATACTGGACCTTCGACGCCGCAAACGCCGCAAATGCAATCAGCCAGTACGCCCATTCAACATAAAGACTTCCAAGAAAGGTTAAACGTCTTCAGGGGTGCCGCCGCAGCAGCCAGTTCGTCCGGTCCTCATATCACCGGAGCCGACTTGGAAGGCCTGGCGGATATCTTGAAGACGGAAATAACTTCTTCTTTAACCAATCTGATCGACAGCATAGTAGCGAGGTTCGTGCAACAGAGGAGGTTTCTCGGTAAACAAACCGAGGCAGCGCAGGCTGCTGCCGAGCAGCTCAACAAGGACCTTCTCTTGGCGAGCCAAATGCTCGAAAGAAAATCTCCCAGGACGAAAGTGGTCGACAGAGGAGCGCCGCAACCACCCGGTGGCCCAAACGGGCCACGGGGGCCCCTCAACGGTGGGCCCCCTCCTCCACAACCCACGGGGTTTTCGCAAATCGGGTCCATAGGTGGTGTGCCCCATGGCCCTCATGCTGGCCCCACGGAAAACAATCTTAACCAGATGAATCAGCTGCCCTCGCATGGAAGGCCGAGCGTTGGAATGTTTCAGACGCCAAAACCGCCGACGATATACGCCATGTCCATGCAGGCGCAGCAACAACAGCAACACCAACAGCAACATCAACAGCAACGCGAGCAGCAGCAAAGAGAGCACCAACAACGCGACCAATACTGCAACATGAGAGGTGACGACAGAGAAAACAGGGACTCGGAACAAAATGAGGCCCTGTCGCTTGTCATGACGCCGAAGAAAAAACGTCATAAGGTGAGCATTGCAACTTGCCAAATTTATATATAATATATTAATATAAATCAAATGTATTTAGATTTGTAATAATTTTCATATATAACATATTGATATAAATTGATATACTTTTTGCATAAATATATACATAAATTATACAAGTTTTTATATGTATATAAAAAAATATTAAATTTAAATCATAATTTTCGAATGACGCTAAATTGAAATCAATGAAATCACAGCGAAAGTATTATAATCTCTCGAATTTTATTATTATTTTTTATTTATGATGTTTTTATAAATGAACTATAAATAAAATAAAATTATATTAATTATGAAAAATTAATAAGTCTGACTAAAAAAAAAATACTAATTAGTACGCTTTACAGGTGACGGATACAAGAATTACTCCCAGAACGGTGTCCAGAATCCTAGCGCAAGAGGGAAACGGATCTCAAGGAGGTAGTGATAGTCCCCCGCCTCCTCCACCACCGAGACCCTACCACGCGCCACCACCGATGCTGCCGGTGTCCCTGCCAACCAGCGTAGCGATACCAAATCCAAGCCTCCACGAGAGTCAAGTGTTCTCGCCCTATTCGCCGTTTTTCAATCCTCACGCGAGTCATCCTGGTCAAGTACCACCTCCGGGGCCACATCATTTACCCGCGAGTCCTCCGGGTGGAGGTGTAGAACTCAGGGATTCCCCTCCACTGCCCCATCCGCCGGCTATGTTGCATCCAGCCTTGCTGGCGGCAGCCCAGCACGGTAGTCCGGACTACGGACACCTCAGGATGGACAGCAACGACCGAGCTAGCGACTGCAATTCCGGCGACATCAGCTACGATGGAATTCAGCCTACAATATCCTTTACTAATACTTACATGCTGAAGAGCAAAATTGGTAATAATGCTCGACAATTTAAAGAAATTTTCTTCAGATAACATTTTAAAAAATTAATAATTATTAATATGTATTTTATTATGATTAAAACGTAAGGAAAAAATTATATTAATTATTCATCTATAGATAATACAGAATTTATTGTTAAAATGAAAAGTACTTTGTTATCTGAAGATTAATTCTGACGGTAAAAAGAATACAGAAATACAAGAGAAAATGGTTAAGATACTCGGGGATATTTTTTGAGATAGAAGAGAAGCGAAACGCGAAAAGTTTAGGATGTAACGGTGAGTTTTTGAGAGAGAGAAAAAGCCGGGGGCAAAATGGCTCGTTCGCTCGCTCGCTTGGAAGGCGGCTGGAGCGAGAAAGCTCGGACGAATGTTAGATTAGTTTGCCACGGAGTTAGGCTAATGTTGGCTGCACCTACGAGTAGAGTTTGTCCGGCAACAACGCACCGAGCCAAAAGTTCTTTGCCTCGGCCCACCCTCGGCTTGCAGTCTCACCCAACTTCGCAAGCCAATAATCTGTCCCGCAATTTCGCAATTCAGCCTGAGCGTTTCGCGAACTTCACATTTCGAGCGTCTCCTCGGCTTATGCTGGATAAGCTACTTTCGCTGATCTCAGTGATACGAGCCATCGTAAAGCTAAATTTCTGCGTGTCGAATTTTGTCTGCAAATATTCATCTCATCTTTCGACGCGCGCAAGAAAGATGTTGCTTCATTCGTTACATTTACATCGATTACGAAAAATCCTAGAAGACTGTACTTGATAGAACGAAAATTTTATTGCAACTACATTTAATCGAGTTTATTAGAAACAAATTTCCATTGTCTGACAAATCCTTTTTTTTTTTAATTTTTTAGTAATTTATCACATAATTTTTAACTATTCATGAATAATGATAAATATTCAATATGTTCAATAATATGTTTAATATACATGGTAACAATTAATATTAAAAATTTATAGATTAACATCGCAAAGAAGAAAAATTCTAATTTTGCCGAACGATTTGAGTTACATTATAAATTTATAACAATTTAAGGAATCCGCATACTAATGAAAGATCATGTCCAAATTTTATTTAAAAAATATTCTTAACCTTTCTCGAAATAATTAAAATAGCCGCGATTGCATCGGATTAAGATACACTCTTCGGGATTGTCAGAAAATGATTGGCGAAAGCGAATGGTTCACCAGCTCGGTTATCGTGCATGATCCACCCCACCGCGGTTTCGCTTCTGAGTTACCGAAAGAGCGTGCAGAGATCCGGTGGCTTGCGAATCGGGAGTTCGCCTCGGTGCAGCGAGGAAAAAAAGGCGAGTGTCGCGCGGGTTTGTGTGAGCGCCGATCGTCCGATGCAATGTCGGAACTGCATCGGCGTGTTGGACCGGATCGCTCGATCGGGTAGCGTGCCGTTCTTTGCCGCCTTTTTAGTCGGCCTTTGATGTAAAATCAATGGCGCATTTTTTTCACTCCCTCCTCTCTCTTGGGGTAGGTCGAGCGCGTTGTGCATCGCCGTGACACGATCTGCTGTTCCGCGCTCCTCCGGACGCACCATCCTAGTCTCATCGCGGTTCTCGCTGGCATTTGATGCATCCGAATTCATTTTGTTGCCTACGTTCTCCTTTTTTTTTCGAAAAAAGTCTATTTCCATTTTTTTTTTGGTTCGAGATTATGCGCTGACATTTCACGTTTATAAAATCAAATACATGCGTATACGGTTTAAGTAAGTTAAGTTGGAAGTGTTGTAGCAACACGGCAGAGTCGCGCGAATTAATCGAATAAGATTGCGATGAAACCACATGTAGAGATCCTATTACGAATAAGGAGAGACAGTAAGGCTTCTGCTGAGGATACGGCCAATCGTAGATTAACTTCGCGGTAAGAACCCTTCTATCACCTACCCTCGCGATAACCGCAATTTGTACGATTTCTGATCCGATTCGGTACGAAAGAAAACACGATTACGTTTGAGATACTCAGATGTCCCGGGAAATCGACGCTTTCTCTCTATCGCATTCTCTTAGCTTAATCCTTCTTTTTACTGGAATTTCCTCCATAAACATTTTTACGTGTTTATATATATAAATACGTACATTGCAAATGAATATTTCCTTAACCACGGTGAACTCGTCGACGCTGACGCCGATGCATCTGAGGAAGGCGAAGCTGATGTTCTTCTGGGTCAGGTACCCATCCTCGGCCGTCCTTAAGATGTACTTCCCCGACATCAAGTTTAATAAAAACAATACAGCGCAGCTGGTCAAGTGGTTCTCCAACTTCCGGTGAGTAATGTGTAATTTTGAACTTATAGTAGTAATACAACGAATAGTCTTTTCAACTTCTATATCTATGCGAGCGGCTTGTTTCTTGCGTAATATTTTACCGTTCTTTCGCTCTAGAGCATTGTACACGAAAAGAATTTTAAAAATATCTTATGAAAAACGAAATATATTCGTATATGAGGAAGATATTTATATAGATATTTTAATGTTTAAACAAATAAATGTATTAAAGCGCGCTCGTTGGAGAACACGTCTTTAAAATCTAAATTTTTTATCTCTCTAGATTGAAATCTTTACGTATGCAATTGACTCGCGTATTTTCGATCTTACTTAAATCGAGAATTGTTCGCGGTGCGGGCACTGCTTGAATGGATAACTAAATCCACGAGAACGAGCAGACGGTCATGTAGAAAATCTCAAGGACACGGTGGACAGCCATGTCGCCACTCCCCTACATAATCTCGGACATTTTCGATCTCGTGCCGGTATTCTCTTTAAAGAATGGAATCGTAGAAGACGTTTCTGATAACAGAGGCGCGTTTCGTGTATGCAAACGAGAACGTGGTTTTCGAGGGATCGACCACTCCCTTTGCAGAAGCGGTCAGAGCCCAAGAGACGAGAGTCACGATGGGTGTGTCCGAATCTTAATTACCCTCTCTCGTAGAGCAGCTGGGGATAAGTAACGCTACCTACATAGCGTCAGGTATAGAAGCGTAGGAGGCCGGTAGGTACCGACGCATACTGTCCGGCAGGCATTAGCCTGATTATAATTAGGCTGAGTACAGTACAGATCCAAGATACAAGGCGGTCGAAGGTGGATCCCGCGCGTGCCCTCGTCGTTACATTATTACCGCTTTCTTATCGCGAGATGTCCACTCTCGTGAAAATCGTAAGTCCTTCGCGCGGCGGCGTCGTGTGCCGACATCGCTCTCACAATTATCGGCACGGAGACCACGTGCTTGGAATATACGCTAAATAAAAGATGCATATACGACGATAAATAAAACGTTAACGAGCGGGCGCTTAGTTGTTCTGAGTGGTCGAGTTAATTACAATATCTTATAATGTATATTGCTATCCGACTCATTGCATTCCGGAAGCATCTTTTATTATATTTTAATGTCGTCGGTCAGCACGAAGCACGGTTATGCCAAGATAATCGAGCGAAATGGGATGTCATACACGTGAAATTGCGGAAACAAAAAAAAATAAAAGGATTCTGTCCATTTTGGCAGCAACACGAACATCGCTGTTAATTATCAATCTATTGTTCTGTGTAACTTTATTCAACGGGCCTGTCCAAAAGAGTGGAATCGCAGATAAAAGAGCAAGCACGTGGTCTGTTTGCGAAACTTCCAAACGTCCAGCGAAATTGCACGCTCGTATTTCACGGTACGCACAAAGCTAATTACCGCTTCAACATATTTCGGTACATTTGGCCCGAGGGTTTTTTTTCGCCTCCTCACCGCCATTCCAGCTACCTATCCTCTCCGAAATCTTTCTTAATGAGACTTTCTGCCAATTATTCTTTACATTTTGGAACTCATACATTAAAATTTTCTTACGTTAACTGATACTTAAGATAGATTTCGTCATTAATTTGAAAATCAAAAAAATCCATAGAATCAAACATTTCGTATAGTACGCCGTATTGCACTGTGTAACTCGCTTGCATCGATATGTTATAACCGTGAACGTGTTTTCTAAATGTAGAACATATTAGTCACGATATAGCATGATATAATCAAAAAAATTTCCATTTACTTTTCTTATATCAGATACATTTATCAGTTTATTAATTTATAAAAGTATGTATTAATAATTTCTAGTGATATTCCTTTTCTCTTTTTTTAATATATAAAACGGGATTTAATTTATTATTTTTTTAAATAAGAGTTTTAAAACGATTCGGGGGAAAGTTTTACAGTCTTTCGCTTTTAATCGGCAAAAAACGGCACGAAAGCCGGCTAAAGATATTCTTGAGAAAAGTTAATTAAAAGAAATGTTGAAGATGTCTATTCTATTTTGCTAGTCTCTGCATGGAATTCTTTCTTTTCGCAGCTAATCACGTAAAGGTTTGTCCCGCAACTTTTTCTTCCTTTTTCTCTACCTGCCGTTGTCGCGCGTGCTCGATCTGATAGCCTAATGCACGGCTTCCTATGCGGAAATGCCTCGCTACATTATTCTACGCTCCTACGTGCGCGGCCGACCCTCCACCCCTTTCCCGCCCTAGATCATCGTTGTACTTTTGTCACGAGAATGGGCCGAGACCGTCGTTGCTGCCACCTGCTATTGTCGATTATTATATCGTCGTCTCGTTCCCCGCATAAAATATACAGAACCGTTGTTCTTAATGATTGATCAATCTCCAGCTATCGATTCATTGATATCAAGGGGGACAGTGCATACACCGCAACAAAGGAAAGAGTGCAAAAATTCTATTTTTTTTCCCGCGCGCCGAGATAATGTAACACGAATATGTAGTTTCCCCCTAGTTACAATATTTATGAATATTCCTCACGTACGGTTGTTGGCAAAGTTATTATAAAAGGAGTCACAACAAAATTAGTTATTATCGCCGTCCTGGTATTTAACTAAAAATACGAGGGGGCATACTTATCAGAAAATGTTGAGAATATCTGACATAATATAGCAAATGTAATTTTTATAAATAGTATCATATATTAATGACACATATAACTACACTTTCCGTAATCATAATATTTTCCTCGATGACGTCATTTATCATTGTACATCCCTCGGCGTAGCAGATACCGGAGAAAATCGGAGAAGAGACGGATAAAAAGAAAGAGAGTGAGAGAGAGAGAGAGACGCAAAGAAGAGCAGAGTGAGAAGTAGAGTGATAGAAAAAGAGCGGCAACGAGAGACGGCGGCCGTGCACAAAGCGATCGTTCGCACCCTATTTTCTCACGCTCACGCTCTCGCGTCGAATCGAAAGCACGTCCGATATCTTACGGAGACTCGTTGACGTCGCGCGTACATCATCGGACCTGCTTATACCAACGATATTGACAGCCTTCGTTCGATGAAGCACGCCGTGGGGGATGATTGGGGTCGTCTACGATCCAGGGTACAATGTGTGCGCGTGTTCACGTCTGCGGTGTGTATGTGCGCGCGTACCCGTCTCTATCACCTCGCATCTCTCCCCGTCCGTCCATCCGTCCGTCTGTCTGTCGGTCGACCGATCGGTCGGCTCACCCTCTCCCTCCACCCCCGCGAGCGCGAAAAAGAGAGAGAGAGAGAGTACGAGAAAGAGAGATGTGCGGGCGGACTCGGGTTCGTTCGTTATCAGATCCCACGGTAGGACACGCGACTGAGGTAGCAGATCCTATCTGCAGGACAGAAGAAATTTTATGTCGTATAATGGACAACGGACGCGCACACGACATGGCCCTAACCGAACGGTGAATCTACTTCGCACGAAAAACCTGGGTCGCCTCGGAACGAGTACGAGAATCGGGCAACGATTTTCCGCCTTTAGATAGTGCGCTATTCCTTTTTTTACGCACACCATTCGTTTTTGCAAGTTTTACACTTAACACATAATTGGGGAATTCTTCTTCGCTTTAACATTAATTTAAAATTATCTTTTTGTAAATAATTGTTTAAGAAAAATTGATTACCTATGTTTTATTATGTCTCTGATAAATGATTGCATCTCATTCCTCCGCCGAGTATTTTCCAATAATTTCATTTCGTTAAACTACTTTTCTTATTGTTCATCGATTATAGAGAAGAAATTTATAAACGGAATTTAATCTAGTTATCTATATAAATAACATCTTTGGATGAAACGGAGAGCAACGATAAAGAGGCTTTCAAGTGGCGGTTGACAAGAAAATACGAGCTAATGGGCCACGGACAGAATAACATAATATTGCGAGAAGAGCGAAGAAGACAGCGCGCGCGCGAAAGAGAGAGAGAGAGAGAGAGAGAGAGAGAGAGAGAGAGAGAGAGTATACGATATAAATGAAGAATCGAAAGCTCTTGAGTTGTCGAATAATGAAGTCCACGATGAATTTATCCAGTCACGCTTTCGAGGGGTTGCTTATCGCCGCGAAATACTCGATAATTCTTCCAAAGGGAGGGCACGGTCGGCTCCACGCGTTCTCTTTCTAATTTCTTCTTCGACTCATTCTTATCAGCCGACGATCGTTTCGTGGGCGGACATTACCGTGTCGCTGCTCGTCCGCGGAGTAGTCGGGGTAATGACGCGGTAATTTTCTAAACACAAATTTCCTTTTTCAACCCTTATCTTGCCCGTCGGACACGTGACCGGTCGTTAGCGTTCACTTTCCTCCTTCGTGCGGTCTGTCCGCGCGTTCTTAGTAACTGCCGGCTACCTCGACACGCACCTCTCCCACGCTTCCAAGTAAAACGCACCTTGCTTATGCATATCGAACATGATCTTCTCACCTAGTAACATGCTATTAGAGAGAGACTATTGCAGTAAGAATTTCTGATGTCTATTTATGCGCAGCATGTACAAATTATAAATGACAGAATGAGATGATATTAAATTTCAAGTCAAAAATAATGTATTCTATGTATCAACCATTGAAATCATCCTCACATCAAATTTTATTTCTTTTTAACATGGATTAATACTCAAAAACGGTTTCAATTGCTCTAAATATTTGATCGCATTTCGCTATTTTGTACAGTTAAACACATATCAAGTTGAAGAAAGTTATTTTAAAAAAACGAGGAGATTTTCGGAGATTTACCAAAAGTTCGGTATAAATAGAAAAAAGTCGATCAGCAATAAGAGAATAATGTACTCTACCTTTGAACGGTAGATTGCGTTTTAACCCCGCGAGCGCAACTGAAAAAAAATGGTACCGTGAATGATATATTCAAGAACGCACCCTCACACAAACAGTTGCTTGTCGGAGGTTTGGTACGCGCGTGTGTGGCCGTGTTGGCGTGTTATTTAGAAAATCCGGGATCGTACGCGCGTAACTACGCGTACGTAAGCTCGACATCAACGCTCAACGATAACAGTACTCACAGATTTTCTCTTGCTTGCGAGCAATAAGTCAACTGCGATTATGAGTTAAGAGAAAGAACAGGGACAAGAGCAACTCGTGCCTTGAGGTAGACAGAAACATAAGTACATATCTACGTGACGGAGAAAGGCAAGGATGGTACTCAGCAGCCTCTCGCGAGCCATTTGCTCTAGCTTAATATATATAATAACGAAAAAATACCTCCTATGCGAATATCATCTCTTTACGATCGATTTCTTCATTATGGTCAATCTCTGAATCTTGATGTAGAATGGATGATTAATGTTCGCGATTTCGCTGCAACAGCTAAATCTTTTCCATTCGAGATATCGTGCCATGTAACATTGAACGATGATTTCGCAGCAGATCGACGAATACGCGAGTTCCCGATTTTCGACAGCGGCTGTACAGCAGCTAAATAATTCCAGTAATACGCGCCTCTCACAATCGTTCGAAGAGGAAAGGAAAGAGCTAATCGAGCGAGAGCAGAACAGAAAACAAGAGATTCCGAGAAAAATGAGCAAGTAAAAATCCTTTGAGACAAAAGTTGCCGCAAGGTGGTGGGATCAGAAGGAACGCATCGAAATGAGGAAGGCGGTCGAGGAGGGTGATTTAGAGAAAGGGGATAGACAGTGGGTTGTATCTTGGCCGTTTCTACCCCGTTAATGAACAGAAGGAAACTTTAGTCTTTGACTTTCGGGCAGCAGCCTTGTCGAGAGCAATGCAGCCAGACTCTCGAAAAAAAAAGAAGTGCCGAAGAAGAAAACTAAATGTTGCATCTCAGTACTTACAAAGGAATATCCACGGGGGAATATACAAAGAATATGCGCATGCTTCTTTATCTACAACTAAATGCTTGTATGAATAAAATCAAATATATAAATCTGTTCGTATAAGATATACGGAATACATTAAGAAAATATGTCTGGAAATTATTAGATTCACAGCAGTTTACTTTTTTATTAAGATTTCACCGTTTCTATTGGAATAATAGCTCTGCTCTGTTAACCTTTGTTAGTCTTTGACTTTTTGCGAATAGTTATTCACAATACCGACGTACAGTTAGTAAAAGATTTATTATACAGACATCGAAAGATTACAAGCAATTACGAAAGCAAAGACAAAATTACGATATCGACCTCATAATTTAAACGAGAATAAGGATCTCGTAGATAACTGTTTTTAAAAATTGTTTTATCAAATGTTTATGTGAAATATTTTAGTGAATTGTTATCATTTCGTTTTTTTTTACATACTTGTAAAGATTTCACGTTTTTAAGTTTTTAAAATAATAAAAATAAAATTTTTTAGTATATGACAATATTACATTTGAAAAGTAAGCTTTTATCAGCGTATCAATGCATATCTTGCACGCTGGAAACTATACATTGAAAAAAATTATATATCATTAAATCGTGAATAATATATTATTGATATAATAAAAGATATTTAGAATTTTTATTTTAATTACATTAATTTTTATAGTTCCTGCACGTATAATATAGAATAATATATATATATATATATATATATATATATATATATATATATATATATATGTAAGAAAATAAATGCTCAAAAAAATAATTCAAGCTTTCATTTAATAAGTGTCATTCAATAATTTATATCAATAATTTATAATTTATAGTATTAAGATATTTAAAAATTGTTGGTATGAGATTTATCAAAATGTTTTCTTAAATTATTGCTACGGTACATTATTATTCTAACATTATTATTTTAATATTATGCAATAATTGTTAATTGACATTCGAGACATTAGAGGATTTTGAGGAACCTTGTTGATTTTTCAAAGAATAGTAATTCAATTTATTACTGTAAAAATAGATGAAGAATATTTTGCATCGAGCAATGCTATCCCATATGTGGTGGTTGTGCGTGTAAACGGTAGTCACTTAATTAAAAATTACTTAATTACGATCTTGGCACTAATTAGGTACGCTTGGTTCTCTCTTAGCCGTGCACCACGACTACCCCGCTACCACAGCTACTTCTTTTTCTCCCGCTCTCTACCCATCTTGCTTCTACCCCTCCATCTCCATCACCCTTTAGCTGCCTCCTCCACCATCTCTTAACACCCTCTTCCGTCTCTACACTCCGTTCACATCTACTCATCAACGAGGTCTCTGTCTTGGTTGCAGTTTTCAGTCTCTTTTTCTGTCGCTCCTTTCTCTCCTCTCTCTCTCTCTCTCTAGCCTCCTCTCTCTCGCTCTCTCTCTCTCTCTTTTAGAATATCGAATCACCGACGAGCTAACTTCCCGGCAGCGCGTGCATACCGTAAAATCCCAAGTAACATTGGACCGCTTCTTGAACCATCGGTAGATTCATCAACGACTTTTCAAATGCCGCCAAGCGTCGCCAGCCGAACCAATCTCCATCGCCGACCATTCTTGCGACTCAACCTTGCGGATATTCGCGCTTTATTCGCGGGCGGATTGTTAATGTCTCCGAAATATCTGACTGTAATGTAGCAACTAATACATCAGCAGTAATATTTGCAAATCGTCAAATCATAATGATGCTCTCATTTCTTCGTTTCAATAAAATAGGATAGTAGATGACAATTGACTTGAAATTTATCGAATCAATTAGGATTTATACATGATTTAACACATGAACGATCAGGAAGAATAAAAGTCTGATCAGCACGGATGATCGCGGAGGAACGGGTTTACAAGGCTCACCCTCGTAAAATGTCATCTATCATAATATAAGAGGTTTCTACTGGCGTTGCAGTAGGCAACCGATGACGCACTGTCGGGTCTTCTCGAATTTTTTGATAATGAACACAAGTATGAGAAACACGACCAGTATTGGCTGAGCGGCAGACAATACTGTGGCCGCAGGGCTATCGCGGGAGGAACAACGATGGAGGAGGCGGGGGTAGGCTGCCGGAGGTTTCGCGGGGGGCGGCAGGGAGATTGAGGTGACATGCGGGGAGGGAAAAAGGAGCAGGAGCTGAGAGCGGGGGGGAGGGAGATGGCAACGAAGGCTTTATAGGGGATGTAAGCATCGCTACTGCAAGGCTAATCCGCCGCTATGAGCTGCTACTTGCAGCATGGAGTACGGTACACTCTCTGCCAAAGATTTCTCCAAAGCGAATCTCTTTTCCGGTTGTTGCCGGACAATTAAAAGAGTTCGTTGAACCTCGCGCGAGTATAAATGTGTTCTCAAAATTGTGAATTAAAATGTCTGAGTATCTATTTTCATGTTTTCGACAAGATACAAACTTCTTACTAAAATCGTAAAACATAACGACGGAAAGAAATAGAAGATATATTAGAAGATATTAAAAGCATATTAGAAAAATGCTAAAATTGTTGTATAATTTATTAATATTGTTTTAATGTTAATATATTATTATTACGTTAAATATAATTTGCATTTCCATACTAAAACTAAAATGTATTTAATGTAATTCATATTTTTATCGAATACATTAAGTTCTTAGTATCTTAAATATCATACATTAATCATTAATATAGGATACTTATTATTTCGTGTTGTATATTTGCAATATTGACGAAGTTTTTTTGTACGTATTTTCACAATAGATATCAAATCATAAATTTCTGTTCCTATTGTTCGCAAAATGGAATCCTTTGTGCCAAATTAGACCGAAATATTTCTCAGATGAGCTACATACATGCATACACACACACACACGTCTCTAAGAAATATCAAAGCTACAGTTTAGTAATCCCACAAAGAACTACTTGGCACGACGCCTGTTTTCCTTTCGATAGTCTGATTTGAGCGTGTTATTTGGGATGTGTTACTCAAGCAAAATATTCAAATAAATAAATACAGAAATATAAAAAACGTAAATGCAAACGTTTAGACGAATAAATTGATCTCAATGCTTTTATCATAATTCTATTCTATTAATGAGGAATCTTAATAATATACGTGCGATAAAAGACGCGGACAATGTCAATCGCGCGTAACGCGAAATTAATCCCATCGAGATCCGAATTTCGTCACTCCTGCAATTTTGGCAGTCGCGATGACCGGGCGAAAAAAATCATCGTGGGTAAAGATTAAAAAATGAGTTACCCGGGGAAACTGCAACCGGTAATCCATTACGTCACGTCCATCGCCAATGCCACCCATTTGCTGCACCCTGTCTCTCCCGCCTACCCCCTCGCAGTCAGCGACGACCCCATGCCAGTCATCTAGACGGCCGCCACCGTTTTTCATCCCACGCGATTCGGAAGATCTCCGCGTGGGCGTGTGTGCGAGCTGCGTGTGCACGCAGTACGCACACATCGGCGCGTGAGATCCTAGACACGCGCGACAGCACTCGCGTGCGCGCGCGCCGCACGAATCTCCGCGAAAAATGCGATATGATAATGTTCCCAGCGTTTCGCTCTAATCGGCTTTGTATCCGCCTGTGACGGCTCTCGTGGGCGAAGGGGTTGCGGGGGATATCGGAAGTACTAAACGGACGGCTGGCGCGGCGGGATGAGGAGCGCGGGGATATACGGTCGGGATCCTAGGGGCAGTCAAGAGAGGCGAGTCTGTGCCAGCCTCCATGAAGGATTTAATTTACATCCACCGGCGAAAAACGCGGAAAACAGTTTATCAAAAAAGTTACCGCGCAGACTCGAGCTGTAGAGTGAACGAGTGAGAGAGGAAAAGAGAGAGAGAGAGAGAGAGAGAGAGAGAGAGAGAGAGAGAGAGAGAGAGATGGAGAGAAACGCAGGACGCGAGGGAACGGAAGAAAGAGGGTTACACGACGGCAGAAATGAAATTGTCCGTGCATGGATTACCGCCGACTTCGTTATGCCCTCGCATTAGTGCTCTTCCCCTACCAATCCTCTTTTTCTTTCTCTCTCCCTCCCTCTGCTTCGCCTATGTATCCTTTCTTCTATATTCGAAACTTCTATATTCGAAATATGCAGCGCATATTTGATATCTCTAAAAACACCATACTTAAATATACCGAGTTATGAGGAAAAATTTATAGATCGTCTTTGCTAGTAGACTCGCGTCCGCTAATTACATTAACAACATTAAAACACGCGCTTCTGCTATGACTCGAGCGAATAGAGATCAAATTAATCGTGACTGCTTGTTATGCGAATTCTTTCAATTACGCCACTCCCGCGAATGGGAACGGCTACGGAATAATAATGCTCTGATATCATTTAGATTGCGAAATACAGCGCGTGCAATTAACCGAGCGTTTAATCGCCCAGCATAGTCTAATTTCGGAAGAGCGTCCAGCGGTCGAAGCGTAAACAACTGCTCTCGCCGAGATTTTATCATTGGCTGGTGGCAAGACGACTTCATAAAATATCCAACTGATCGAGATGCGGGCTTCGCAATCGTACACGGTGGTTATGAAATACGCATGAATTTCGCCGGATGGTAGTCCGATATCGGCCGTGACGTTTCGCAGCGCAGCGACGGGTCCGCGATCACCGGGGACCGGGCGTAAAATTACTGTTTCGGCCAACATTTACCCCGGCAGCCGCGAGGGTAACGTTCGACTGGACAGCGACTCCGAATTGATTTCGTTTGAAATCCCTACCCCTCACCGAGCCCCGCTCGCCTCCTCCGCGTCTACGGCTCGTTCCCTTCCATCGATGCGCCGTTCACCACCCCTCTGCACCCCTCCAGCTTTCTCCTCTTTCACGCGCTTTCGTCCTTCCTCTGCCTCCGACGCTTCGTCCTTCAACCTTCATCCTCGCTCCTTCTCCATACTCCTCTCCTGTTCCCGCCATGGTTCACCGTCTCCGTCTCTTTTTGAATCTCATCCGGGACCACGGCGCCTCGCTGCAGACTGCGCCAAATGTATTTCCCCCTTCGCCATTTTTTTTTATCGTCCGCTTGCGAACGTTCGAAAAATTAATTGCCGGCCGGTTCGATCGGAAATGCGCGAAAGGAGAACGCGTCATGTGGGCGGACGAATGAAACGAAAGCTCGGAGGGTGTCGATTTTATGTAAAAAGCGATTTACGTGTTGAGCGATATGCTGACGATAATTCTATAAAACGATTACGTTGTAAAAATTGGTATTTGTGCGTTTCTCTCTTTTGTTTTCTAGCGTGATCTTTGTTTGGGTTACGAAAAAATACAGATGCAAAAAGAATAAACTCAATTTTTAAGTATTTTATCGCATTATAAATTATTTACTACATTCGTGAATTATTCAAATCCGGGGATAATGAATGGAATCAATATATAATGAAATAATATACTTATATTCGAAAATAGAAACATATATCGAGAACAGTGCAGAGGAACCAACGTAACAGCGAGAAAATGAAAACGGAAGACGCGAGAACGTTGCCGAACGCGAATTTATGGCCAAGTTACAAAAAAGAATCGCGGAATTAATGGAAAAGTCTTGCATAAAAAAAAAGAGATTCAAAAAAATTTCGTTGGATCGACCGATAATATCCGTCGCGATCTCGAAGACGGGAGAAAGGGTCGGTGTCATGGTTCCCGGCGCCACGTCATTCGATATTTTTGTCAGTAAAACGATATCAGGCAAATTGCATCTGTCCTTTACACCGTGGCGCCGAGCCAGATCAAACAGTATTCGGCCCTGGATATTACTCTTCCCTTGATATTGTCGGTTCCCGGCACCACTCTCTCGTTTCTATCTAGCAGTCGGCGACGATCGAGTACTTTCTAAATCGAGAGAGGGTACGCACGAGAGGACACGATAACATTGGACGTGCAAAAAAAAAATAAAAAGAGAGAATGATCAGTCTTTCCGCGAAGCTATCTATAATCGTCATTTATTTATCCGATTTATTCACGTCGCGATCATTCATTCACCGTCGCTGAAAGCCCCCAGCCTCTTACGGATAGAAAGCTAAGCGTAATGTTGCCGGACGCGTCTTGAATCCTAAATGACATGAATTCGTCGGTGGCGGCGAGATCGATACGGGCCGGACACGCGTTTTCGAAGAATTCGTGCGGCGGTATCGAATAATGCGTCGCGCAAACGAACGGTACTCTTGTTGGCATCGTATGCAAATCGCCCATATACCAAGTCACCTTCTGAGTGCACTGGAAGCATGCGGGCAAACGACGTAAGCAACCACGACTATCTTAGTGGCGTGACACATACGGGTGGCAAATAGGCCGAAACACAACGTCGCTAAAGGAAAGGCGACCCCGATTGAAACGAGGAAAAACGCAGGCCACTTTCGATTATCGATGTGTGTGTGTGCGCGCGCGCGCGTGTATGTACGTTTATCGGTATCTTTCTGCGGGGAAACAGCCGACGGACGAAGGCACGCGTGAAACTTCACATATGACACGCATCTGTGCGCGCCAGATAATTAAAACGCAAAGATAATTTATATACGGACGATTATTTTTGCTCTTTCTTTACAGTAATGTCGATAACATGATTATATAACGATGATAACGTGTTTTCACTCGTACCCACCACACGCGCGCCCTTTTTGTAGCGTCCAAGGGGGTTGTGCTTACATTTACCTGAACTCGACAGACCGGGATCGTTTAAGAGCCATAAACGTAATCCTACGGAATATTTACAGTAGCCTCTCCCCGCGGTGGTCGACAGTTGTCTAGCAAATCCTATTTACTGTTACCCAACGTACTATACACACTAGAGATGCTGGGAGGGTGACTATCGCCCCTAGCTAACCTACTGCCCTACTGCCATGAGTCTCACCCCTAAAAGCGTCGCCGTCTCTCTCCGTCGTATTTCAGCTCTTACCCTCTGCCTTACCTTATTCTCCTCCCCCCGTGCTACCGCGTCAACTACCAGGCTTGTAACGGTCCTCCGTAGATCAGATCGCGCCGCGGATCTCACGGAACACCTCGTTCCTCGCCACGATCGTGGAAGGGTGAACATTTTTACGAAGCTTTCGGGGTGAGCGACGTAAGTGAGTATCGGTCCCATTTCACGTGGTAAAAATGCGTGACGCTTCTTCATCTACTCTTCGATCTCTGTAACCATTTCCAACGCGTCGGCAACAAATAAGAAGTATCGATCTCCCTTCTCCCGTAGGTCATATGCAAGCGCCACGCTAATTTGTTCACCGCACCGCCGACGTTCTTTTTTCCCTTTGTTCTCCCCGAGTTTATAAAGTCCACGCATGCAGGTATAAATAGCGCTTAAGTACGACCAGACTCGTGATTTTCTGGAAAGGGGGTGAACGATTTTCCGACGCGCAAAGGACGCGACAGTTCGTCATCAACCGTACTACTATTTAATTATCGTCATCACGTTAGGAAATTTGCAAATAAAATTTTGTGCAGTCGTGAAGTGTAGTAAAAACGATATCATAAAGATATCATAAAGATGAGGCAATGATAGCAATAATTAATTTTCCTTCTTTCAATTTTTATGCTTTATGAAAGTGAAAATCACGGTCGAATTCATACACCATCGATATTTTATTTTTCTCCGAAAAAGTCATTTCGTCTTCTCGGTTGCGCCCTTCCCGGAGTCACGCTGCACTCGTAATGTAGTTTAGCATGGTATGACAGGAGATAAACTTGGCAACAAAGAATTATTGATTTTTTCTCAGCGGGTTGAACGAGTTGCTGGGCGGTTGAGCGGTCCCGGTAGGGTATTCGACAAAGGATGTTTTCCGAGTCCCTAACCTAGGCAACCCTTCTCCTACGCTCGACGTCCCGTGTGTGTCTGCCGTGTGTTGCCTTCGTTCCGTGGGTGTACCCCCGTCTGTGTACGTGCCGCGTATGTGCGAGGGGTCCATCCTAACTTTGCCTCCCTTTTTCGCTTTCTCTCGCGGTCCTTCCTCGCGTCCCCCCCCATCTCGCGTCTCGCCGTTCGTGTGTCGTGTGTACTCAGCCGATGCGGTGAGGACTTAACTGCCTCATTGTCATCCCAGCAGGAATCGGAGCTCCGGGACAGATGTGCAAAATTTAAGGCTAGAACACTGGAGAAGTCATTGCTGACGTACGATCTTGGATCCCTCGCGCGCGTCGCGCTCTAGCTGCCGCGTTTATTTTCCAGATTATTACGGGCCGATAAACAATTTTATTGTAACTAACGTGTATTAAATGCACGTAAAGCGATCTCCCCAACGTTCCTACGAAGCTATTTTTTTTATTTATCGGGTTTGGCGAGAATCTAGAATCTCCTAGGGCGTCCAGGCGAGCAGCCGAGATAAAATTTAACACATGAGCTTGATCACGAGGTGTCCAACGTTGCTTCCCATTACATTGAAACATGTTAGACCACGGCACGTTAGAGCTCGGCCTCTTTGGGCTGTCATGTACCCAAATAGTCTAGTTCAGTCCAGTCGAGTCCAGTCCAGTCCAGCCTTCGCACCTTATGCACGCGAGGATGCACATGCATAGTGCAGCAAATGGGTAGTGCAGCGCTGGCACGACCGCCGGCAGGGAGAATCGATCGAATAAAAAAATGCTTGGCCGATGCCGAAGTGCGACGAGGACGCGAATCGCGGGCGATGAACGGACGAGGCGAAGAAGGGGACAGGGGTGCACGGCACGGTAGCAGAAGGAGGGATAGTCCGGGACCATTGAAGAGTGAAACCGCTCAAAGCAGCTGCCCCCGCCCCCTCGTCCAAGCTACCGCTCTCCTCCGCGTCCCTCGTCCTCGTCCGCTTCGGCCTGTGCGCCGACCCTAGGAGCTCGTCTCTCTCTTACTCCTCGCAGCTTTGAAAAACCATCCCTACCTCAGCCTGATCGGACGGTACACCCCTGCAAAGCTACCCCCGTATAGCTCCTACTCTTTCTCTTCTTCTTTGTTTCTCTTCCACTTTGAAGGGGGCGGTCGGCCTAAACCCCGCGCCAAGGGGTTCGCTCGTTGCTATAAGTGCAAGAAATGTGGTTACGTTCCCCTTATTTTTCCGCCGTATGAAATCTTCTTCGTTAAGAAGACTCGCGCGGCATTTCGTACAAATTGAGCGCACCTTGTGTGAGTCCTCGGCTATTTATTTTAAACTTTTCAAATTTTTTTATTAAAATCGCAGACGGAGCGTATAGTTTACTCTTTCAGATTTTTATCGGCCCTTAATCTTCTCTATTATTCGCGAAATATAATATTCATTTTATATGCGCGAACCGCGAAACTGCACCCTACGATAGATTGTGATCCTTCTTATTATTCGCGGTCTTTGCATAATGAATTTAGCCCCGTGCATGCGACGGATTTACGTCCAGAAGCGCGCGCGTAGCTGACAAAATTATCCGTCTATCTGTCTGCCGATGCTTTGCACCCCTCCTAGGGGAGGTGAGGGAAAAGAACGCGGACCAGCTGGGAAGGAGAAGGACAGAAGTTGCCGGGGATGAAATAGGGAACGAGTCTAAGGCAAGCCAGATGCAAGGGGAGACGAGACGAGAAGGGGCCGGGCAGTCGAAAAGCAAGGGGCACACGAGAAGTGTGCATTGTAAGATCGGCGCGTGCGGCACGCGGAACCTTCGATACCGTCGTGCCTCGCAGTCGTAAACCCCCGTGCTCGTTCGTCCCCCCTCCCCCTTCTCGTTCTTCGAGTTCCCTCTTTTATGAAGGGCGAGGGCCCAGAAGCTCATTGTCAGGGGCACATCTGCCGTGCGATCGCCGGCCGATTGTCTCGCAGGCTTAGGAAACTTGCTCGTGAAAAAAAGGCGGCTTAGTCGACATGGCGACGATGCACGTGGTGCGGGACGTGGACACGCGTGTCCGCCGCGAGGAGAATGGGGGAGAGATCTTCCCCAAGTAGTGGCGCCACTCTTGTCGCGCGCGATTGCGGAGTAACATGGAAATCTCGATGAAAATAACAGTGTGCTCAAAAACAAAATCATGTACATTTGTTAACTCACAGTAGAACATATAAAACCAAGAAAATATACGGCGACGCGAGATCGCGCGTAGCGATCGCAATATTGACGAAATGATTTACCCTCGCGGGCAATTTTATACAGCAATTTCACTAATCGTTTGATCATCATCAAATAAATGTATTATTTGCAGAGCGACGCGATTGCTTCGCGCGGCGATCGATGTACTTGACGATTCTTAGAATTCCGCGCGGGTAATCATTTGTCGACGTTGCATTTTAGTCGCATAATTTTTCGCGACGTGCACTCCCGCGGTGCCCTTCCCCCCCCCCCGACATCGACCGGAGAAAGGCTTTAAAGTCGAGACGCGGGCGCGGGCGCAGGTCTGAGTGCAGACAGCATTAAAGTGTTAATTACTAATTAAGAAGGGTGCACGCGCGCGGCGCAACATCAAGACCCTGCGCGACACCTTTTTGAACGCGCCCTCTGAATGGACGCTTACGCCCCAGCGGGCAAACGCGCGTAGTCACTCATCCATCCGCGCCGCGCTCATCGACGCACGAGCGAGAAGACGACGACGCGACACGCATCTACCACGCGCGGCCACCCGCGCATGGACGCGCTCGCGCGCGAATTCTAACGCGCGGACGCTTAATGCTCTCTCGTTACACGCACTTTCACGCCTCGTGACCTCCTGTCTCGGCGTCGCGGCGATAAAGTAGAGCGTGAGCGCCGGTAGACGACGATAGTTCCTCTCGAATTCTTTAACGGTTTCTTCCGCTACTCGCAGCCGGCGATGCGGTTACGGCCGACGATTACTTTATCAGCTGGCAACGCCAGTTATGCGCGCAAAATGATCGTACGAATATGCCGCGTTGATTAATAATATTTTATGAAAGTGCTGGGAACTTTATAAATACAGTAAAAATTATTGTAATATATATATAAATAATGGATCGTCACGAGAATTGTATGAAAAAAAGTCTTTCCTTTGGTGGATTTTTGTCAATAGCGTATGGACTCGTAAGTTTCTCCTGGCGTCTGTAAGGGGGAACGTTTGAACGTGGGAAAGTTTCGCCAAGAAAACCGTGATGGTTAGGGATTCAAACGTTCAGCGTCAAGTCGCGTCTTCGAGGGCTGCGGCGCTCGCTATTGTCGGACGTCTACCGACTTGGTATAACCGTTAAAGGGGGCTTGGCTGGCTGGTTCGGTGGCTTAAGAAGCACGTTCCTTGAATAGAAATCGGAAAGAGGGAGATTGTAAGGCGAGAAGACGCGCGCCGCAATGTATATTGCAAACCGGCAGAAGGCGTACGACTTCTCGCCGCGTTCTTGCCCGCCCCATTTCTTAAAGTCGCGATGCAAAGCTTGTTCTCGTTTAGAATAAAATTTGTCTGTTATTTCCCTTTCTCTTTTTAACCTTTAACATTTAATTTCTCCAAAGTTAATTTCCGTTGCAATATTCGAATATAAATCTCTTGTTCAAAAGAGTAACATCTTCTCGTTGCGATAAAATATGATTTATCGCTAAATAGAGTCCATATTTTTGAAATTTCTCGCTCAACCTGTAACAAATACAATGTTTAATTCACAGATTCTTTTTGTCCGAAATGAAGTAAATTTTACGATATCGTATCACGGTATTTTCTAAAATATCGTGAGAATTATCGATTGCTTGCAGTTTAATTTCTTTTCATCAGTACGTCGACCCGCATGTGCTGTTTATCGCGAATAAACCGAATGATTACGGAATGACGCGGTTGTAAAAAACAAACTTCCGAGAGGTCGGGAGTTCCCTTTTTAATTGGTGCTTTCGCATATGCGACGAGCAACGCGTCATAAAAGCGGCAGGTTGAAAAAGCGACTGACAACGATGAAGATCGCGGTTGAAGGAGGCATCGCGTCGACAAACGCCGTTACCATTAACTGCTTCAATACGCGACACCTCCGTGTCCGTTTTATCTCTCTCTTCCTCTCCTCTCTCTCTCTCTCTCAAAATTTAAATATTTTAAAGAGTGAAGCATAATTCATCCAATTAAATATTCTTAATCAAAATGCTTTAACAAATTTCCGAATATAAATATAAAATAAGAAAGTCAAATGTTGTGAATAGCTCGCTTTAAATCTCGTTATCTCAACGAATGAGAAAATTAAACGAGAAATAAGAAAAAGAGATAGAAAGATGAAATAAAAATTTATTTCGAAGAATCTTAAACATCTTGATTTCTAACACGTTCTTCATTTCTTTTTGGTTGACGAAGTACGTCGTAATTAAATCTTAATAATTAGCGTTCTTACAGAGATTCACGCCTTTTTCCCTTCTCTCTCTTCTTATCGATATTTCTTCCCTGCTTTTTTTCGTTCTCTTTCTCTTTTTCTTTCGCGCTTGAGAATCGTCCCGTTGCAACGGAGCGCAAGGTAACCCTGAAGAGAGCTTATTATTATCCTAATTATACAATACTATGAATGATCCCGCGGCTCACCCTCTAGCACATGCTCTCGCTCACTCGTTCGCTTGCTCGCTTGCCCTCCCCCGCACTACCCATCCCTATCTCTCCCTCTCGCCGACGGTTTCTCTCGCTCACCGTTGCTCTTATCCTCTGCACTTGGTAGTCAAAGAGTGGCAATTCTAGCACTCGGGCTTTTTGTCAAACAGACTACGGAACTAACGTCGTCTCCCTCGCGCCCTCGCGGCACCCCGTTATGCGGCCAGTCTCATCTCTCGTTCCGCTCTCTCTCTCTCTCTCTCTCTCTCTATGTCTCCGCGGGTGTCTGTTTTAATTAGGCACTTCGTAGGTATGTGCACACACATGTGTGCCGCGCGTATATAAGTATCGCGTATGCGTCAGGATATACGACGTTAACGTTAGGTACGTAAGCATCGCAGTCTACCACTACCTCCGCCACATTCCGCCTATACTCGGCGATCCGACGAGCTTGAATGCGGTCGATGGGTGGTTGAGTAAGGATTATAGACGCAGGTAACACATGTATAGGACGAACTCGGGGGGAGGAGAGGGAGGGGGGCGGCTCGCCGATGGGTGGTGTCGGTGATGGTTCGAGGAGATGAAGAGGGACGGTATGCGCGAAGGGATGATGGAGGAACTCCTCTTTCGATTCTTCTCGCGTGTATAACTTTCTCCGACTGACTGCTGATAAGAGCACGCGAAATTATCTTAATTGGCAGTAAAACCAATTCGGAATGATCGAACGAAAAGAGTCCTTCTCTCGTCTCCGCTCTCGTCTACCGCAGTTTCTTTCTTTCAGCGGCTTTGAATAGGGTGAACGTTGCAGAAGAACGCGTTGTATTCTTCGACAAGAGAAAAGTTCCGGACCTTTCTCAATCTCCAAGCATGCTGGATAAAAACAATGTCTACCTTGATATGAAAACGAACTAGTCGGGATTTCGTGAGAAAGTCGGATGGAAATTTGTTCAACGACTTGATATCGTTGAAAAATCTTCTACTAACTTATTGTTAGATCACTAAACATCCCATTGTCTATTTCCCGTTTTCTCTAGAAAATGAGATTCCAATCCGCCAGGCAGAAGCAATCTTAAAAATTGCTCTCAACGGATGTTAAGCGAGCTTACGCAGTTGTCGAATATTCAGCGATGATGACTTGTACAAATTGCGCTCTCTTGTTGAATCGTTCTACCTCTGCATCCCCGAGGGATCCGACCGACTATTCTGCCGCTACTTATTCTATGAAGATACTCGACTGATGTTTAGTACGCATCTAAAGATAAGTTTTACTCAGAAGCAGAGAATCAATGAAAGCATGAAAAAACATGGACAGATAGATCGCGTCTTTTACGCTATGCGCTTTTCCGACCGAATTTATAATGAATTTATAATGCCTATATTAAAAGACACTATACGTACAGAAGTAATGCTGTTACACACTCGAAATTCCACAAAAGCGTTTCAGAAGCCTATAAATGGAATATTCACAAGGACGCCAAATAACTACGAAAAAAAAAAATAATAATAATAAAATACGAAATCTGAAGTTGGTATTAATAATTCCCCTCGGTGAATACAGTGCATTCGAATTTTTCATATTTTTCTTCTCCTTCCACGCGCGTCATTTGCAAGGAGGAGGGCTACCCTACGCGTCTGCTTTCTCGTTCGAAAACTCGGATCGCCGTTCCTATATCAATTATACATCAATTAACGAGTCAGGTTTGTTTTTCCGCATTAATTAATGAACGTAAAGGTAACGCGGAAACAACTGATTTTTCCGGCTGCAGACCGAATATGGAAGAGACTGCGTAATTTCCCGTTGATTATACGTCACTAGCCAGAATTGCGAAAGCATCGTGTCTTCAGTGTGGCCGACACGATAGGTTTTTCATCGTCTCTTTGCGTCTGTTCGCTTAACGTCGAGGAGAGCTTCGCATAGGGCTCTCCATGTGCGTCGTCCCCTTCCTTCTTTTTTCATCTCCTTCCGCTTACGTCAGACCATTGTTAGCATCGATCTTTAATTAATTATCGATGACGCATTAGCGTTGTCGCTGTCTGTCGCGGGGAAACCAGGCGAGACAAGAATCAGCCGCGATGACGTAGAAAGATTTATTATTAATTGTCACCCCGACGTATGCACATCGAGAGTACTTATATCAAAGCTCCATATTAATCCATGTCAAATCGTATTGCCTATATATAAATATTCAAATTCTATTAAATATAACTATATCACAACTTTTAGCGGACTAACGGAATATCGTCTAACCATGTGCACGTTTCTATTTACGTTTCAGGGAGTTCTACTACATCCAAATGGAGAAATACGCGAGACAAGCAGTTTCGGAAGGCGTGAAGAACGTCGAGGATCTCCGAGTCGGTGGCGACTCCGAAATCTACCGGGTTCTCAACCTTCACTACAATCGTAATAACCACATTGAGGTATGGGGTCCCCAGGTGCGCAATACGAATACGCACACGCTACGTTTTATTTTATTTTCCTACCGATATTATTTCGCGAATCGAGAAAAGACGAGCATGTATATCTTCGCCATATATAGTCACACCGGATCGCCAATCGATTTTATATGAAATTAAGCTTTCGATGTTAGTACCTATCGTATGTTTACATCAAATTCACATGATGCGTCTTTGTGATTCACTGTAACAATAATTATGTTTGCACGTTTTTTATCATAAAAAGTATATGCGTGAGATTTTTATTGCTTGATTGAATACGGAAATCTTAGAACATTGTTAATTGAAGGTCCACAGATATTTAATTAATTTGCTGTTTTAATAAAATAAACAGATCTCAATATTGGAAAATAAATTTACATTTATTTTCTCAGTTTCTTATATCGAATACATTGACATTTCTATTGCAGCCCTTCAGTTAATAATTAATTAATAATACAATTAGTAGTTAACTTAGTATTATTTTAATAAATTATGTAATATTATGCTTTCCTTTCTATAACGATAAATTTTATAAAGATAAAAAATTTGGCGTAAATGAAATCAAATATAAAAAATATATGTTGAAAATTTGTAAAGAGTTTGTGGAGACTACATTTTTCATAAAGTTATATTTTCGGAATGCCGCGCGTATCGTGGCATTCGCGATGACGTTTCTTGTTGTAAAGATGTTAATCGTAAAATATGTAAAGTTGCTACAATATAATTGCGATTGCTAACGGTGGTGCGGAACTTTCAGGTACCCAGCAACTTCAGGTACGTTGTGGAGCAGACGCTGAAAGAGTTTTTCAAAGCGATTCAAGGCGGCAAGGATTCCGAGCAAAGCTGGAAGAAGTCCATCTACAAGGTGATCTCGAGGTTGGACGACCCGGTGCCGGAGTACTTCAAGAGCCCGAACTTCCTGGAGCAGCTCGAATGAATCAGGAGGTCGCGTGGCTCTTGCTCTTCGTGGTGCGCGGGCTCGCCCGCGCTCGTCGGCTCCCGATAATCAGGAACGACCAACGAGGGAGGATCGCATCCGCCAGGAGGTACACGTCCTTCGCGTAGTGCGTGTTCAGGTATCCTTAAATAACATATCGCAAAACGAACGAGGGCTAGGAAGGGAGAAGGAGACACGGACAAACCCAGAAGGAACAGAGGCACCACCGACGTCCGAGGGCGACGTCGCAAGATGCCAACGAAGGATCAGGCTGTGACTGAATCACGAATCAAACAGGAAAGATAGAAGAAACATACACATGTGCACACGAACACACACATACAGACATACGTCCATAGACAAAAAAAAAATACTGCGAATCTACGGCTGACGAAATTCGACAGTCACAAAGTGTCGAACGCTCATCGACGTTCCTCTTGTTTCAACTGAACGAGCACGAGAAGGTGATTCCTGGGACGAGACGAAGAAGCACGACGAATGCGTGGTCAACGAACGGCGAGAATAGCTTTTAGCGTCGATTTTGTCCGATCTGTTTGTAACGTAGAGTAATTACTTCATTACCGCCTAATTTTACATCACACGATAAGAATAGGGATTTAAAGACGATAACACTGCTGGGGTTGTACTCACAGAGAGAAAGTTGGAGATTTTTCGGAACGCTTGCGAGCATATCCATCTAAAGATTGACTAAGTCTGAACGTCGCACGGTGATTCCTCTTCTGATTCAAACGAGACCCGGAAGTGGAATCTTCGTCGGCGGGAAACGATGCAGGACGGGCAAGCTTCTCGTCCTACATCGTTTCCATAAAGAACATTTATGGATGAGGAGAAAACCTTGCGCTAGGTCTATTTCATATAATCCTATTTTGAACTCTGCAAGTAGCTTCGGTTTTGCGAAGATCGATGCTCCCTGAGAAAATTCTGAAAAAACTTGTTTATCGCTGAATGAATACCGTAATGGCAATTCATACTTCGATAAAAAGGCACCTTTATTGCAATCTGTTGTACGTGCTTTATTTCTTTCTTTCAGGAAAAGTAAAATCTCCGATATATTAGTCGAAAGTACATCGAGGTTTCACCTCGGTGCTTATCTCTCACCAAAATAGATTGAAATCTTTCCCTGATTGTAACATAACTTCATTTTACCGCATATAATATTACTGATCAACGAGGTTTGAGATCGACGTGAAAATGCTTGGCTATCAAATTACACTGCGCGTGAAAATCAGATAAGAAAACGATCGTGCGCACATCGATACCAAAGAATCGACTTCACGAAAATGCGTAAGGTCGCATGAGTAATCGGGCGACTGCTCATAGCGATTTCCGCACAATGAACCTGTTCCTATCCGCCGAGGAAGAGATTCCTCCGTCTTTTTCGTTCTCCCGTATTTTTTCCTATTTTTTTTTTTTCCTTTCGCTCGCTGAGCATTACTTGTCGGGCCGATAAAGAGTACGTTTGTCGAGAGTGCATACGTTGCATTGAGAGGATCGGTGCACGGGTCAATATACATAGCTGTTTTTATTAATGGTTGATTGTATAAACGAGATTAGGCTAGTCGTAGTGACGAGATTAGGAGTAGTACGGGCGACGAAGATGCAGGTCGGATGCAGCGTCTGTGTAAGGATCGTGCGCCGGCTGTATTCTAACTGTAGCGTTGCAAACCAAAAAAGAAAAAAAAAAGAAAAGAAAAAAGAAAGGGAAAAGAGCGAAATGCTATATAATCGTGCGTCGACGCGATAATTATATAAATATTAGATTTCTAAAAAAAAGAGAGACGGATGCCGGCGTAATTAAAGTAGCGTAAAAAAAGACGTGCGCCAGAGGGTTGCATAATCGCGCTTCCTTTTCTCCGTTTATATTAACCCCCGACCCACCCTGCGTACACGAACATGCGACACGCACATAGCAGTCACTTACACGTATTAACCTGCACCACGCGTTCACGCGCGCGCGAACGTGCAAGAAATTAGAGACGACGCCCCTATACTCTTACTTGTGACCTTTTTTTTTCACTAGAAATTTCTGTAGATACTTTACGAGACGGTATAAAAATATTAGGGATAATTCGAGTGGTAGCGGATGCACATAATTTAATTATCTTATTTTTTCACCATTACTCTCGCTACTACGTGCACTATTATTATTATTATTACTATTATTATTATTATATTGCTATTATTATTGTATTATTATTATTATATTATTATTAATATATTATTATTATTAGACTCACTATTATCTATATCAATATGACAATTTTAGTATGAAACGATTATAATTATTAATATTATTATATTGTCATCGTTGAAATTGTCATTTACGAAGAGAATTTAGTTAATTTTAAATTAACTCCGTATGCCTTTCTCCATATGCAATTCCCATACCGCTCTTTTATGCTACCAATTTTTGTCCTTATCTTGCTTTGACAAAATCCTCCCCTCCGATTACTTTACCATTCCAAATTTTGTCAAGCTTATTTATCCCGTGCTTGACGCTACGCTGTATTTTTAGTTATATTATGTATATTTAGTTATTATGATAATGATTACATTAAAATTATGCTCCCAGTAGTTTGTACCGGGCCACACACGACAAACATACATACACACGTATCTTTTTGCAAGCGGTGAGTCTTAACCTAGTCACGAGTCACTATTTTTTAATTGATTAATGATCGATTTATTGATTATTATTTTATTTATTAATTACGACAATAAAAAGAGAAAATAAATTGAAATTTCATTTGCGTCTGATTTTGCGTAAATGTTATTTCACTTTTATTTCCGCATTGATTAATCTACGATACCCTTCCCAAATTCAGAGAGAATTCAAAAATTATACACGATTAAAGGCAAAAAAGAAAAAAATTATCTCGGTTTGGCATATTCGGAACACTCTCGACTGCTTGCCCGGCCTATCTTCTTTTTTTTTCTCGTGAGGAGATAAGACACGACTCGATTGTACCACCTGTGAATTCGCGATCGGCGAGTTCAACGAGGAAGCGACTAGTCTCTTTCATTCGAACTAGAATACGCGTTGTAGAGTATTAAAAAGCGGAAACGAAATTTCGAAAATTTCAACTTTTATTACGTAATACATGCTAGACTTTGGCCTAAAATTAGTAGCAACTCCTTCGGCACTGGCCTAACATTTTGGTCTAAACATTTATAACGGGAGACGGAGAATAGAATGGCGACAAATAAAGAAGCAATGTGGAAAATATTTGGATATTGTAAAAGAGGATTGTAGAATACGCGTTATCCTGACTTCGCTGACTCGCTTGTCGCAATCTTAGAGTGGTTCGTGTCAAGGCAATGGGCATCCAAGATATAAAAAATTACATCTTGGAAATTTACTGTTATTATTATTACATTTAATTAGACTTTCTTTTAATACAATTTGTGTTTTAAAAAATCACGTATTCTCGAACCAAACTTAATATACTCAATAATCACTGATAAAACTTATTTTAATTTTTGTATTTGCTTTTATAATCAACTTGATTATGATTGCATTATTGAGATTATTTCAGTCAAATACATCCTATCCCTTTTGTCACCACGTATGATGATACATTAAAAAGTCATTAAGAGGCTTTGATTTAATGATACGCGAAGAATTACAAAAGGTAATACTCGGAATTTAATTATAATAATAATAATGTTTCGCGTAATGATTGGTTTTTCACTGACAAAACAAATTAAAATGTAATACATTCCAATTTAATATATCCAAATATTAAATACAAAGACAACACTTTTAAAATCTAATTTAACGTTCCCTTCTTTACGAATCTTTAATGTACTTATTGCATCATATAAGCCCCTCGATCCTGCAAGCTTTGCGCTTTCACGTCGATACACGTCAATAGCTTCTCACCATCGTTAAAAAGCATTACAATAGTACGTGATTTTTTACGACAAATCTCTGCATTAAATACAATCTTGCTATATAGAACATACGCTACTTCAATATTAACGCCATCGATGAGACACAATTCGATATTAACTATCGTTCTCATTCTCTTTTCTTCGATTGCACTGAATTTACGAGAAAATAATTTTCGCAATTTCAGCTGCAATCACACGTTCGTGGAACATGTCTACGATCGTTTCATCATACTGAAAATGATCATTCCGCTCTTTTAAACATTATTCGCACTCGAAAAAAGAAATAACTATCGCTGCAACATTAAATCGACGTTCTCTAATTCGCAGCCGTGCTACAAAGGAATTTAATACTACGACAAGATTTTCATCTTTCTTTCGACAGTTAAAAAAGAAAACCATAAATTACAAATGTACGTATCATAATATGGATGAAATCAATTATTTCGATTCCGCACTGGAGTATGACCACAAGCTTTGGAAAGCGGTAAAACGAAAAACAGCATAATAATCTTCAAGGCCAAGCCGATTTAAAATCCCCCAGTCAAGCCTTTATCAACGGATAAGCTGAAACATAGAGAGGAATTTTTCGTATCGTCGGTTATTCGCAAAAATCTGGGAATTAGAAACCACTACGACACACAAATAATTCTCGCGTGATCCTTCGAGGTCATCTACGAATTCAAAGTGTAAGAGTAAGAGTCCGCTTCTTTCATTTCTCTGTCGACCGAGAATCGAAGCTCCTAGCGCGAAGAACAAATCGTTCTAGATCTTGTAGCAGACGTACTCGAGCCACGAGGAAAGAAACTCGAGACTCAGGAGAAAAGTATCTGAACAATGGTAACGAATAGCAAACCGGTGGTTCAGCGCGATCGCCGAAATTTCTCTCATCGATGGGAGAGAACCAGCCGCGCTCCTTACCTCCCGATCGATGCCACTGGTCCCGATCTACCGGCGCGACATAGGTCGCGGGACGGAACTGGCGATGAACGGCACGAGCGCAAAGAAAGGGGCGACGTCGCAACGATTTTACGGATGCGCGTACAATGAGAATGGAACGAACGTAAGAAGGGCAGACGGCGAGATCGACAAGATGCACGAGAAGGATGTAGTGACGAAGACATACACATACACACACCCACATACACACATTCCCGAAGGACGAAGGCGAAAGATTTTAGGAGTCGTTCACCTACGAAACGAAGTAAATATAGGAAGTCTATCGACTCGCCGTTTATATTACATTTATGCAGCGGGGCCGACGCACGGAGAAACGAGTACACGGGACAGAACGAAATTAAACGAGAACGAAATACGAGAGAATGGAAGAAATAATAAGCATACGTACATACCTAAACGCGTAAGTTTTAAGGACACGTAAGCAGAAGTAAGTAATAGTATTTAACGTTAACACTTGCAAGCTATTAATTATTATATAAACGATTAACTAAAGATAAAAAGACGAGCGGAAGGTCGTATCACGCTGCAGAGGAAGAGGATACCTACTTTAAAAAAAAAAACACACACACACTAATAAACTAATTATTATTATATGATTATATTATTATTATTACGATCATTACTATCGAGTTTGAGATTAAGCCGTGATAACAAGAGAAATCAGTGAGAATGGGAGAGAGCGAAAGAGGTATTAGAGAGAAAGCGAAGGAGGCAGAGTGGGAATTCAAGGCGAATTCATTGAGAATAATAATTCCTCAAACTATTAGGAACATAATTAGGGTATATTTATTATGGCGAATGCGCGATTACGATAATGGCGCGGTAGTATACAGAGAGAAAAGGGGGAAGATAAAGGGGGGACAGGAAATACATTATCTCCCCCGTGACGTTTCAGCGAGGCGGAAATCGCGTCTTTCGAATTTTCGCGCGCGCGATAGGAACGAAGTGGAGGAGCGAACCCGGGAGAACGACCGAATGTGAGAATGAGAGAGAGAGAAAGAGACAAAAAAAAAGGAGAGAGTGAGAATCTGTAAACGACGGGTGAAAGAGGGAGAGCATGGGCAATTTAGAGTGTAAACTATGTTTCTATGTGAGATCGCGTGCGTAAGCCAAAAGAAGAGAAAAAAGAAAAAAGAAACTGATTGTTGACACCGAGTGAGCAAACTTTGTGTGATAATCTCGTAGTACACGTAGCATGTTAAGTCTACAATACGTTTGGTAGGGGATTAAAAGGTGAGAGCGACTTTCGAAAAGTCGGGCAGGAGAACGGGGGAGTAAAATCCGACCGAGGAATCCGAGAGGTCTTCCGAGTCTCTACCTCCCAACTAATGTTTCTAAAATCAGCCGGAGGCTCTCGCCGCCTCCGGCGATCGACATATCACCGCGTATAAGGATCGTTAATTCGTAATTCTAAGTTACAGGGTGCTCGAGACGCTGTCGACTACTCCGGCGTCTCGATTTAACGTAGATGTACATTACGTTTTCTTGCTGGGCTGCGAAAGCTTTACATTGTTTCTTTAATCGATGATTTCGTGCTCCCGACATTACGGTGCAAGACGAGAAATCGTAAACAACCAGTCTTTTTCATTTACAGAACTACAGCGAAGACAGTCGATACTCCTGTCTCGCAAGCATCCTTAACTTTTTACGGCCCTCGATGTGTAAAAAGAAGCAAATGTTAAATCTTTGCGTTGGAATTTATTCAATAAGTTATTAATTTTCAATGTTAATTAATTCAATGTTAATAAAAAAAATTCATCTTACATTATATTGCTATTCTAGATATTTTATCAACACATATTTAAGATTTTTAATCATTAATACAATCTTTTCGCTTCAACTTTAATTCTCATGTTAGTTTTAATTAACTTGTAACACATATGACAATTTTGCTTATTAATATTAACAAATCATGGACCGTGAAACGTTAACATTTTAATGATAACTGAACAGGTTTTAATTTACAAAGCAGATGTCGAGAGTCTGTGCATACTCCAGCTCTCGCCTTAGCAATAATTCAAATGACGCAACGAACATTTACGTTTCTCGTCTTGACTCGACTGTCGATCGTCAGAAGTTTACGTCGCAATAATCTCGCTCAAGATTCAAGAGCGTCAAAGAGAGCACCTCTCGGAAAATCCGTAACAGTCGGGCGTTTAGGGGTGGGTGGGCGACGAGGGATGGAAGGGATGGCGGTTTATGGGAGATAGATGAAAACCGACGAAATTGTGGATGGTGTAGAAGCGTGTAGGGAGCCAAGTGTCCTTGATGCGACCGTCGTTGAAGCCACGAAATCTCGCGATCTCAACAGGTGATCTTTTTTGTTCGGACGAGTTGAACCATGCAGGGGGAGATAAAAGCGGATCGAAGATAGTAAGAGAGAGAGAGAGAGAGAGAGAGAGAGAGAGAGAAAGAGAGAGAGAAAGAGAGAGAGAGAGAGAGAGAGAGACGCATATGAATAACATGCACGAGGAAAAAAGTCACGACTGAGAAGAAATCTATGCGAATTGCGATTTCGGACTGAGTTTCGGAGCCACGGGCAAAAGACGTTCGGCGCAAACCGATCCTAGCTGAGAGAGAGAGATGAGGAGCGAAAGGGTATGAAAGAGTGAGTGAATGCGAGACAGAGCAACAGGGAACAACGAGCGAAAGGGCCGGAATGAAAGACGAGTCGAGAGACGAGGAGTGAATGTGCTAAAAAAAATTGCTAAAAAAAAGTGAAGAAATTATACAGAGAGAGCCGACCTCCTTGCCTACCGGGAGGTCCGCATATATGTATTGTAAAGTCAAGACTAGTAAATGATAAAATTAGGAAAAGCGAGTTTAAGAGGAGAAATTATTAGGCCAGTTTGTAAATGTAAGTTATTACGGAATTTTCTCCCCTCCCCACCCTTTCGTGCACGATACTTTTGGCAAATCTTTCGCGAGCGTGAATGCGGACAAGTAAGCGCGAATGTGAGAGAAGAAGACGGGAGACAGAGAAATATTTATACATGTGTGTGAGAATCTGAAGTTACGTGTGACACGTGTGACGAGAGAGAAAGAACGAGGAGATCGAGGCAGGAAGAGAGAAGAAGCCATTGGACAAAAATTGGTCCAGCACGGTCCGACGTTCGACTCAGAGATACAGGAGAGAAAAGGAAAATCGAGAAGCAGGCGAAACGCGCACAACCATCGAGAATGGCAGATTATCACAAATGTCATTATCCATCCAACCCTTCGGCCACCGAGAGTATGAGGAATAAAGAGAGTGTAGAACAATGAATCTTGACCAAATCCTGCTTGACAGAAAATTTGGTTATTCTGGTCTGCCTTCGCTTCCACACGCTACATTATTTTTTTCATATATTATATATATATATATATATACATATATATATACGGCTTCGTATCATATATCGTACCCAATCGCTCGCAACATGCTCGCAGTATCCCCATGCTCATTTCGTATCTATCATCTAACGGTTTTCCGCTAACGCGCGAAGCTCCTTCGAAACGAGCATTCAACGTTCCGTATTTAATGGGAATATTTCTTCTTACCGTCTGCAACTCTTATTGCGACCCTGCGTCGCGCGTGAATCAAGAGAGTGAAAGATAATGAGAGCGATAGAGTGGCAGAAAAGAACGAGAGTGTGAATTGTATGCACGCGTGTACCAAGAGAAGCACACACGAAATGAGAATGAGAATGAGAACATGTAATGCCTGTATTCCTGGAGTATATTACTTGCGCATACGTCTCAACCAGCAGTCGTGTTAGATTATACGTATTATCGTGTAGGGAATCGTAGGTGTATTAAGACAAAAAAAAAGAATAACTTATTTAATAATGAAGAAGCAAAGAGAGAGAGAGAGCGAGAGAGAGAGAGAGAGAAAGAGAGAGAGAGAGAGACGAGGACTAGCAGCAAGCAACAAACAACAGTAAACCTACGTTGATGTGTGAGGATGTGAGCTAGATCGCCGCGTTGAGTCTAATGAACTCCTCGGAGATGTACAACGCAGACCCTCCAGAATGAGGTGAAAAGGCGCACGACTGTCAGCCTTGTCGGTCATCTTCGTCACTTCGTCTAGATCGGGACGATCAAACGTCGAACGTTCGCGTCAATTAATTCTGTAGATAGCAGCAACGAAAAACTCTTCCTCTACATTAAAGTAGCATGGGCGAAAGGTTCGAAGGACGATTAATAATGTCTCCTACGAGCGACTTAGCCGACGTAACGGGGCACAAAGTGGAATGACGAAGTTGGCGACTTGCTCGGTCGGCCGGAATGTCTTGTAAGATATTGTGGGAATTGTTTTTCTGCGCCCCGCGAGAGTCCGTTTTTTCGGTCCAAGACGGGGCACCATTCACACAAGCCAGTACATTTTAGGCCAGAAGTTCTGTCTTTACCCTTGCTGACGCGCTCGCACCGAGTTGGTTCCGATTGTACCTCGAATCCTCGTTTATCGTCTACAGAAAGGCACATCACGTGGCCGAAATAAACAATTTTACAATTTCACAACAGTATTCATTTACGCAAAAGTCACGTGATAGAAGAAGCTTATAAATTGCTGCTTAGTACTATCTAGATAATGAAACTCTTTTTGGCACTGCTGACGCACTAAGAAGTACCAAATAAATATTTAAAAAAGGGGCATACTTTAGGAAAGAAAAAGAAGAGTACGTGAGCAGACTGTTGAACGCACAAATTATTGCAAAGGGCAATCATATTTTTGTCTCGATAAATAAATTTTGCATCGGCTACTTCGTTCGCGTGACTCTTGAGACCGGGTTTAGTTGCAATAGCCAGTCCATCGCGATCTCGCCCAGGTTTTCACCGGCGAGATAGAATCGCGCATCACATTACATCCGGATCCACTCAGGAGAGACAGAGCTTCGGGCGAAAGAAAACCTGACTACTTTCATACATGCATTACGATGTTTGATGACTATACCACTTTCGACGCGAGAATTCCTTTCGTACCTTTTACCGGCGTTTTTCTGGGTTGATTTTTGGCACGAGAAACAATTCTGTTCGTTGATTGCTAATCTTCGGTTGCGCACAAGACGACACACAGAGAGTAGAGCAAGAAGGTGTATGTGCGTGTACGCGTGTACCGCGTCGCGACTGCGCGCGCGATCACAAGTTTTTCGGATGTCAAGTTTTTCGAAACCCACGGTGCACACGTACGACGCCTACCTACGCCTTATTGCGGCGAAGAGTGAAAAATTCCGTTTTTTGGCAGACACCAAAAAAAAAGCAGCTCCTAAAATGCAGGCGGCGCGCGAGAGGACGCACGGCGTGTGACGCGCGTATTCTCGCGCGCGTGCCCATAATCACACAACAGATAGTGCTCAGCAAGGCGATGAACATCGATCGCGATGCAGCACATCCACACATACGCGTACATCCACACACACGTACACGAACGCACGTACACGAAACGCAGCACGCACAAGGGACATACACGTGACATGAACATGCACACAGACACACGCAGTTTCGGCCAGAATCTAAAAGACACATCAAGGAAAAAAGTACAAGTTTATCACGTTGCGCCTTAACGTTAAAATTAAAAGTTGATCAAAAGAGATGAAAAAAGTGAAGCGTATTCTTAACCAAAATCGGCCTTAGTATATACTTTTCCAGGGCACGTGGAAAGCACAGGGACGGGCGACCTTCCTCTCGACCTATTTCCACAATCCTCACTCTTTAGATTAATATAAAAAAAAATGATATAAATATATAATATATATAATATATATACACGATATATTATATTCCGCCGGCGGTGGGACGTTTCGAAACCTCGCAGCTAACTCAGCAAACCACCGAACCATCGAAAGAAAAAAAAATTAATAGATCTCTTTGTTCCCGCCGCGTCAGGTCGGATTCGAAATTTGTGCGGTTCGTGTCCACGTCGACGAATGGAAAAAAAAAAAGCGTGCGTCGTGGACGCGTAACCCGTTCTCCAAGTCCCTACCTCCCAAACCCGGAAAGTCGCCCGTCCCCATTTGCACGTCCCGCTGTACCCCACGCCCCCCGCAAGGTGTTCCCCTCCAAAAGAAAAAAAAAAAAGAGAGAAAAGAGAGAAGAAAAAGCTAAAAACGAAGCGAAACACACCTATCCGGCGAGAAGGCGAGCCTTTCTCGCGCATAGAAGAAAAACACTTCCTGCATGTAATTAAAGCGACGACGCGAGTGGACGGGTCACCCGGGATTAGTGTAAGGACGCTCGTTGCTAAGTAAAGCAAAGACGATGACGTGGAATGGAAGAGAGGAAGAAGCGGAGAACAACTTTTTGTGATGCGGAAGATGGACGACTGTCGACTCGCCGTTCCCCGCGACCGGGACGATGGCAGAAAATTCGCAGAAAATCCGAAAGATTCGAAGAGCGATGCACGAATAACCAGGCATACGCGCTGAGGAGGGATCGGTCGCGTATCATTATCTCGTCGCGTAGATCCGCGGTATTCCTTGCCATCCCCATAATCTCTTTTCACGAGCGTATCTTCGTGAGACTCGACTGTGACGACTGAGGGTGAGCTAAGAATGGAATGGCGATCGTAATTGATCTACATTGAAGAGTCTAGCGCAAAACGACGCATTCGACGAGGCTATGCATACGACGCGCGCAAACGAAATATTATTACAGTGTTGCATGAATATTTCACATATAAACCGGAAAGTAAACCGCTTTGAAACACTGCGAATAAATGAAGCCGTATTGAAAAAAAAAATTTTTTAAAGCGATATATTCATCGCGCGGATAATAAAAGGATTAAGTGAACCGCAAGTACTTGAAATTGATATTGATTTCGAATCTTTCACAAGAAGCGTTCGCGTTATTCGTTTACACTTCTTTCCACGCGGTCACTTTCAATTATTCAGCCAAAGCCAAGTGGATTACTATAGAATTCAATGTAACCAAACAATAATGATAAAGCATGGCTAACGCTGTGAGAACAAAGACTGTCGTCGCGTTTCGACGACGGCCCTCGATGAATTATCCAATTACCACGATAAGCATGACGACGTCATTAAATATCCCGATACTTTCCAGCACTGAGGAACGCAAGGCGATCCGGAAGATAGTACCGTTCATAGATCCGAAATATAGAGTAATCAGTAATCGACAAATCTCAGCATTGGGCACGCGAGGTAATAACGCAGCGAGCAATGCACGCATACAGCATCGCAACGAATACGTCGAAAGGCGCTCTCGGAAAATACGATGTGCCTCGACCCGCCCGTAACGCCTCGCAGATTCGCAGCTTTCCTCGCGCCAAGTACGCACCGCTACGCGATAGCGACCACTGTCCGTTAGATCGTGTCCGAGGCAGGTGATAATTACGGCAACTGCTGCTGCTGCTGCTGCTACATCCAGTACGTAATCATGGATATCGACATGGAGATCATTCCTAAGGAACGATAATAACGACGTTTCGACATTAATGACGGCAATAGCAATCGGATGCAAATCACTGCGCGTCACCGATCGATGGACACGGCTTATTGTATCGATACTTGCACCGACGATCCTACTTTCACGCGCTTATTTTACATTTTACCACAATACTCCGCCAGACAAATACGTCGAGCCAATCGACACCGGTTTTCCGTTTCGCGTTACTTACAACGTATCGATATCCTTTCGTTGAACGTCAGTCTCAGTTCTCCCCGCAAGAAGCATACGGACTTTATCGGACAGAATTAACGCAGCGATTACGCGCGTCCCGCACGATATGCGATGCGTCGTGCAAGATAAAAAAAAACAGGACTACTTTTGCAACGTACACGCACCTTCTTTCAACGACACAAGTGAATCGATTCCTCGTTGCAGAATGCCAATAGTAATGTCGATTACAGAATAGCAAGAAAACTCAATACGATACCATAGTAACGACTTAAGTTTTGCAATACGTCAAAATATACGCTGTACACGCAGTACATATCCTACGATGGACGGCGATTTAATAGTGCGGCGGCATTACGATTCGAAGTGATGCGCATCGTACTTCCGAGGACGAGACACTGGGAAGGACCGGAAGAGAGAACAGACGGGACGAGATCGCACAAGCACGAAGAACGAGATCAAGTGCCACGCCGGGACGAGAGAAATGATCGCTGGTCCCGTCAGATGAGCGGAGCGTACCGACGCGACCGAACGCGCAGAGTACGGAAGAAGGGAAAGATTAAAAAAAAGGAAAAGGAGAGAAAAGAAGAAAAAAAAGAGAGGAAATAGAATAAAATAAAATTCCACACACGACCGTGTGAGCCGACGTAGGCGAAGTTAAAAACGCCCAAGATATTGACTTGCGAAACGAATCAGACCTTGCCACTTGTAATTCGTTGAAGACGTGACGCGTTCTAAGCAATTCGCATAACGTAGGAAAGTGAAAAAGAGCGGGTACGTAAGAAGGAGAGAAAGGACGGGAGCGAAAGAGGAGTGTAAAAGGGAAAGAGAGAGAATGAGTGACACATGATAAAGGAAAAGGAATCACTGGAGATCCGCTATTCGACTTTCTGATTTTTCGCAGATTTTCGCGCGGGACAACAGGTGCGTCCCTTCCGAGACATCAACCTGCCCCCGTGACAACCCGCAGGAGCCAGCTCATCCTCCCAACGCCCCTCCCGTGATCCTTCCCCACGTGAACAAGGTTTGCTTCCAATCCGTACGCGTTATCGAAACCTAATAAACTATAAACTACCTAACAATAATAATTAAACGATAAAGGGGTTAAGAGTATCGATTAATTGAATTATACCTAACGATTAATTAAATAATTAATGAGTAATGATACATAACGATAATACGATTAATGATATATAGTATAAACGGTACGAGGCAACCCGGTACATGGTGGCTAAAAAACCATCCACTGAGACGGGACCGATTCTGCCTCGTCGAGCGTGAGGGGTGTATCGACCGTGCGTGGGACGCTTTTACGGCGGCTGTATCCGACTACCTTGGTCCGAACCTTGGTGCGGACTCGCAGCGGGATTCGCCGATCGGTACACTCCGTGAAGTCGGACCGGCAGGATCCACCGCCCTCGGAGTGATCGTTTCTTACCCATCATTTATACGCTAGCTTGTAACTTGAGACTTAAGTATAATGAGACACACACGAGGAAGAACACACACACAGCATTAATGATACCTAATGATATGATTATATTATTGATATAACTTAACGATTATGAACTATCCTAGTGGTATTATACGACGACATAGTTGATTGATCTGTTTAATATTGAATGTCTGTAGATCACGGAGCGTTTGGAACTCTATGCTATCCATCGAGTCCTATACAAGTCCACCATATTCCTCGATACCCTTTCTCCTACCCCCCTCCCGCCCCCTATTTACCCCTAGTCTATCCTCCACTCACAAAAACCCACCCAAGACATCACGAAACTCTTAACATAAGTGGACCGGAAATATTATTATCCCGTATTTAAAATAAAAACAAGATTGGGTGCTACTAAAAAGAACCATATTAAACCATGTTAAATTCGATAAAGTTAAATATTGACCAAAAATAAAAAAAAATGATGTATAGAGTGGATAAAATACCCCTCCGTTTAAAATGAGAAAATTGAAGCCAGCGCGGAGGTGCATTACGATTGGATCATCGCAAAACAAAGAGAATGTAATCTACCACGACATATAATACGTTTCCGTAAATTGCGAAGCGCCATTTTTCTATGAAAGGTATAAGGGACGCAACATCGTTAAACCGGTTTTTAGTTTTACTATTCTCCGAGCCAATGGAGAGGAACGTATGCAATACACATATTGCCGGCTAAACTGGTTTTGAGTTCTAAATTCAATAAATCCACGCAGCTACAGTACGACAGTAACGAAGAAGCTACTCACAGCTTCTCTTCTTCGTCTCTTATGCTGAGATCGTAGACATGGAAACGCTTCGATGATAAAAGAAGGAAATATTTCGAAATTCGCACGTGATATATGCTAACTGACACTGAACAAATTCTCGATAACAGTTAATCACGCGTTCTTCGCTAATACATGTCGCATATCTGCGACATAAGCACAATGGAAAATGTTCTTCACACATTCTACAGGCGTTTAAGATCGCAGTAGCATATGATAATCACGTGAACGTAACGAATCGAAAAAGGAAGAAATCTATTCATAGAATCTCCGCTAGAATGCGAAAGACAAATGCCCTCCGCGCGTAAAGTAACGTTTGGAAGAAAGCGAAGGCCCGAAACGCAGAAGAAAGCGAAGCCTAGAAGGGACAATTCTGTGAGAAACACTACCGAGCCCTCTGCCTCTGTTTTTAAGCACGCGTACCATGTGACGTCCATCGACGAGAGCTTCATCTTGACGATACACACATTGGAATACTGTGAAAATAATAAAATTGCTGCGAATATAAAAAGCCAGTAAGCGCATCCGCGAGCGCGACATTCTTCTCGATCGACGTCTCCAACCATAGGTTCGCCTGATTGTTGAGTTTAAGTTTTATAGTACGTAGATGCAAGGCAATTGGAAGATTTGATCCGGGCAGTGCTCGTGTCGGCGGATGATTTGTTTCCCTTAAATCGCCGCCTGGAAAAGCACGACACCTGTTCTCACGATCTTCCCAATCGCCGAGATTTTTTATACATTCCGCAATAGTTTAAGTGCCGCTTCGAATTAAATCGAATTAAAATGTGTTTTTTCGTATTAACGATGTTTTATTGCTAGTAAGTCTTTCTAAACACGTTAGGTGTTTGCCATACAACTACGCGCTTCCACTTCCGGAGCATGGATTCAGTTCTTCGTCGTGATGCCTCCTGTTTTGTACAAATAATAAAGTAGCTAGTCACATTCCGTTGTTTCTCTCGCTTGGTTATTTAAATCGTTAACATGTTGAACGCCGCGAGGCCAAACTATTATGACGAAGAATTAATTGCTCGTTTGTTCTGTTCCTCGAAAGTAGCTCGCGTGGAAGGAGGCGCGCGTTGTATGGCACTCATTACCATTTAGAGAAATCCGCGTACTTGGAGAAATCCACCCGACTGTTGTATAGATTATGCCGTTATCAGAGGGTGCCACGGACAGTAGGGGAAAGCAGTATTATCAATTTACTTAGAGAGACGACCTCTAGGAGCCACGCATAAATCGCGGAACTGTAACACGAACGCGTCGGTCGAACGAGAATGATTGATGTTCCATTTGCCGAGAATTTTACCGTTGTGTCTCATCGACATGTACGTCGTCGAGAAACAAATCAACAAATATTATACGCTACGTATAATATTTAAAGAACGCAAAGAGGTTCAATCTCAATCGTTCAAATTCGATCGAAGCGACGGCTTCCGGTTCTACGCTCTTCCACGCCAGTGAGCAATGTTTCCTTCTCCGACGAAATTTCTTAAAAATGCAGAGGATAAAAGAGTGATACACATATATGTACACACGCTACACACGCATCACGATACACACAGGCTCTTCACGTTTTTAATCCCAGTGCCTGGAGTTGGCGCGTGAACGGCTTGATTCCGATCATCCGTCGAGGATCATGTTGATACCATGATAGTTAATGCCGTATCTATCACAATCAGCGAACAGGCAGACTCGATCGAGGACAATCTACTCAGGATTGTTCACTACACGATCGTTTTAACCGGTTTTAGGTTTAGCCTCCTTCTCGCAAGGATACAGCGAAAAACAGTATTCCGGCGCAATCCGTCGTCGACGACTCCGACGGTTGCAAAAGGAGCATTTATATAGCAAAGTATAATATATTGCAATTATTTTTTGTCTACTCAGGGAAATATTTTCAACGTTTTTCACCAGATTAAAAATGCCTTAGTTACAGATACCATAGTAGCATATACATATTTTTTAATAATTTACACGCTGATCCTTGCGAGCCGCAATAAACTGAACTAATGTCTGCTCCAGTCTTCAATATGTCGACAGAATTACCGGTTTTGATTATCAAAATTATACAACGGCACGACGCGATCTTGGTCGGAATCACGAATATGAGATACCGTTAGAGACACGCGCGCAACTGTGGGCACAAAGTACCCCGAAGACCATTGTGTTTAGCCTGGGCAAAGTCAGGCGAGCGTCGGGCCGGCTCTCAATTTTGAAATAGCCATTTCGACTTAAGCGAAAAAAATGAACAGACCCCCAAAACCCGACGCAATAGACGAAGGCAACCGGATCAAAATAACCGTCACATGAAACAACAGTTTCTCGCGCGGGGCCCGGCCGCGGCTGCCACCAAAGATATCTCCGCTTTAAGATTATTACCCCGTCCTCCCTTTCCTCCCCCCGCCCGCCCTCTCCCGCCCCATTTACCCGTGATTGTCCCGTGCTAGCAACGGGGGTGCATAAGGCCCCCGTGGGCCCGCAGCAAAAATGCCAGGCGGGCCGCGGCCACGTATACCCGTGGATTCGGGTCCCGCGCCCAATCTCACTCACAGCACACACTGGGCCGACTCGTCCGATAGAATGTGCCTTCAGTGTTGATTTTATACGAAAAAAATACTAAAATTATACAAAGGGGCCCGACATAGACCGAACGCCCACCCAAAGCCTGACTGGTGCTCGCCCGCTGCCCGTTTATTTCATCCTATAACCGGCTACATGCAAATACACACCCGACACGCGTACAGGACAGAAACAGATTCACACTTTCGCACGAGCGACGACCGCCGTCGAGAGGACCGCCACTGTCGATCGGCGCCGTAGCTCAATGTGGTAACGAAAACGACGAGCGTAGCACGTCGTCGCGGAAGTGGGGGGTCCTCTAATTATCTTCGGTACACCGACACACGCGAACAGCAAACGTTCGCCGATTACTGTAACTCGTATCGGGACCATGCGTAAAATATATCAAATCGTAGTGAGACGTTCTGTTGTTGATTCAACTACAAAAGAAACAAAAAAAAAAAGAGAGAAGCACACCCGGAGTGGTCAACGTCGCGCGTTTCCGGACGAATCCGCGCACAATACCACGATGCCTCGACCTCGTCTTGGCGCGCAATTAGATGCGCATTAAACGAGGCCACGGCTATCTCATGGGCATTATCGTCCTCGCGTGACACGCGTACGCTTAATAAGATACCTCCGAGACCAGGTGCACGAGCTGTGCCGCACCACTGTAGTAACGCATGTATCGCGACGTATGAAAGCTTCGTGTACAATTCGCCGGGAAACGCGCCCGAAACGCGTCCTCGGAAACGTCCGTCCTCTCGACAGGATCGTCCGCTCGAAAACCGTACTTGGCAAAGAAGATCACGCGTCCACAATGAGTGGGTGACGAAGCTGCTCACCCACATGTATACACACGTCCACACGTACACAGACATGAATAAATGTACACGCACACTCGCAAGCACACACGCTACCTATCCATGCCCTACGGAAATCTTTTGGTTCGTGCAAGGAGTTCGGAACGCTGCTTTGCACCGATAATACACACGTGTATTGATTAAATGCAATTACTATGCGATAAGTATAATTACATAATATATATGTGTACTATGGTCTCTCCCACTCCCCATCAAAGTAACCCGCATGTCGCGTGTCGAATCCGTGGCGATCGACGGGTCGCCGAGAGCGCAGCGCCGCGACGCGACGCTCCGATCCGGAACCGGATGTGGAGTCGCATCCATTTCGGAGTCGAGCGACACGCTGCACCCCGATTCTCGCGCGATTGCCGGCATCGTCACGGCCGGCACTCGGCGCTACCCACATTCACAGATCCCCGAAACCCCTTAAGACTTCCCAAATACAAGCGTAGAATTTAACCACATTAACTATGAATGACGAGAGCTACGTAAGAGCTAACTAACTAACTACAATTAAACTTACTTAATTATTAACAATTAAACAAACAGTAAAGCAGTATAAACAGTAAACGCCCAGTAATCATTGAATTGTGTGTCGACAACTACATAACTAACTACCTACCGTATATCGAAGTAATAGCCGTATGTAAAAGGAAAGAAAAAAACTTGTATTCTACCAGTTGTATCAGCCAGTCCAGTTCTAATAAGCAAGCGATTAAAAGTAACCCGATACCCGGTTTTAAGTCCCGCTCACCCTGCCCTCCCCCTTAAACAACCCGACCCTTCTTCAGTGGATCATTCAATTATCCGTTTTTATCCACGAAATAACTGTCCCAATACCCCGATTACCGATTACCAGATCCTTCCCGCGATAATTATCCACCTATGGATCTAATTGCGAACCGTCACCATCAACCCCCCGACCCGCCACGACTCCCCCCCCCCCTCCGCCGAAAATAACCCGTTCAATCAATCCTCCGGAATATAATCCAGTCAGTATAAAGAACCCGCCGGATAACGTATTTATCATTAGTGTTTTTAGTAGACAGACTTGTAATGAAAAAGACTTTGTTTACGATTGTACGCACACGTGTGGGGAGACCATGTAACTTTAGCTCCGCCGCTCATTAATGCCGCCCAAGCGCTCGCGATCGGCGAGTCGCGCCGGATGAATTGAGCCCCAGCACACGGTGATCGGCTCGAGATCTCGCGTCGCGACGACTGGTCCCCCTTGGCCGTCCTCTCGCGCGAGAGACCTCGACGCCGAGCGCCGATCGGTGCGTCTCCCGCGACGACCACGTCCTCGAGCACCGATCGCGAGCGCGGACGCGCGTAACACCCCGAAATAACAACCATCAAGCTGATGTTAGCAGCTAGCGCCCCTTTCGACTTCCCCATAACCAATGTCCCTCGACGTCCTCTCCACCCTCGAGCCACCCACCCACGGAAAACACCAACTATCCCCCAACTAGCCCCCCTTCCCCCCTTTCCTCCCCCCCTTATCCACGCGCAACCCCTCGATTCCCTACGTGTTGTATTATCCGTTATTTTCGATATAATATTATATATAGTATACTAATGATATTTAATGATAATACGACGATGATAAGGTATGGGAGACGTTTGGTCACACACTAGTAGGACACCACACGGATTACGCCATCCTCACACGACCATTTGATCGACACGGGACAGAGACATTCTACACGAGGACACGTATATTACACTGGAACACGCATACGCATACGTAACACAGTAACAGGTACCAGCAGTAATAGACAGACGTAACAGCAGAAATAAAAATTGATAAACAGAACACTAGTTGCCGTGCAGTTTGTGAACAAAAAAAAAATAACAATGGTAACCTACCCGCGGGTCCGCTTCGTTCTTGCCCCGTGAGACTGGGTCGCGCGTTCTCCGCGCGCGTAGAAAGGAGAGGATCGTTCTCCCGCAAGAGCGATTCGCGTGATAGTCTCGTAAAACGTCTCTCGCCGCGGATCTCTTCTTCGAAGAATGCCCGAAGAATCAACGACGGCAGTTTACGGGGAGACGCGCGCGACTCGGGCTTACCCGATCGGGGCTGAATCTGCCTCAAAGCGTAGCTGAACATTTTTGTACAGGACTTAAACGAGATGCAATTAACTGGATGTAAAATCTTGAGTTACAGAGCAGCACTATACATACCACACAGATGATGTATATATTTTTACGTTACAGAATATGCCTGCGCTTAACAGACAGGCGCCATAAGACTGGTTCTCATTTCCCATGACAATGCGTATATACATGCCACATAAACTTAACAAGAAAAAAAAGATCCTATATTGTAATGATAAAACTTAATGATATTTGTATACAGTATACCGCCTGGTGCCGCCGCGACACGGCGACCAGTTTAACACACACGCCATGGTCAACGAGACTGGGGCCCGCCCGCTCGCAACACACAATGAAAATCACGATGAGACTACGGATTCGCGAGGAATCGACCCGCGGAACGGGATCGGAGAGTCGGGCGGGGGGAGGTCGAGATCTCTTCCCGTTGCGGCTCGCTGGTGAAAATCAAAAAAATCGATCGACGCGTGTAATGCCTCCCGTTGTGCGGGTCGAGCAGCCTCTCGAATCGATCGCGACACGGCGTGTCGATTATAATCGTCGTAAAAGCCGTGCACGTAACCGACACGGGCGTAGGTGGAGAAAACGGAGAAACAGAATTGGCCCACGAATTCGCGATAATCCGTGCGTTTTACACATCCGTGGAAATTAACATCCTGATTTTCTCATTAGGCCGTTATGCCCATCGAGCTCTATTAACTCGTGTTGAAAAACCAAAAAAAAGAAAGGAAAAACTGAAACAATGGTAGCAAGCGGTAGCGCAAACCGTGCCGTCGGCTGTTTTGCGAGGACGGTTGCGAAGGGATGTAAGACGATCACGCAGCCCGGGAAGTGTTGCCTGCGGGTACCCCGACAGAAGCATAACGCGGGTAGGAGTTTCTAAACAAGAACTCTCGATGTGTCCGAGTGGCAATGCGACTCGGCACGCGGGAAGGTCCTAATTTTTCCAAAAAGAAAAAAAAAGCAAATTTAAAAATAATAAACACTAAAAATCCATACTCCCAAGAAGTCCGTCGACGTTCGCGCGATCGGTCGATCGAGTGTCGGCGAGACGGCTCCGCGACGTCGATGTACCACACGACGCGATCGATGCCTCTCCGTCAACGAGAAAAAAAAAATAAAGAGCAAAACACGGGCCTAAACGACGAGAGTACGGTACTCCCGCGACTCAGCGCGCGCCATCGATCCTCCTCGAGAGAGAACCGCTCTCGTCGTCGATCGGTCGATTTTGGCGCCGACGGCCGACGGACGGCAGGGAGATATTCACGACACACGTTTGAGTTACAGTGCAAGCGAACATCTGTAGAGCCATATACGTATAGTATGTTGTTGTATCTTAAATGATGAAAATGATGACAATTAAACGTAGTAAGTGTACATTTTTATAAAGGTCGCGGTTGCATTTCGAAAGATAAAAAAAGAAATACGTTAGATGCGGCAGACAAAAATAAGGGGGCGACATATTCGTAGCGAGGATTCATGATAATAATATTAATTTGATGAAAAAAAAGAAAACGAGAGAAAGGGAAAAATCGAGCGAAAGAATAATAGGTGACCATGAGAGCATGTGACAGTGTGCAAGAGAGAAAGAGAGAGAGAGAGAAAAAGAGAGCGAGAGAGAGAGAGAGAGAGAGATAGAGAGAGAGAGAGTACGAGCGAAAACAATGTTGAGCGTGAGAATACCAAGATGTGCGACAGTGAGAAAGGGATAGAATGTAAGCGCGATAGGACGTGAGCGAAGCGAGATGAAGGGAGGAAATGACGAAATGTCAGCAGAGGTTGAATCCTACTATCGCGATTGACGGCTTGGTCACCGGCGGTCCCGTCCGTAATGGATGCAAGTAACGTTTAGGTGTATAAAAAAAGAATTAAAAGATATCGACTTTATCTATCCTCTCGTGGTTTTTAGGATGTTCTAAAAAAAAAGTTATTGTAAAAAAAGGAAGAAAGAGAAGACGAAAAAGCTGTTATAGAGGGGAAAGGAATAAACGAGTGCATTGAGGAAAATCGAGCGGGTCTTAACGAGCGTTTTGTGGCAGTGTGTACTTTGGTGAAACGAGTAGTCTTGTGTGCGAGAGGTGACGCGAAAAACCGAGAGAAATTTATTGTACATTTTCGGGAATGATTCTCGGTCGCCCGGTGACCGCGCCTCGATCTCGATGCGGGCTCGGAATATCGAGGGCGCCAAAACGGATAACGCGCGCGAAGAGAGACATCCGGTTGATCCACGCGAGAGCTTTTCACTCGCCGTTATCAGCGGGCGCCACGAATTGTGAATGTCTCTCCTCGCGACGGCCATCCAAAGACATACCTAGACTTTCACTTCGCGGTCCATAAGTCGCGTGCGACGTTCGCGGGATTTCTCAGGAAGGAGGAGCCGAAGGGACAAAATCGCGAACGTTAAACGCGTAAAAAATAAAAGCGGAAACGAACTCTGTCCCTCTGTCCGTAGTACTTGGCGCTCTCGTTCGTTCGAGCTGAAACACGCTTGTTTCGATTTCGAAAAAAATCGCGATTATGTCTTTTTTATATATTTTTGGCAAAGATACGTCGATACCATTTAGGCGTCACACTGGCGAAAAAAAAAAAAGAGTTAACAAGTGGCGTAAACGAAAATGACGAGAGATCGGAAGCGTATCACTTCCGTAAATTTGTAAAAATTTCGTCAGATCGAAAGTTTACGGTGACGAAAGATAGGGTGGTAGGAAAAGGGAACGAAAGAGAGAACGGAACAAGTGAGAGAGTTTTGTGTGTGTATGTGTGTATGAGAAAGAAAATGAGCATGCGAGAGAAAGAGGGGGAGAGAACGGGACAGGAAAAACGGTGGTAAAATAATATTTAAATATTCGTATCAAAAGAAAAAAATGTGTAGGGCCTCGAACTACTGGCGACCGAATGGAACAAGAGAGATACGAAAAAGTTGCGAAACGATAGCGAAGGAGAGAAAGAGAGGCCGAACTACTAAAAATATTTATAATATATGGCTACAAGTACAAATTACTTCGACTACTGAGCGTAGGTGTATTGATGTGTGAACAAAATTTGGTTGGCCGATGACCGTTTTTGAAACCATCATACTGCGTATCAAAGTATGTAAAATTTATCGAATAAACGCTAGCGTATTATGATATAATGTAATCTAATAATGTAATATTGTAATGACGAGTCTAAATGATGATGTTACCTTGAAGTTTAGGAGCGCGCGTGAGAGTGCACGTGAATGAAAAAAAAGAGAGAAGACAAAAGAGGTTATTGTGCATACGAAAACAAAAAAAAAGACAAATTACATCTTTATAACGATTATCGCTATGATTACTATTATTATTGCGATTAACTATTGTCAGTCATCCACCACCTATTATTATTGATATTGTTCGTTGACGGTTTAAGTCCATTCCCCTCCCCCATACTATATACATTATGTTATTACTACCCTATCGTGATTATAATTGTCACCGTTTTTTACGGCGATTGAGAGATTGTATTATTGTATGTACATGATGCGTTGACAGCGAAACGATATATAAGTTGTTCACAATTTCGAGACACATATACGTTCTTGGCAAACTATACAAAAAGAAACGAAGAGATCGACTCGAGCGATTAAAGTGAGAGAATACTAAAGATCGATTGATGCAAGACAGTAAGGTTGAGCATTATAAGTGAGAGCGTGAGACAATTGTGACAAGTGAAAGAGATACGGAGAGAATGAGAAATGCGAAAGAGAAATTGAACGCTGAAAGATACGCGAGAAGAGAAAAATGACGTGAATGCGTGAGTGCGTGCGCGACGGCGTGCAAGACTACATAGCGAGAGAAGAAGAGTGAGAGAGGGTAAGAGTGGTCGTAATCGAAAGAGAGTGTGCGAGCGACGAAAGTTAGCGCGAGGGAGAAAATTCACACGCTAAAAATTATTCGCACGGGGACAAGCGTCCGAGCGGTCTGCGCGGCCCGAGATATATATACATATATATATAGAGTGAGAGAGAGAGAGAGAGAAGCGTGCAAAAGGGAAAAATCACACACTCGCGGTATTTCGGTCGCCGAGCGATGAAAATAAAAGTTAGGGCTAAGGGATGGCACGAGGCTACTTCCCGAATTAAAGTGAGGATGAAAGAGAAATTCCTATAAACTCGCCCGCATCCGGCAGCGACGCGTTTTCCGCGCCTCACGAAATTCTATTTTTGTAAGCATATTTCTATAAAGGTATACTAACGATACGGCAAAATTTATTATTCCTAGTGTGGTGAAAATGAAAATTGAACGTTTAGATTTCGTTAGTATAGTGTAAAGATGAAAAAAATTAACGATGTCTAGGTCCTATTCGTGTACTTAAAAGTGAACTATAAGGAGAATAAAATTATATCGTCGGCGGCGTCGTAGGTTGTAAAATTGTACATAAATTATTGCAAGAGGAGGCGCGGTGGATTGCATCGCTGGTTCGCGCTGCGCGGCTAGTTTTTCTTGTATATCTTTGGCTAAATATGAAGAGATATGTGAAAGACACCTCTTTCGGCACGGGAGTCAAAATTTACATCTCGTTGCTGCGAAAGGCCGTCGGACGAAACCCCGGACGTTCCTAGATATATATCGTGGCCGTGAGACGAAGAGTGATTCGAGACTATTTCGTCGCGAATTGAACCTAGAAGAATATTAAATGAAGAGAGTGATAAAGAGAGAGAGAGAATGAGAGAAAGAGAGTGTGTATGTGTGTGTGTGTGTGTGTGTGCGCGCGTGTGTGTATGTGAGGAAGAGAGAGAGAGAGAGAGAGAGAGAAAGAGAGAGAAAGAACGATCGCCCTCCCTTCTCAAAGCCCGAGAGTGAATTCGACGACGATGCACTGCCGCTTTTTGAAGCAAAGAAACAAAATAATATATATAAATATAAATATATTATATTATATATAGATAGATAGATAGAGAGAGAAAGAGAGATAGAGGCACCAAAAATGGCAGAACGGTAATCGTGCGAAATTCCGCGCGCGGCTGGATGAAACGCGGAGGGCGCCTCGTGCGAATTTCTTTCGTTTGGAATCTCAATTTAAGTTTGCACCCCTCGCGACCGATATCGAAATCTTTCGTTTATCTTGGACGAACAGCGTCTTTTTTCTCTGGCGCGTTATACATTATATATTATTATGTATTTTTTTTTCACTGCAACACCACATATAGTATTTTCGGAGACGATTCACCACAAATAGAAACAGAGAGAAAGAAATAGAGAGAAAGAGGGAGAGAGAGAGAGAGGGAATGAAAGGGAGAGAAAAAGAGAAAGCGAGAACGAGCGAATGCCGATGAGAGAAAGAGAGGGAGAGACAGGCGAAAAACAGAGCGTAGCGAAAGAGATGTAAGAAGAAGGACGCGCGCGAGGGGCCGCAAAAGCAAGTGGAAGCCTTTGACTACCAACTCAAGACGCGGGATCGAACGAGAAACAATTATGATTTTCGTTCAATCTCACGTAGCTTCCTGGTTCCGAGTCGAGTTCAGTTCCATAGAAATATCGCAAATCGATTCGCGGTATACATCGAGAGAGGAGAGCGCACGCGGAATGTCAGAAAGTAAGACAGAGAGGGAGAGAAAGGTGGGCGGAAAAAACGTATGCATGCGTATATGCGGCGAAAGGAGCGCGAAAGGGCGGGAGAGAAAGAGTGTGAAAAAGAAAAGAGCGAAAGGGCGCGAGAATGAGAAAATAAAAGAGAAGATACGAGAGAGAAAGAGAGAGAGCGCGAGAGAGAGAGAGAGAGAGTATTGTAGTACACGGAGACACACACATATACAATCACACACGTGCAAAACACATGGAAATGCATACAGATACTTACACGCGACATATATGAAAACACAAGAACACGCAATATTATATATATACGACTCCATAGATGATGGCGCGGCACACTCACATAGTGTCTCTCGGATTGTTCCACAAAACTTTTCATTCGAGTTTGCTTCAAGAAACCTTCTGTTTTCTAATGTATGACGTGTTGTTGTCGATATATAAAATAAACTTAATAAAAAAAAATAAATCATGCGGTATATGTCTGGCAACCTTTATTCAGCATCCCCCTCGAAGGATCACTGTCCCAAAATGAAATCCAATCCGTGATGATCAGCATTTTCGTAGCGTCGAAAGTTTCGAGTACGACGAACGCTCAAGATCTCTCACAGTTTTGCATTCCTAACATATGCTGATCGCCTATTTGTGCCACGAGAAAGACGTATTTATATATCCCAAGGACGGTACGATCCGCTGATAAAAGACGAGCGAGAGCTCAGCAAAGTTCTTCTTTGATCCATTTGGCCGACTCGAAGACGGGAGCAACCTGCAGAGGGAGTCTTCTCGACTTAGCACCCTTCGAGGTAATGTCGCGTACTATTTCTCACAATTACACCGGCAGCTTTTGATAGTTACACGTGTGTAAAATTTCAATGCAAAAACTTTCGAAAGGGCAATCAGAACGGAAGCCGACCCATATGCGCGCTGTTCAAGTTACACCTACCTAAATCCTGCGGGTGCTCCACAGATATATGTATATTGTAGACAAAAATAACATAATATTTATCATCGAATAACTTTCTCTCTCGGCTTATATTGTTGTTTAAATATAAATTTTTCTAAACTTTACGTTTCATATTTGTTCGAAAGTTTTAGAATCTAACTGTACGAAATATTTTAACATTATCTGCATAAAACTGTTTTTCTTTTCTCTTTTAAAACTATTCTTAAGATTCTTGGATAATCTATTATAAACTGTTTGTTATAGCTGTTGTAAAAGAATAACATCGGCGATTATTTTTTATCGATTTAATAGAGACGCGATGTGAATGATCGCTTCTACAGGTAATTTTCGCACATTTCTCTAGAATATATTTATAGGAAACGCGTATTAACTATACATCTTTCTCTTTTACATTATTATTAAAATTATCTAAAGAGGCAAAAAATAAGATGATTATAATTATAATTTATTCTTAGTATTTAAAGATGATCGTCGTGCAATTTGCAACTACATATTTTCATAATAAATTTAAATGCAGTATTATTAAAACACAATCTTCTTCCAAGCTAAATAATGTACAATTATTTCTATTGATATTCTTAGATTCATCATTTGATTCTAATATAAAATGTTTAAAAATCTATTAATACATATATCGGAGAAAACACTAAGGGAAAGTTAATGAAATGCAAGATGGGGGTCCCTCTCAAACGCGAGGACGTTCTGGCTGAAAAGCTCGAGCTCCGTACTCCGGTCTTCCGAGAGACGGAGTAACCGAGAACCATCCTGAAGCATGTAAATTCGCTTACGCATCTCGAAGGGCCATCCACCCTACGAACAAACAGCCCGCGCGAGAGAAGGAGAGACCTTATCCGGCGCGCTTCATTAGATCCTCAATGAAATTTCAACACTTTAACGCCCCGGCGAACCGAGAAATATATAACCAGTGAACTCATTTTCACGCTCGGCTACCACGCATCTTCGTGGGCTTTCTCTCGGGTCCTTCGAGTTTTCTCCACCCCTAACGGAGGTCTCCGTCTCAGAGAAGGAAAACAAGGGTAGAAACAACCTTTCTCCCCTCCTGCCCCTTCGAAGGATGTATCGAGCATCCAAGACGAGCACGAGTGGTTGCCTGGTTCAGGTATACGAAGCGATCCTGGAGCACAGTAACCAAAACCACTCGCTTATCGTCGGTAAACGGAGGTAATGGAGACCGACCGACGGGAAACAACTGTTGCACAGAGTACAGACGTTGTATTCCTTTGTTCACATGCCGACAGTACCTGTGCAAAGTTCAACGCGGAACTTGTGGCACAACTACCGACGTACGATATTATTGACGCTGCTGTTGATGCGATTATTATTTTACAATTCATTATAATAAAAAGTGTTGCGAGACTAATAAATCATAAAACGTCAGAAATTTAACGAAACACGAGGGTTTATGTTACCTGTAAAACTCTATCTCAATAAACATCAACCAATAATAATATAGCATCAATATTGTAATTTCCTATTCAACAACATAATTGTTATGTACAGCATGAGTTATATTACACTTATATTATTGGGTGGAAAATTATAATATTAATGCAATGTTACTGTTAGTTGGTGTTTACTAGGCCATTACCGACACATTATTGCACTTGCAGCTTCTAGACATATCGACCGTCCAAACTATAGTTGTAACGTCGATACAAGAAGTTTGAAACGCCACAGAGAATGTAATATAACTTGTTTGTAACAAAGTTTAATAAAACTAATTAGACATCGTAATATTATTATCATACGGCCAATTTAAAATACACGTGGGCATACGATGACGAGGTCGATTTACCGTTTTAATTCTTCTTGTTAACTTTCTCTGCCCTCAACCGGTTAGGTAAGATATGAATATACGGACATGAAGCTAACATTCAGGATATCCACTAGATATTCAAATGCAATTTATTTTTGCATATCTAAAATAATGTAGCTGCAAGAATAAAATGGCATGCTATGCGTAGCACGTTGCGCTTGAGCAAATGTCAATCTATTGACGTATTTAAGAATTTTAGGTGGTGAATGTAAATACGAATATGAATACCCTGAAATAATTGTATAATTGTATGAAAAAAGTATATTTGAAGAATTAAAATAAAGAATTCTATATTTGTATCAAGTGAAAACATCATATTCGGAATTATGAAAAAATATATTTTTTCAGATGCACAGATAATCCAAAAAACATCTTTTGATTAGAAAATAACCGAAATTACTTAACTAAAAACCAGAATGATTATTCATGTAAGATTCGATACAAAATTCAAAATTGATTAAAGCAAAGTCATAGACATTTATTTGAAATATACTTTTTTTTTATGTTAAATTGATATCGACAAAGAAGGAAAATAATTAGTAAAAATGTAAGTAAAATCGCAAAGAAAGCTATTTCGATGAAAAGATTGCATGTTAATATTTTAAATAAATGACAAATTTCTAAACGTTAATTATGTTAAGCAACTTACAACGTCTACCAAAGTTACAAGTTGAAAAATTAACATATGCAATTTAGCATCGATATAAAACCGCGCACCTCATAAATAAAGTGATGACCATTTATCGTGAAACTAAATCAAAAGTTCGGCGTTATTGAAACAAGAAAACCATGTTAAAATCCGCTCGGCTTGGCTGCAAAGTAGGTAGTCTGTCATTAGGTAAAACCGGTTTCTTCGGCCCACCCTGCAGCCGTACGAACTTCTACCCATTACGTATCTACCATTCGCGATCTGTGATTTTCGGCTGATAACTATGTCTCCTGTAATTACTATCAGTTCTTGCGAACACTGTATTCTTTTTGCAGGAAAATATGAAGAACTCGTTCCGCTGTTCCATCCGACTTTCTTTAATATACATTCCAAGCAGATTGACAGACAGATTCAAGATTAAGCAAAAATATCTTTCCCGTTTCTCACGGCTGCCTCTTTTGCTTTCTCTATCTAAGAATCGTGAATCGGAAATGAGACACGGTTGATCTATATCTGCAAACAGAATAGCAAGCGGACGAACGAAGAGAAAGCATTCCCCATCTCATTGTCAGAAGATCACGTTCATAATCTCGAGTTCGCGATTCAGATGATAGCGTTCGTCTCGAGTTTGAATATTCATCAGAATGCAAAATAAAAAGAAATTTGCACAAATTACATATAAATGAATCGAGTGACAAATCAACATTATCGAAACAAATTATTTTGCTGAGAAACGGTAAACATTCTTCGTGAAATAATGTTCCCGTAATATTATGCTTCAAGGAGATCCAAATAGAGATGCTTTCCTGCACTTTTATGTGCGGCAATAAAGCAAAACATAATTAAGTAAATAACGAGAAGGAAGTAAGTACGTCGCGTGCAGATAATTTCTGCACAATTCAATTATAACCATTGTTATTTTCGTTTTAGTCAGAATCTTAAATAAAAGATTAAGACGGAATGCGCTAGTTAGAGGATTCTGACTAGCGCATTCCGTCTTAATCTTTTATTTAATACAGTAAACATTATTAAAAATATAAAAAATATATATGTAATTTTTTGCAAGACACTTAATTGAAATTTATACGATACACTTATAACATTTTTCAGCGAAAAAAAATAGAATACAAGTAACATAATAATGCGTGATCAGTAAATCCGAATAATATATATAAATTTTGTTCATTATAAATATATAATATCAATGTATTAAAATCATACAAATCTATTTTGCGCTATTATAACTTAAATGAATTTAGCTGAAATAATTTAACAGCTCAATTTCAAAGTAATTCTCCATTGCGTCTATCACATGAAATATCGCATCAAGTTATATGTCACAAAACTTTACTCTACCTTTTTTCTGAAAATGCATTGTCATTCTTATTTGATAAAAATGGACTATACTTAGATGCATAATATAATGAGATCTGTTCTTAGAGATCATGTGTTTGTATAAAATGTACATATTCAATAAAAGATATGCGCTGTAGTGCCGCTTTTAAAAGAATATACTTTACGAAAAATATACTTGACACGAAATGCTATCGTGTCTCTTGATAAACGAAATTTAACTTTGTGTTCTTTTTAAATGCTGCAACAAATTATACTTGTAAAGGAATAATAGATAAGTTAAATGATGGATAAGCTGTCCCCAGTTAGTATCGCTCTGTTATCGGACTTCGTTGAACTCTTTAAGTCTACATATAGAACGAGAAAATACGCACATACGTAAATCGATAAAAAGTGACGTGCACTGTAATACGAAGCTAAAAGTATAAAAAATAACCGATGTAGTTGACTCCTTCTCTTGACTTGCATATTGTATTTGACGGCACACATATATACATAGTAATTACGGAAACGAACAGAAAATACGTAATAAGCAATATATTCGAAAAGCTCTGAACCTCATTCATATAATTATGTGATTGTATTGGACAATTTGTCCTTCGTTATTTTGATCCGAATATAAGTTGTTTAACTGATCATGCATAAAATAACTCTTTTGAAAAAAAAGCGAGGCATACATCGCGTGTGCTCGAATGAGTGTGCTCTCACGAAATGAATTTCTCAATCTTTACAATTCAAGCCGTATTTTAACATTTCCTTGTGTTATATCCGTAATAATAAAAATAACTTTGACCATATTAATAAGAATAATAAAAGTAATAAAAATATCTTTATCTAATCGGGCTAAATCTTTATATCTAAATTTTTATACATATTTGTTAATCTAGCAAAATCGTGCGTTGAGTAATTTTGGTTCAATTGGATGAAGACATTTTTATTATTTATATCATAAATAAAAATAATGCTAAAGTACTTAATTGTTAAAAAATTACTAGTTTGACTGTAACAAATAAAATATCGTAAATAAAATGAATGAATAAATGTTGTATATTCAAAAATATGCGGCCTAAAAGATTCAACAGTCGAAGCTACGAGATATATTTGTAATTAGATTACTATGTATTCTGTTCTTCGATTTCATGCGAAAAAAAAGTGTGAGGGAAGAATGAAGGGAATGGAGAGAAGGAGAAAAGAATTCGAATGGTAGAAAGGACAGAGAATTTTTTACGTCTTGTCACCCGGTACAAGCGGGATCGTCCTGTGCATAGTAAATGGACAAATTGCAGTTACATTGTCACATAAACGCGTACAATCTGCGGCAAGAGGCGCATCTGCCGTCAATATTGAATTATTCAGCCTTGCAACATCAGTGTGGTTCATCTCACAGCAGGAATCCAGTATCTCGGCGAATGTTCGCACGGACGGTGCGGCCAGTTTTCTTTTCGTCTCTTTCCTTTTCTGCGTGCGCCACGAACCGTCGCTGGTTGTTGCGCCGAGTTTGCATATGCACGAGCGACTCCGACAGCATCAAGGAATTACGCGGCGCGACACAGGTCCAACCGAAACTATCGCTGATGAATGTTTCTTCCTATATAATACTCGAATCATCTTAATCATCTTTACTGCCGTGAAAGTAATAAATTTTATTATTAAATTTTATTTATTAAAATTTATTTTAAAAATACTGCAAGAGAGAGAGAGAGAGAGAGAGAGAGAGAGAGAGAGAGAGAGAGAGAGAAGAGAAAACGTTTAGTTCTCGATGCGTTGATTATAATCAGTAAATTAAGAAATTTATCATTTAATTTATCTTATCATTAAATTTCTTAATTAAAAAATTGAATTTGATGATAATCGAGGATTTTATGGATTTCAAGACATTTAAATCGAATTCGTTCGAAAAAAATAACTTTGTCTCTTATAAGCGGTTCTTCCCTCGTTCGCACAAATCAATTCCTATACACTTAAAAATATACAAAATATATAAATCTAAAAAAAAAATCAGTGATGAGATCTTTATATTGCACATTTAACGTAACCGTCGGCAAAGGTATACGTATCCGACAGACGGGAGATAGGAATCAAGATAGATCGGAAGAGAGTAGGTGGGGACGGAAAGACAGGAGGAACGAGATAAGTTGGTGACCTTGGTGAAGAGAATGGATACTGGGAGTAATTTTATGGCAAGAAAAAACTATTAGGAATATTACAACGGATAATATCCCGCAGCTGATTTACTTCACCTATATTAGGCTAGATCTCTGTAATCATGAGAATGGGAAAAACATACTAATAAAGCAAGAATAATAAGAGAACGCGTTATATGCATTGAATGCATCGCATATCGTGTAGTACCTGAGAAAACTCAAGAACAAACAATTACAATTTACTAAACACATTAATCAAGACTCGATGACGCAGTTATGAATGGAGTCAATCGATAAAGCAAGAGATAAATCAATAATACCTTCTAAATATATAGTATATCTGTAATATGAATTATGATTAAATCAATTAATAGAGAAAATATAGATCTTGCCGCAGAATGTTTCGAAACTGTATTCTATACTCCGCGGATATCTTTTCGTTGAGCTTGAATAGTAGTTACAATATTTGCAATGGAAAACATATAATCTGAATGTTAAATTCATTACAAATATATTATTTATAAATTCAACATTAAGATATTCATCTTTTCTCAAAGTGACATTTTTACATAGTAATAAACTTTATTGATATTATAATCGTATCTATTGCTCTTCTAAAAAAGGGAAACTTCAGAAATATGTATTAGAAAGCGCATCGGTCGAAAGAGTTACATTTCTTCGCGGCATCCTTTACCATTGATGATACCATTGATGGTAGCCTACAGCCGAACCCTCTGACGCAGTAAATGGCGAAGTTCCTTTTTTACTCATTATTTCCACTCTTTTACATTCGAACAATTTTCAGCACGCACGTAGGATGTGTACCCATCAGAAATCTTTTTTTACGCTTAAAAAGAACGCGAAGATCGTTGCGAAGTGCTCCTTTGTTTCGTGAGGAAACGATTGAAAAGATTGCTTGCGTGCATCGGATATTTTACCTTGGCTGAATGCGCCATAATAGCAGGTGTGATCTTCTGGCAGGAAGAAAAAGTTAGAGCGGTTGAATACAGTTCTCAAATTTGTGACTCTTGCTCGCTCCCAAACTACAAGCAAATTGTTGCACCAGGACCTGGTGTTACGAGTTATGTTAGTGTTAGTGCGATTACACATATTGTTCACTTTCAGCACCATCGCGCAAGATGATTACATTGTTCCGCATTGTCGATACCTTCACTGAATGACATCCGCATTACACCAATTATCGTAGCATTACTTTCACAATTCATCTGTCAATTCAAGGACAAAGTAATGATAGATTTCTCAAGTACAATGACAATCGCACTTTCCCAATATATTCGTATACGCAACTTTGACAAAAACTTTAATAATTTCTTAATAAAATGGCGCGATCACGTTAATCTAATAATTTGCGTATTCTAATTCTTATTCGTATTGTAATATTGCTCTATAATATTTCACTATTAATTGTTACAGCGATAAATCGATGCATACACGATTGACATCGCAATCACTTTACTTTTATTTTTAATTATTTTTGCATTATGAGAGACAAGTGTTATTCATAACGGATGTTATCCGGGAAATCGTCTCGTTTTCCATATCAATCTAGATATCAAGCTATAACCCAGTGGACTCGTCTCTTCTTTCCCGTTAGAGCGACCTCTCTCACTCTCTCTCCAGCCTATAATTACACGGACGTTTTGCGAAAATCTTTCGATCGCTAAAGATGTTAACGGTAGCAGTAAAGCATATGCTCGCAATGCGATGAGAAATTGCAGCTTAATATCACAGGAACGACTTCAATGAGAATGTAATCATAATTCCTAATACTCTTAAATCAGAAGTAATTGCAGCATTGACCGAAGGAAACGAGGAAACTGCAGAGGGACCATGAAATAATGCATAAGAAAAAAAACAAAAAGACCGAGCGTCGATGGAACGCTTTACTGTGATTACTGTAATTATTTAACGCGAGCAGTCAGTAAAGTATCAGTATTTTATCGGTCCCGTACACGTTCGTTCCTGGAAAGTTGCAGAACGAGCTGGGCAATATCGCTCGCAAAATAAATGAATATATATCGTTCTCTCTTTCTCTCTCTCTTTCGAGTGGACCACGTTGGTCGCCAAGTAAGTTCGAGTTCTTGTATTCTCATAAAATGGATTCTGACATGCAATTTCATTCCTGCTAATTGAGTCCCCGATAAGCTTATTTATAGAATCCATTTTCCATTTGAACGAGTTTAAATAAAACCAAAACAATATGAATATACAAAAAAAATTAAACTTATGAAAAATGCAGTACTTACCTTAATTCACCGATATTCTATCGTTTAATTCTTTTCTATTGCGTAATTGTGTTTAAAGTAGAAAATAGACACGGAATAATATTTTGCAGTGAAAATCTGTAAATTCCGATGATTATAAAAATATTAATATTCTGGTTACAAAGGAAATCCAAGGATTAAGCGTATTAGGCGCCGCTGTGATTATATATAGCAGTACTGTTTTATTAATATGCCATATAACGTAACACTTAATAGACAATAATACGTGTACGCTCCATATTTCGCTTCCTCATTTTTTTCCGTGTAAAACTACCCTTCGATTTTCATAATATTGATTTTCATAAAATCATCGTCCTTCCTCATCTTGCGATCGTTGACATTTTACCGCACTCGTTCCCAACACACATCTCTCTATCTCTTTCTCTACAAATCGTTGGCTAAATAACTAGAACAGCCAAATTTATTAGAAGTAAATAGATCGTATTAAGTAGATACCCAGAGTCCATTCCTTTCTTTAATTCGAATACTATACTGGTTACGAGCCGTCAAACAAAAATCGATTCGCAAAGTTTCACACTTTTTACATCTTAGCAAGGTCGGTCTGGCTCGTTCGATGCGAGCCACGAAAATAAAGACGCGAAACTTCGATCGATTGCGATCGATCTGATGATTTAGCGATTTCACGTGTAGATTGACGCTTTATGCGAAAATATAAGTGCCGGTGATCTTTTTTTTTTTTAGTTTTATTTTTTATGTAGTTCGAAAATTGCATATTTATTTCATATTAAATCTTAAACCGGTCTAAACAACAATAATACAAGAATAACTTTGCAGCTGCGTTATAGCGCATACATGTATAATTTATTTTAGATAAACAATTTTAGTTCAATGAAGTATCTCAAGTTGTTGTAATATGTAGTTGTCATTTATTAGAAACCGATGTTTATTACGATTTTTCCAATAAAAGAAAATCTTATCAAGTGTAGAATAATGATAGAAGAGTCTTCTCGATCGGAGAATGAGCGCACTGCATTTCGCAGGAGAACTCTTTTTCACAACCGAGCTCACAACCGAGAGATTTACGACTCTCCTTATGTTAGAAAATACTCTATTAGATTAAAATATATATATGTCAAATATCAAACACACTATCTCTCCATTGGTCGTTTTAACTGCATGAAACAAATGACCTTTAGATAAAAGAAAGAACAACAATTAATAACTACTTCCTTTTAGAGAGCTGGCTTCACGGAAAATTATTCGCGAATAAGTCCCCAAATAAGTACTTATAATTAAAAAATAATAGATATCACGAACGATAGATATAGGCTAAATTAATCGCTATCATCGACGAATAATTTGATACCTTGTCACTCGCTTAGACGAACGTGTGCGCAATTATTCATACGGCGCAGTAGTGTTTCTATCTAAAGTGAAAGGACGTGTGCCTTTAAGAATTATAAAATAGATTATATATATGTATATATTACGATTACATTAAAAGTTATTGCTTAAAAAAATATGGCGACAATATGTAAAACTCGCATAATCGAGCGAATCTGCTACGAGCGTCTTAGCGTAGCACTTCACGCTCGCATTGAAATTGTCAAATTTCTAAAATCGTGTACTTTAGAAAAGTGCATTAACGGTCGATGAATATATAGAGATTTATCTCAGCGAGATGTGTGGATATTAATATTCAAAGTACGAGACGTGCGTTACGTCACGGCAAAGTTTGTCAAATAAAAATAGAATTTTTAATTATAAAATTACCGATTAAAAATTAAGTGAAGTCTCCTCTTTCGAGAAAAATCCCTAACTTCTTGAATGCTTTACGAACAGAAAAAGGTCACTAAGATAAATATCTCATTATAATTTAATTGATAGTTCAACGGTTTAATTGTAATCGCTTGTAAAATATCCGAATTTCTTTCGGTTTCTCTGACAATGGAGATTATCAGAAAAATTATAGATGAGGTTTTGTTTTCTCCTAGAAAGTCGGAGAATTCGACGTGTTGTGCATGACACTTTGCAAAACATGCATGCAAACATATGCACACATATCTGGCCGAGGTGACACGGATGCGTGCAGATACATGCGACCCATAATAGACACATGTTTCACACGCAAAGGTACGAACGTGAGCATAATGCACGCTGTTTACGGGGCGACGACTATATTGACACTTCGCGGTTCTAAGTTTCACGGAAGCGCTGTGAATATCGTTTAGCAAATTTGATACAACCGAGGGGTCAACCACTATGGCAATCAGTGTACATTTCTTTATAAATATATTGCGACAATATAGTAATAACTGCAATAAAACAGACAATACTAGCAATACATGGGAATACATAGCAATACTTCGCAATACACGGCAGAATTTCGCAATAAATGGCAATATATGAATAATACGTAGCAATATATCGGCAGTAAAGTAAAATAAAAACAATAATAAATTATTTTTCATTATCTGATCTTATACATTTTACTATATTCAATTTTTAATAAATTACTATTATTAAATAGTGTTTAAATAAATAAGTATAATTTGAAGAAATATATTTTAGAAAAAAAGAACATATACAATCTTAATGGATGAACCAGCTTTTTACCATGAGAGCTGGGTTACCGATTCTACTATTTATTTACACATATTTATAATGACCGTTTGTGTGTACTAAATGCCTAACAATAAGTGTGATATAAATGTGTGTATAATAGAGTCGGTAACCCAGCTCTCATGGTAAAAAGCTGGTTCATTCATTAAGATTCACCCTGTATATGGAGCATTATTTATGAAGTGATCCACCTAAATTTTCAAAGTTTTCCGATTGTGCTCATATTTGCACAAATGGTAGTCCTATCAAAAGTAAAAATGCTGCTTAAATCTTTTGGCCCGTGATCAACTGGTTTTTTATTATTAGAGGCTTGAACTTTTATTATTTGGGCCTATTCACCCAATTTCAAACGTCGATAACTTCCATTAGACTACTCCGATTTTAAAAAACAAAGTGTGATTTTGAAATGTTTTTTATGCCCGTTAATCGTAAAATCAGTTTTTTAAAAAAATCAACATTTAACTAAGATTTTTGAAAAACAAAACAAAAATCCAATTTTTCTTAAATTTCGATCTTTTTGATTTTCTTCAGAAATGTCTTTAAAAAAAGTATAAATCTTCCCCTTTAAAATGAAATACGTTGGAATACATTGGAAATACGTTGGAATACGTGGAAATACTTTTTTATATTGTGGCAGTATTAGCAATACTGACAATAAAATCGAAATACTGGAAATAAATTATTATTTCCAGCAATACGAAAGCAATACTAATAATAAAATGGCAATACTAGCAATAAAATGTTATATTGCCAGAAATGGTAATCACTGTACATTTTTCTAGTAGTGGTTGACCCCTCGGATACAACTTTCGAGACTGGCAAATCTGCGTGGAAGAATAAATGCTTCTGCTCTATCAAATGCAAGTCGCATAATTCGATTTGCTTATTCGTCCTGTTTCCCTGTCAGATATTTTAAGATAATAAAGCGATTGCACTCCAATCGCACTTCTTTGACCGTCCGTATAGCGATACCGAAGCGAATTGCCTTAAACTGAAATTGTGGGTTACGGTAATAAACACCAGGATGCCGAAAATTATAGGATATCGGCCGCCACGATAAGTTGCCACGTATGTCGTCTTCGTACTGACATCTGACGCGAGTTTCACACGGAACAAAAGGATCGCACGAAGTGCGTGCATTTCGTGTAATGTCGTGCGATGATTTAATTAAAAAGTCAATCGTCTGTATAGTCGCCGTTTTGGTGTCCGTGAGAATTTCTCTTCGCGATTCAGATGTTCGCAAAGCGAAAGTAGAACGATTTTTATGCAGATATGGGATACTATATTGTGTATAATGAGAGAATAAAATAATTATATATTTTTTTATGTTGCGTGTGTGTTTGTATGTGTAAGTATTGAATTAATTCTAGCTAAATTTCTAATCTTACTAAAGACTATTTAAGCGAGAAAATTCCACTAAGCGACATAATATACCTATATATATATATATATATATATATATATGTACGAATCGAAAGAAAATTGGATCATAAATATAAAGTAAACATAAAATATAAATTCATGTTTAAACGTAAAATATGAATTCTCAAGTGTGATCTTATGTCCATAAAAAGCCAGTTGATATGCAAATTAATTCTTCAAGTTACAAATTAAGCAAGACGATGATGATAAATTTGACGCAGTATGCTGCACATGCTCGTTACTGAAGGGCAAATTTATTTACGGAAACGAGTCATTAAGTATTCTATGGTAATACTCGATCGAGCTATGTATTAAATTGTTGCTCGAAACGTGTTTTGCGTTAAGCAAGAGAGACGGAAGAGGGGCGAGAAAAGAAGCAAGCAAAAGAGAATGAGACTGCATATCGAAAGGACAGTGTTTTTCGGTGCTCTTATTTGTAAATTAATTTGCCGCGAGCTGGAACGACCAGTTTTTCAGCGGTTATTTTATTGTACCGCATCGCACGACTGACATCCGCCGATTTTGCGATTATGCGCGCAGATGCGCTCGCCTTCGTACGAAAAGCTTTAATTATCGAAAAACAGCCGCTAATAATTCGTCGTAAAAAGAAAATTTTAATATGGATTAGATTAACTCAGGCCTGATAGGACAAGATTAATGATTTTCTCATCATCAAGATTAATGATTTACTCACGCTAATTGCACAATATTAGGTGTTAAGAGATATTACGTATCCGTTCTTTGAGCATTGGACAGATATTATTTGCATAGATATAACTTGGAAAGTTATACTTTTGTCTCCGCATTTCAGGAATAGAAAGATTTTGCATGAAGATAAAAAAAATATATCAAACAAATTCAAATACATATTACATGATCGATGATTGAAATCTTATTCAATTATGCTCGATCATGCGTAGCTGCACGTCTCGCACCTTCCAGTAATATTTAACAATATCGATACAATAGAAATCGAGAAAACAGCGTTTGCAGTAGTCAATAAGTATGGGATATATATACGAATAAAGCAGAAAGCGTCAAAATCATTATAGTCAATTAACTCGGTCAGCGCCTCGCTTGTATGCGCGGCCACCATCGCCATCCAGTGTCCGGTTTTCCACACGTGAAATTGGTCACATGCGTCGTTGGGGAGAACCAGCGAATAAAACGGCGTCGCTTACGATTGGATTGAATTCCTTAGCGATCTGCTTGACGCCTGTCCTGCTTATGATTGTCTCTCCGCAGCGCGGAAGCCTGCCGCTGCTTTTGCAAATACGATTTGCCATCGCGTTCTCACATCGAATTTAAAATGGGCGGACACATGAGGAGGACGCGGAACACGAACAAGGATGGCTCGAGGGGAGTCAGAAGCGGCATGTCGCAACGGTTCTCGTTCTTCGGGATTCTGCTTGATCGAGCTGCCTCGCGGGAACATACGTAATATCAGGCTCCGTCGATTTCATTTCGCCCGAAACGAAAATCCGTGCGTGACGATCGTGTACAACCCAGCGTTCATCTCCAAGAGGCCGTTTGGAAATGGATGAACGCTCTGCGGATCTTGCCGATCATCGTGATGCTCCACGATCGTACGATCTACCGCGGTGGAAGATCGCGATGGCATTCCAACCATTGTAAGATTATTCGTAAGAGAAGCAACTGTTTCATCGGAAACTTGTACCGAAGTTTTCTTCCCACGAAAGAAATCGCGACCACGATTGGGATTCAAAGGACGGAAAGTGTCTGGAAACGTCCCCGCGAAACCGACACGATGACTTTTCTACGAGTCTCTCAATTCTTGATTGGTTACGATTTTCTCGGTCCACTGGGTATATAGCAACGTTGACCGCACATCTCGCGAAGCGATGTCCGAGACGAGTTGGCGATGATCGATAGTCAGATCCAATGCTCTCGACGGCCGTTCTATCAACTTCGGAGGCGATGCGATTTTCTTTGGATTCGACATGTTTTCTTCGTCGATTTACTTCACTGACTGTCAGCATCCGATCTGAAAGCAGAAGTAAAGAAACATTTGACAAGTACGAAGTAAAAAATGGATAGTGACAGCAACAGATATTATAATGTCCATTATTTCCGGAATCTCATAAAAAATCGTCATTATATTTTCATTTTAATTTCACTCCATAATATCCATTTTTTAACTTTGATTAATAAACCATTTATATCGAAAACCTATTTATATCACTTATATATCACTATTTTAGTAGTAAATTAATCTTCATAGTAAATCTCAATAATAAATAATAATAAACATTTAAATAGAAAAATAATATCTCACATCTTATTATTTTATTTTTTTCTATAATAAAATCCTTTTATCTTTGCTAATTTAAATCGAAGTTTTAGACTACATTCATTTTCCACTTTTACATTCCTAATTATAAAATTTAAGAACTTTTATAATTATTCCAAATAAGCCATAATAATGATTGCCAGACGTCGAGAGCCATACAGGAAAACATATACAAATTGATTCTGTCTTATGTAATAAGATTTATGCAACACATTACGTGTAATTTCAGCGATGCACAGTTTCTGAGATTCAAAGAACGCGGAGTAATTCATATGTAATTTGCTTGAAAATGTAATGAAACCAACGCGATATCGTATTCACACATACTATATCCACTTGAATACGTAATTCCATATTTTTCTACTAAAAATGTCGTTATTTTCGAAATAGTAATAATTCTTTAACTGTATTCACTTTAATTACTTGTTAATTATCGGCTGTGTATTACTTATGCAATAAAAAAAAATATATAATTGGTCTTTGTCACAATTGCGATTAAAGCGCTAGCTGTAACGAAAGGATAAAAAATGTATAGACATATCTATGTCACTTGAGATTCACAATAATACCAGGTAAATCGCGTTTTATTGCCGCTGACAACGTTTATCGATGTAAATGCACGTTTGCCAAACGACCTAACACGCGATGTAAAAACATAGCGTTATGTTCAACTATTATACGTTTCAAGAGTGAGGTATATTTATTGGCATCAACGAAAACACCGCTTATTTGCGCTTTTCAATGCAATGACAGCGAACTTGTTCTACTCTTAAATTAACAAAACAATAGAACATTATTCTCTTACATGTAAAAATTATTCATGACTGTATCCATTATGTATTAACTTATTTCATTATAGCATTTAATTTATTATATACAATCACGCCTGTGGAATTCTTCCTATAATTTTGCGACACAAACATTGTTTATTCATCAAAAATCCATCAAAAATTTATAACGTGGAAACAATCATTGTTATTAGAATTATCATAGATTTGTTATCATTTACGTTTACAATGAGTCTACAATGAGATAACTAGAACTCAATTCAGTCGTTCAAAATAAGCAATGTCACATTAACATTAATGCGAAAAATTACGAAATGTCGAAAACCGCCGATTGAGAAACGAGGGCCGGAGAGAAATTAACGACCGCCATATCGGCTTATCCGGCGGATATTAAATCTGGTAGCGGGACATTTCTCATTCGAGAAGTTTTCTCAGAGAAGCGGCGAGAAGAAACTTATCGCGATGTTTTAAGGATGCGTCGAGTCGCGAATGTGAAGGGGAAGGAGACGGGCGAGCGGTACACGTCTTTCGCCGTAAAACAAAATCCACTATGAAAGGATGGCAAGAGAGAAAAGAATGGGAAGGGGACTGAAGAAGCGACAAGGACGTGGAGGAGGAGTATATTATGTTCGCTAAAGCAATGTTACCAACTCGAGAACTGGCGAACTAGCCGACAGTAAAATCCATTTTATGTCTCCCTCGTAAAGCCAGTCAAATGAAACCTGGACTTAGTTTTCATACGTGCACCCACTGGCAGACTCGGTTTCCTGCCCGCCACGACAGCAGGTTGTAACAGACTTTTTCGAAAGTCTAGACGCATTGCTATCCAGACATCGAACATCTCTATTGAATCAATCTTGCGAAACCTCTAACGTGACAAGTCGCTACGGTTTCGTTTTACTTTTAAAATCGCTGAGAATTATATGTATATATTATCTGTTACAGAAATAATAAGAAAATAAGTACAAATAAATCAAGAAAATAAATAAAAAATGCTATAAACTCATGAAAACTAGAGAATAAAGGAGTCAATTATTCCAATTAAAATTTTGAGCCGCGACGCGCCGCGTGACATTGAGATTGAGATTTTCATTTTATTTGACTAATACACGTAGCAATAACTTGTAAACAAAAAGCGGTACAAGACAGACATTAAAAATGACCAAGCAAAACATCGTCCGGCACTAAAACCTGGTCGCCTCGTAAAACACGTCCCGCAGACATACGTTCCGAAAGAGTAGTGGCGATAAAGACCCAGTTCACATCTCAGAGGATCGACTTTGAAAGGATCATTCGTTAGACGCCACGAACCTCTTCTCAGAATCGTTTTAATCGGCTTCTTTGTTTGTCGATGTTGCAACCGTGTCTAAAAGATTCGCCAATGAAACCTAGTCGTGATCCGAGAGACGAGGGTAATTTCGGCGGAAATGCAACATTTCGCGGAATCTATTCTTGCGGAATCAGGACCGGCTTCGAGGAACACTACGACACATCAAACTGTTGAATCGAGTATCGAGTATAATAATGGATGTACAAGCAATAATGAAGAAAAATTATTTCGAAAACAAAACATGTCCAATAGATATAACAGAGGGGAACATGATAAAAGAGAGAAACTGACAATGAGTTCATTGATACGCGCGTGATGGTTATAGTCGCCATCAATGTTACACCTATTTAACCGGCTGACGACGCTCGGAATATTATTTCCACTCGTAAAGCGATCCCTGTAACGATCGACAGTTACTTTGATGCCGTTTCAGGGGCGAGACCGGGCGTTACGCTCGTTTCTGGTCGTGTTGCAATACACATTCTCTCCGTCTCGCTTTAGAGCTTGTGGATTTGTGCCGGTACGCGACTCGTCGTCTCGTTTTCACGAGGCTTTAACCATCCGGGTCTGAATCTTTTTTTACGAGCGGCTGGTCCGTCAAAGTGCCAACCACTTTGTTAAGTACACGTATCTGTAATGGTGCGTTACAACGAGCGTAGGATCTACTCGATTTAAGTAAATGCGAGCTTTCAAGGAACATTCAACGATCGATTACGAATAGCGCTAGAGCCAATAGCTGTCTCGAATGACGTGAATTTATTCTGCCATGTACAGTCTGCATGTCCGTCGTATTTGCATTTTCCTTATATAATTCTTCAGACACGGCGATCGCTGCGCATTATAAATATGACATTTTACACACGTTTTAACTTGCCAGCGCATTTACCGATTCTTTATGTATACTTTCCTCAGAAGAACTATAATATCGTGCGTTTTATTACGCACCGTCGTCAGTTCTCGTTGACAAAGAGTTACTGACAGGCGTATTTCGCAACACTACTCTAGAAGTTATAAAATTTTATATGTTAATTATTTATATATTATACCTTGTATATATAAAAATCACAAGATTTTGTGTAAAAATTTTCAAATTATATCAAGCGAATTTAAATATCGAAAAACAAGCTAGATGTATTAATATAATATAAATTAAATTCATTTTATTGGCTAATTTTGTTCTTCGTAAAGACAGCTAGCTAAATAGTTGATAAGCCCTTCTTTAATTTCGCGAAGAGAAAATGCGTATGTATATTCGAGAAGAAAAGTATTCATCGATAAAGGGTCTTCCGGCGGACGATCTAGGCAGATCCCAAGACGAACAGTGACTGTGCTCGAGAAGTCGTAAACGTGGTCTAAGGAGAAGACATCCGGGCACATAACTAAAATGGAAACGGTCGCGGCGGGTTGCGGACGAAGTGGGTGGAGGTTTATCGTCTGCTAGTAAGTGCTTCGCGAATTCTCACACCTCTACCCGCGCACTACCACCCTTGACGAGGGTTTAGGTGGGCAGAAGGGAGAGAGACCGTAAAATCACAGTGGAAGCTTGAAATAATACCTTATTCACTCTACGTTAGCCTCAACTCATTCCATTCCGAGTATTAATAAATAAATGATTGTTTTTTTTCGCACTTTTATAAAAAGTTTTTAATTGTTAATATTTTTTAAACTGCACTTTTATCTTCTTCTAATATTAATTACATCCACCTCGATAAACGTTTGCGAGTAAAATAAGCTCTACGTACATAAAATATTTAAATGTACTTTAATTCGTCATTCGAGACAAAAGAAGATTTGCATTCTATTTATAACGGTGTGCTAATTTATTAACTTACACCGTTATCATGCGATGCATAAAGATCGAATCGCATTGATCATTTCAAACTAAAGGCATTTCCGTGTTTATTCGATAATTTTGCTCGAGGAATGACTTGTTGATTCGCGAACATACGCAACTATCCTCTCCGTTACGCAATGAATTTGTTTATCGATCGCGATCACAGATCGGCAAGAGGTGCGGCCACCTTCATTAACGAGACGCGTATCCCGGGTGGACCCCGGTGGCTTCGTTCACCAGAGTTAGGTGGGCAAGTATGTCGTATTTCATGGAAGCCTGGTTGTATTTTCGCGCGTATGACTTTAACTGTCGATGCGGACTTTGCTTGTATTTCTTCTCAAGTTTTACTGGCGCTAGGTCGACCGCTCTGAGCCGTAAACGTCAGTCTCCGCTAAAGCCCCGCAAGCCGGGTTGCTAGGGTTCCTGCCTCAACCTTCCCGCTTAACCGTCGCCTCCTCCTTCTTCTTCTTCTCATTTTCTCCAACTCCTTTCGTCCTGCCTTTGCCTTCGAGCAGCCGAGGTCTTCGACGAGCACCACCATGTGAACTTGTCCGACGATTCCTTAGCCGTTGGCATGATCCCTGAAGGACGTCACTCTTGACAAGTACACCGACGAGAAAGCTTACGAGAGAAACCTACACGGGAAGGCAACGCCCGCTCTCTTCGTATACTTGAAGAAATAAAGTTTCGTCGCGGATTACACGACGTGAATTATGTCAGTTATATTTCGCTTTCTGTCTTTCTACGGCGTGCTAAGCTCAATATACCGATTCCGTTTGCAAACAGCAACGGCATATCGAAATTGACTGGTTCTCAATAAAAAGAAATGTTTCGCAGTAAAAGCGTGTAACCAGTCATTAACCTTATGATTATACAGAAGGTGCCCTTCGTCCTAACTACCATAGTTTTTGAAATAAGTGAGAACTCCTGTTTTCGCGAAGGCCCTAGACGGGCGACACGACCGGGCGAGGAGAATTTAGGGTCGACCGGAAGATATTGGTACCCGTATCGTCCCGGGGCTTCATTAAGGATGCAATATGGCAGACTTTTTGCCGAGCAAGCGAGGGGAACGGAGCGTGCGCGAGCGCGCGGTCGGCCGCTTTTAAAAAAGTTACGACGAGGTTTATGGAGGTTTAATTGTAGCCCGCGACTGTGGTTAGAAAGTAGTAAAACTCCTTTTGCCAGTGATGCCGGGTCTGTTACACTACTTAACGCTCTCCAGTTCTTGGTTACGTACGAGAAGAACGACGACGAGGAAGAGAAGCGGTGTTCGCGGCGGCTCACACACTTTGGCGCTGCTAATTATTGCTTTGTTGCTCGAAAATTGCGGCACCGTCTCCTCAGAGAATAAGGCCGATATTCATCAAGGTCAAAGATATCATTTTGCAACAATTTCGCTAATTCGATCGTTGGTTAATCGACAATTTAGGCCGTACTGCGGTGTCAGTACAAATGCACCATTTAACTGTGCATGTCAATGTATAATAACGATTATATCACTTGTAATGACTGGTATATATTGCAGCAGGTGCGCGATACCACACTATGTGATGGGTTGCACAACGAAAGTACAATTTCATTAATTTCGCAAAAATATTTTTGGAGAAACTGTAATATTTCTGAAAAGAGACATTTGTTAACAAAGTATCACAAATTTATTTATTAATTAATCGAATAACGTTTGTATATCAATAATATATCAATCATTCGGAATAATGAATCTTGACTATGCAAAATTTTGTTATTGAGTCTATGGAATACGATTTTATATGTAATACGACATAAAAAAAAATAACGACAAAAAAAATATTCATTTATAGAAAACTTATAGAAAATCTTGTGTTTCAAGTATACAAAAATAAAGAGAGAATATGCTACAGACATTATGTAAAAATTTCACCCACCATTTACTCGCTTACCATTTTACTTATTCTGTTTATTATTATATTGTATTTTATATAATATCTTGGCAAGCCGTTTTACACGTAAATGAAAATTATCACTGACATGGCTTATTAAAGTGCGCATATTCTTAACCTTCGGAATCGCGAATAGCGTAATATACGCTCCAAAATTATAGCTCACAGTGGATGCTTATATTCATGGCGACATGCCTTGCAGACCATGACATGGCGTCGTTTCCTCTTAAAGTATTTCTAGTCGATTTTCTGTCCTCGTACCCATAAAAGTTTCGCTTGCGCAGATTTAAGTAATGAGTGGTAGATTATGTCCTTAGCAAAATTTATCGCTTAAAAATTAATACTATCATGTTGTTACAGTTAACAAGGAATATCGAGAGAAAAATTGCAAGCTTTTTGCAGATTTTTGCCAAATTGTTTTTAACAGAGAGAACAAGAAAAACTATGAATTTAATAATATCAAATATGTATAAATATATACCTACATAAACTTTATTTATTCATTACAAGATATCTGAAAGGATATTTAAAAGAATTGTATGAAATATTATGTAAATATATAATATATAATATAGTTTGAGTGAAAGTTATGAAAAAAACTAATAAAAGCAATGTAATTACTAAGAATGATTAGTAACACGCGGCACGATCAATCAAACTCACAATTCAATCGAACTGTAAAAGCAACACTGTGATTTCACTCGCAATTATGATTAACAATTTATCAAAAATAAATTCGCAAATTTTAGTTAAATCATCGACGTGAGAATCCGCGAGACATGAGATTACTTCGACTTCATTCTAACGTCTGTCACATAAACTCTAGTAGTTTACTGCCCTCAGAGTAAAATAAGCGAAAGACCAGGGTGCGCCTCACTTACGGCTTTGCGGCAATGGAGAAGGGGTTTTAAGGAGAATAAGAAGGCAACGCCGACGATGATGAGGTAGGAGGAGAAACACCGTAGAAGGAAAAAAAAAGAAAAAATATCCACCGAGCTGTAAAGCGAACCGCGTTTACGACCGTCGTTAAGGCCATTCTGAGCGACCTGTCTGATTACATTGATGCTGCTTACTGCAAAGCGAGACTAATCCTTCCGACGATTCGCCGCACGCTCACTGCAACTATTAGAAGCGATCACGAATCCTTGCCTTCTCGTACAAGCGACATTAAATCGGCGACGATCGATTTTTTTGCCTCGACGAACGAGAAAGGAGTATTAACGTATGTAATTGCACTAATGAGTCCGCTGCACGCAAGGGCCGAGAATACTTCGCCGAATCGATTCACGATACAATATAAAAAAAAAAACGTCAAGAGAAATTGTACAGTGTATATCACTCGTATGCTGCGTGATTAGGTTCTTTTAGATGTACAAGAAGGGACATCATATCGTAATAGAATCGCACCATAATTTGGATCGCGAAAAACTCTCAAAAAATATAGCGATAACAACTAACAGAAATATCATCTGAAGCACATTTTTACGATTTCTCGTCGCTTATTGTTTGCATTGAAAAAAGGAGATATTTATATTTTTATATATGTAAAATGTACATGTGATATGAATATGGAAGTAGTAATTAAAACGCGTTATTATTAAATATTTTATATATATATATATATATATTTAAATTGGAATATATAGGACATTCCTATTTAAAACATATTTTTATATGTTTTATTATTATTATATATATATATATATATATGTGTGTGTATGTGTGTGTGTATAGTGTATAATACAGGTATGTAAACAAAGAATCAACACTACACAGTTGCTCACCGAATTCCATCGTTCGGACCACTCGGCAATCGAGCGTCCGACGGAGAGACTCATTTTCAACAACCCTAATCACGGGCTGCAAGCAATCAGTATCCGAGATAGCCGACAATCCTCGCCGACGTTTTAATTACCGCTTCCATTTTCATATCGCGGATATCGCCGCGCGCCGTTTAGCGAGTCGTGCATTTTTAGGTCCTTTTACGACCGTCATTGCGGCGCAACGTTGATGCCTCCTCAACTCCAATGAATCGCATGCACCTGATATTTCTGGATTTCCCCCTCCTCCAACGGTGTATACTCTAGCGTATCAACTATTAGATATAATTCATATGATAAGAGCAACTAGTTTATTGCGTCGTGCAAGTTTTTCCAGAATTTTAGACGCGTGTTTATACATCAGTGATATTCAACAAAGAATACTGAATTTTTAAATATCAAGTAACAATACCATACAATAAATTGAGACGTGAATAACATGATGAAATTGCATTTCGCTGCTGCTTTGAATTGCTCATCATAATGACAATGAAGATGCTGCGGTTTGCGAAAACATATCACAAATGTAACCATATGTATATTATTAATTGCAGAAGCTGCAACTTTATTCTTTCTTGATTTAGACATATCAGAAAATACGTATAGTGTCATACCACAATAATTGTTTAAGATTATTTAAAAAACAAATAGAAATTATTTTATTATATACTAGAGTATTTGACCAAAAATGAGTAGAGCACTCGAGTAATAAATGTGAGAAAATAGGAATGCCTCATAATAAACTCACATGTATGTGCAAAGTCAAATACAAAAGTTACTAATCTCTATTGACATTAATCTAAATATAAGAATGCGTCGGTAATATACTAGGATACTATCACAATTTTGGACGACAATATTTTAGAACTACTTTTTAAACTTTTTATGATAACCACTTGCTTCCCTTGAATTTGCATGTCGTAGCAGATGTTCTTTCGTAACCATATTAATACGTCATTTCCGCTTTTGTAAATGTTAAAAGAAGAAAGAAAAATGTTCTGATTGTAATATATCTTATTTCAAAAAGTTCTCTAAATTTGTTTAATGATATTTTCGTTATGATTTTAATTCAGTAAATATAAAAATAAAATTATTAATTAATATCATTACTTAAAAAATTAATAAAAAACAATAACAAAACTCATATGTATGAAAACTTATAATTTCAATTTGAAATTCATTTAATTCTGAATAAATTTAATGATTAATTGTATTGTTTTAATAAACATACACATATATTTACACATATACATATGTACTTCATTTGAAGTTTGTCTAAATATGCAGTTCATTTGAAGTTTGTCTAAATATGCAGTTTACCTAAATTTACGTACAAAATGATGAAAAGCGAGAATTTCAAGAATGTATTAGTAATTAATCAAGATTTGCCACAATCTCCTTGCGACGCCAGCAAATATATGATAGCGAATTAAATGTAAATACCGTAGACAGCTTATCTTTAAAGCAATGCGTGTAATCCCTGATAGCTGCCTGGCGTCGGATTTGAATATGCTTTCTCACGTATAGCAAAGCAGTTCTCTCCAAATTGCCCAATGAGAATGATAACTGAGTATCATCGTGAATAAGAATGGGATGGAGAAAACTGGTCAGCACTCATAAATTCGATTCTTTATAGTGTTTTGCTACCGTTAAAGCCGAGAAGGCGGGAGGATAAACGCATCTTTGAGCTCGTGCACACTCTACGCATGCTTGGGCGGCTGCTTTGATATTAGTCGCAAAATCGATAAAGATTTCTTTGCAAGAAGACATAACATAAAAGCATATGGTTTGCTAGTCTCGCTACGATATGTAACTTTATGCAATTCGGCGGTCTTCATATCTTTTATAATCTTTCAATCGATTGCTACATATTAATCCTGATTATAATTTTTGACAGATCAATTGATTTAATCTCTGACAATATTATACAACAATTGTATTAATGCACCGAGTAAAAAAATGATCGCTTTTGATAATTGCAGATGCTAACAGTTGGGAATTTAAAGGGAGAAAAAATTCGATAAAGAAAAAAAATAAAAGAAACGGAGCAATGAAAGAACATGAGCGGATAGAGTCAAAAAGATGAACAGCCGTTTGTTGGTCTAAACGCCGCGGTCTGCTTGGGAGAAAGAGCATTTTTATAGCTTAGAATCTGTTTTACACGCCCTGGATTTGTGATTACGATCCGGACTCTCAACGATCCAAATAAAGAGAGAGCACTGGGAATAATGGAAGCAGCGATTTATATTCTAAACCGAAAATTAATCCTTTTCTTTATCTTATATAATTTAATCAATTATTTTGCATGTTCAATTTTCATTCAATTTCCCACAAATAATGAGATTGTGAGATATACAATTTTTGCGTGTCTAAATATTCACAATTTAACATAAATCAGTATAGTTCATTATGCCTTTATAATAAATTTTTTACCGAAGTTTTGAAAAAAATTAAAACAACGTAAACTTACCAATAGCATGTAGAAGGTTCGGTAGAAAGGTCAGTAGAATTATCAGTAGAAGGTTCAGTAGAAGGTTCAGTAGAAGGTTCAGTAAGAGGTTTAATAGGAGATTCGGTACAAAATTTAGCAGGATTAGGAAAAGGTTCAGACAGTTCAATAGGACGTTTTAGTGAGCTTTCAGGAAATGGAGACATATTTGGATTTAGGAGATTAGGGGGCCAAAATAGTAAGTTTTGTAATGGATACTGTGGTGCTCTTATTCCAACAGGTTCTCCCTCGAATGGACTTCTCACATTCATCAGTGGCGGGACATGGTATGTCATGAATGACCTTGGGTCACTGGAACATTGAACAACCTCTTCATGAATGACTGAAAAAGAAAGAAAAGAATAATTTCAGTCATTGTTGTGTTAGTTATTCATGTAACGAATTAATTTAATTAAAATTGATAATGATTAAGGGTGAAAGTTTAATTAAAATTAATACAAACCGTGTATCTTAAATAATATGTTGCTTCGCAACATTATAATTAGATTTATATAAATATCGAAGCACACATATATAAATATATATATGTATATATATGTATATGTGTATATATAGAAATTCTTTCTACACAACATAAGTAATCATCAAGATATTGTGGCAACGTCTCAGATTAGAATTAAATCATACTTTCATTAAATGTAATTTGATAGAATTCATTTCCTCTAAATGATCAATCTATGAAGACATATTTTCCACAACGCGCATAAATCTCTCAAGAACGAAAAACGATCTATCAAACGTATGGCTTCGTTTAACAATTGCCTTTTGTGCTTTCATTGCTTAATTGATGAAATACAATTTTAATTATTACTTCTACCGCTGAAAACACTGTCGAGCCCTTTTCCTTCTTTCTCGAGCTTCTCGAGCCTCTATGACAGTTAGGCGCATTATAAACAACCTAAATTAGTTACCCCTTTGCTATTGCTGGGATACGCCTCTGACACCCACTGAACTGGATTAATTTATAGCCATCGGAATGGTATCACGTGATACTTTATTTTAAAAGTTCTCGTTTCGCATTCGCGTATTCGTGTGAATTCGAAATTCGTTATAATTCGATATTCATATTTATCGATATTGCAATTGAAATAAAACTGTTTCAAGGCTAGTTTAATTAAAGACGTTTAATATTTCGAAAGCTATTTAAAACAAAAGTCAAGATCCCAAAAAACATAGAGGATTAACGTTTATCACTCGAAAAGAAAAATAGTCATATCCATATTACCTACAACACGAAATATCTTTATCCTTGAGATATGAATTTTGTATGACTTAGACGTAAATTACGTGTCAAGTTACTTAATTGCGGCAGGCTCTTGTCCAGTATATATGCTGATGCGAAATTACCCCGGTGAATTATGCGCAAGTTTGCAGAATTTATTATACGCTGAAGATTATGCGACAGTTTCAATTCACGAAGCGACAGTACTCTCACTTAGAGCCAATAATTACCGGTTCAACATGTTGCGAGCGACGTTGCTTGATTACAGGGATGTACCCTCACCGATTCTTGATGCGGGCCGATTTATAACGCATCTATCATACGTCGTAACTTTAGAGATTTTTAAGGACTACATCTGCGCATACTTATTTTAGCTTACGTTCAACTCTTCTTCAAGAAAGATTTGATGTTTCTGATGCTTGAAAATACGAGTTTTATAACACATCAATGATTTCGTCTATTATTACTGCCCTCGCGGCGAATAATCGCAGTTAAAATTTACACCATCGTAAACCTCGAACTAAGAAATTACTTTGGAAAATTTCAGTTGCATTCGTTAATGTACTCGACATAAATATACTAGCAACGCGTACTTGTTGATGTATACCTTTTAACTTTTACGTGTATAAAAAGAATACAACAAACAAAACAGTAGTATTTAATTATTATTTTTAAGACCGAATAAAACAAGAATGAAGTATAAAGCAATCTGGCAAACTAGCGATCTTTATTTTTTTCTTTGTGTTTGAAAGGAAAAGAAGAACATTCAAATATATGCACCAATATGACATATATAAAATCTTTATTTTGTCCAGTTCCAATTTAGATCTATCGATGTGATTACATTCGCCGGTCACGCTTCGGGCAACAATTTTCAATAGTGGTAACGTCTTGGTGTTTTGCATCGAATGCACGTCCGAAACATTATCGGCCACTCTAATATTTATGTCGTGTACCCCGGGCAAGCGGTGCGGTTATCACAAACTGCGACTTGCGCCCGCGCAGAGAGCGTATTTTCAAGATTTATTATGGGTCTCCGTTCTCTACATACCTTCACTCCCGTCAAGGAGGACTGCATCGGCCGTAAGAGAGAAACTTTCCAAGGTACACGTCCGAGATATCGTTCGTGCAGTTATCAACACGCGCACAAGAATGATAACTCGATATCAGACGATATACATTATAAAAGATATATTTATTATGGAGACAAAGAATAAGTGCTAAAAAAAAGGAGCTACAAAAAAGGATATTTTCTTTTATTATAAATATTATTTTAACTATTTTTTCTTTTTTGCACTAAGAAATGCATTTTTGCTGCAAAATTACAATTATTTAAACACTAAGTGATGAATATTTTTGCAATAAAGAGATAAGAAAGAAACAGAATAATCTATAAGTCATCGACAGAAAAAAAATTTTAGAATTTTTATAAATAAAAATGCAAATATGTGATCTCAATCGGAATTTAATTATATAAGATTGTATTCGCAATAGATTTAATTACGAGAGATTTCTCACGGAAGTAATTTTATCAATTAAATATATTAACGCGTTCTTTGATATCACACGGGAGTTGTGAAACCGGAGAAAACGCAAGCAAATTGGTGACCTTTCGAACGTGTTCGCTACTCGATATAGAAATGATTTATTCCGGATGCAATCTGGAAGATGAATCTAAGTAACATAGAGAGTACTCGTAAGCCAGCCGTAAAAATGTCGCTTGCCTCATAAATTTCATCCAACAGCATAGCCTTGCGTACACGCTCGTTTCACTCGATCCTTTCGCCACAAAAGGTGTCCGCAATCGCTTTTTTTAACACCACATTCTCGCTTGTAAACACCGATGTGTGAACAATGAAATCGCGTTTGAAAATGGTCTTGCGAAGTTTGACATTACTTTGACACAAAATAAACAAGTATCAGATTAAAGAAAGATTAAAGAAAGTTTCATAAAACTCCATTCATTAAGTCCAAACTTGTATAATAACGAAAATGAAAAATAATTCGAAAGAGAGTATCTGATATAAACAGAAAACAATGTTAAACCTAATGTATAGGAAGTAATTTCGCGATAGATATAAGGGTAACAGTGTATTGTCGGATCAAACGTGCTCAAAAATAGGATTCGCAGCTGCATGTTCGCTAGCTTACTTAATCGCCATAACTTCCGGTTGCTTTAGAATTACGTGACGTCACCTACATCCGTCGCGGGTTGAAGTGACGCCAAATATAAAGCTCGAGAAACTCATGGAAGCGCAATTTGCTCTTAATTTTTATTGCTTATAAGTATCGTTGGGTCATTAATATCGATTCATACACAAAAATCAACCGATAGTGATTCAAACAAAAATATCATATTTAAATGGGACAATAAATACAATCGTGAGAATAGCCACGTAAATAACGCGAAACAAAATTTACTTGTTACTTAAATATCTTAAAATATTAATGTTTTCTCCTCTCAATTCTTTTGTAGCCTTGATTTAAAAATAAATTGATCAAAATCTTTCACGACCGACATGCTTTTACAAGCGCAGATTTCTGAACGTCAATCGTCCGTTTATTTGCCCTACAGCGTAATATCTTAAATGGTATGAGAACAGCTTATAGAGCACATGCATTCTTCCTGCATTGAGATTACCAGTTTTCTTGATGGCGATGTTATTTCCTTTCCTGAAGCCATCTGCTACGTATAACGAGCTTGCACATATGCACAAAGCTACACGCGCAATTTATTAAAATACTATTATTTGTGAAGAGAATATACTGTCTGAATATACTAAAATACTAAATATAACCTTTGCGAATTGTACCGTTCCGGCCGCTAGCTTAATTCATATTAATTGCTATCTAGAGCAAGATTAATTAGTAACAAATTATAGATCTTTAAGGGAAATGCGCAGCGGTGAATAAGCAAGTGCTCCCATATAAATTTTTCAAAACAGTTTGCGATTATAAAGTAAAATAATTTAACACGGGGAATTATATTATTTAATAAACAGAAAATTAAAATACTTTTTCACCTAATATTGAAGTCCTATTTATAAATCAAAAGAATATGATTTTGGATATTTATTATAAGTTTCAAAAGTCTGTTAAATTTAAAAAATATTTAAAAAAAGAATTAAGGTGCCAAATTTATTGACAAAAATCATCGTATAAACACGTTTGAAAATCAATTCTTAATTCCTTTAATATAATAACCCGGAATAATATATTTAGCGTTACGTGTAAAATAATTTTTAGGTCGAAGAACGTATAGGTATCAAGGGAACGAATAAAGTAGCAGGGAAGAGTAAAAGAGAAGTCAGCATCCTGAACGGCACCCCCTTATGCGCGTTGAGAGTGAACGGCCATGCGTGATGCAAAAGTTGTAATATTATTTGAAAGTCTTTCAAAGTTGAGGCGATTCAAACGGCCGGTTTTACGACGGAGCACTGACGTCGCACAATGCCAGCCCTAGTGGTTTTACATATCGTAAAGTGCGTGCACGCGCGAGCTAAGGAGCGCATATAAATCGGCTTGCCTGCTGTTATGTCTCCCGTATGCAAAAGGTCGTTTACCATTTTATGCTCTCGGGGCCTTTAAGTTCGGCTCCGACCCCACCCTCCCCCTTCCTCCCTCCTCACTTCTTTTTTCTTCTTGACCACCCGTTTTGATTTCGAATTTCTTCTTTAAAGAAACATTGCAGGATGAAAGTTACCAAATCATAATTAAAAGATTACTCTCGTAAGATACGAAATCATGATTCATGCAACAGCAAGACTTTCGGGATTAAGTCGTATAAGTTAAAAAATAGTATTTCTTGCATTTCTCTCATCAAGGTAATTGAATCCAAATTCACCTATATATGTATAATGAAAACATTATTCAAATGTATATTATACATAATACATATCTATATCGTATATTATAAAACCAATAAGTACACTGTTATTACTTAATGATCAAGCTCACAGTTTTCTGTAATAAAAAGAAAAATTCGCACCATAATTATATATGAAAAACAGTCGACGATTGATTATACAAGAAAATATTGACGTACAAGTCATATAACCTTGTCTTACATTTTAATATATATTTTTTCATGAATGGTAAGTAAAACCATTAATTTTTCTCATTAAAGCACAAGGTTTTTTAATGAGAAATAAATGACATGCAAATCTCACGTTAACTTGCGATTAACACGTTGCGACTGTTAATTTGAATAAGTTGACCATGAAACGTTGCATTATTATCAAATGTCTAGAGTTCGTATTTGAATTGAAAAACCAATTAAATTTAAAATAGCAAGGATACGCGTGTGTGTACATATATACATTAATAGCTTATTTTCACGCCAAGAAAGACTCAATTAATTGCGATAGAAATCATATGAGCTTGATATCAATAAATTATTTATCACGATGTGCATGATAATGCACATATAACACGCGCAAATTACGCATATTAGATGTAGGCTTATTATAAAGTGAGAATTATCTATCTTCGCAAGAGAAACACTTATACTTGTACGATGCATCAAAGCTCGACTCCGAGTTTGTGAATGTAACTTCGACGAGCATGAGATCATTATTTAATTCGCATTACTCGATGAACTCGTGAGATTCACGTTGCGTGCACGTGTGTATTATATGCGCAGCGTAACGAACATTCACGTTCTACTATCGCTACACAAGCATTGACATATGTATATAGTATGTATATATCATATAAATTTTAAATGCATGCAAATTAAACAGAAATTGTATTCGAAACTTAATTACAAAGAGACATTATGTTAAACTCGAAAATTATAACATCTCATCAGCTTGTAAATGAAAAGGAAACTTTGAGAGGAAGATAAACTTTGTATGTGTGGAGAGATAAAATTGAAAGGAAACGCTCAATGGCCTTGCATATATAAATACATTGTAGCTTCGAGAATACTGTCTAAAAAAAGCTTTACACGTCGTACATAGTATATCGTCCTTGCACTTGTGTACGCGTATATGCGTGCGACCGCCATCGTTTCCCGTTGCCCTGCGACGTCCGTTAAAGTTTGAAATCACGATGAATAATTTTCGCGCGCGGCACATGTTAAGCAATCATTTAATTTTCATTGAACGCGGAAACCAAACGAGAAGAGAATTCGCATTGTGTGCTTTGCATATTGCGAAAGTGTGTTTCGAACATTCCGCTGGATAAGACCGAACGACCTCGCGTAATTCGTACATACACGGCGCACCAACAACGTCCGTTGCATCGGCGAATGAGTGGTCGCTTGCATTCTAGATAAGATAAGCGGGGCGCGCTTATACATACCGCTCGAACGTTACGCACATTGTAGTCGCTAATGTCAAGGAAAACCGAGTCACGCTTCGCACCTATCGCTCCCACTGCACCGCATGATGAGACTCGCGCACGTTAATATGATACGTACTATCTCGTCTTCTGTCGCATTGCAAGTACATTCAAAGCTTTCCATTCGCGGCTAAAATTTCAATTCTATTTTATTATATTTATTAATAAATAAAATGGACTTTGTGAATTCTTCATGAAAATTGATACATTAATGGAGAGAAGTCCGAGTTTTAAGAGAAAGATAAAAGAAGCAATAGCTGAGCACAAGTTGAATTCAAGAGCCTACAAAGTGTTGTAATAAAAGAAGAAAAAATTATCAAATTTTTAGACCAATTTTTGACCAACTGTCTAATAATATTTAAATAATTTGTTGTAATCTCAAACGTATAGATCTCAGAAAATATTATATAAACACGTTTGATTTTAAATTTGAAATAAAAACACATTTTTCTTAATTTTTCATTTTCTTGAAATGCATTCCCTATACTTCCATACGTTTTACCATTTCACATTCGCAGCATTTTGGTGGGACCTATTCCCCGGGAATAAGGGGTTTTGACTGTACAATACAGACCGATGCATCATCCTGCTTCCATCGTCCCTGCCCTCTCTCTCTCTCTCTCTCTCTCTCTCTTTCTGTGTGTTTCTCTGTATCCAGTTTGCGGTTATGCAAGCTCACGGCGTGCATTGCCAATTTTCTCGACCGGATTGCCCGCAGCCAATGCTCGACCACATGCTCCTTTTCTCGCATACTGCAGCTCTCGCCGTGTCATTCTTTAATAAAAAGGTAGTACTTCTTCCTCGCGCTAGCACCGTGTCTAAGTTACACATATTAACTCGTCGGTGAAGAGACTGCAATCGCAATCTTTCTTCTTGTTTTGCTTCCGTTCGGCTTCTCACGTTCGTTTCGTCTCGCTTCCTCCCGTACTCCGAATACGGATCCTCCGTCTTTCTTCTCTGTGCCTAGCGACTTCTCTCACCTCTCAGATCTCTCTTTTCCTCTCTAGCGTCATTCCTCCGTGCCTCTCTGGGCTCCTACGCCTGAATCTCTTTGCCGATTCGTGTTTCTCTCTTTCTCATATAAGTACGCCTCGAAATCTCACTTGCACGTAGAGATGTACAATTCAGGGTCATACGAATTCAGCCGCTACTCACGTCACGTCAGCGTGCCGACATAGAAATCAGCAGATTCCTTTTGTTTCGCGCCCACCGCGCATTTATTTTATTGCATGCCGTTCTGTGAAAATTTCACAAATGCGTACGTACATACGTTACCGCACAATTTACATCCATAATCGTGCTGTCTGCATGTTTCTTAAACTGGTAATGATCAACGCAAGCGTATCAATCTAGTGGAGATTGCCACACTAGGACAACAAGCCGCAATAAACAGTATAAAAGTAACAAGCGTTATATCTGCCCATTAAAATTAACAATGCCGTAAAAGATTATAGTTACATGCCATAGCGCTTTTATGCGTGGTAACGTTGATTAATTAATAAATAAGAATTTTTATCTATTAACTTTTACAATGAACGAATCAACCCAATCGATCTAGCGACGTTACTAGTCGTTGCTAGACGTTGCAACGAGAATGTCATGAAAACGTTCTCATTAAAATACTTAAATAATTAATGCTTTCAAATTTGGATTCGATTTGTATATCTCAAAAAATAAAATGGCTAATTTTATCTCGGATTATGAAAATACTTTCTTGGAAAAAATACAAGAAATAATCACACAGCTTGCGCTATCGCGCTATCGAGATAATCGGAAAAAGTATTGAAATGGCTACCGTGAGTTTTACAGACTTCAAGATAAAATGAGAAGTTGCATTAACGGTGTAAATGCCGGCATTCGAAAACGACCGTATTGATTTTGATCCAGTTAGAAACACGGCACAAGGAAGAAGTGATATTAGCTTTAACGGTTTTCCGGTGACCGTATGTATTTTTATTAAAACACGTATGCACATTCATTTTTTTAAGATTGATTATATCAAGAATGGATCTATAGATAGATAGTCTTGGAATTTGGGAAATTGCAAAGAAATATAATGATGTTCATCAAAATTACAGTTGATCTATTAATTTTTTTTAAGAAAACGTAATATATAAAATTATGATATGCCAATAATAACATGAGAGAACTAAAAATTTTTAATCTTTGCCACATTTCTTAATTAATTAAATATATTCGCAAAAATCGATAAATAATTTACCCAAGTTCAAATTATCTTTTTATTTAAACATTCTGCATCTCACAACATCGAATTATCAAGCTAACGGAGATTCGTTCCTGCGACATAATAGATATAATATGTGCTCTTTCTTTTTCGCTTCCTCTTTCATTCGCTACTAGTTGTGTATCCACATTCATTTCACCTGCCTGTCTAGAAAATTACGTTGGTCTCTTTTACTTGGATTTTTCATCCCTCTTCCTTCTCTTAAAACCTTTTGCTCTATTTCGCACATGAAAGTAACAAACATGAACTCGTTTAATTTTTTATAATATTGAGATATGCAACCGGATAGGAAAGATGCAAATAAACTAATTTCACAAGTGTCTCCGAGACATTTCTTGCAAAAGTGTGGAAGATAATATTTTTCGAAATAAATTTTATCTTACTGATATTTTATGAAAAAATCTAATTCTTTTCAATATACAGCACTTATAAAGATTATAAAATATATATATTATGTATTAAAAAAGTAAATAAAAAAAATGTCTTCATCAATAAATATTCGAAATAAGATTCAATAATCAAATATATTATTAATCCAACTTCTTTTCTGATTCAAAATTAGTGTTAATCAGATATGACTTGGCTAGTTCCACTCTGTGAATTTCGAGCAGAATTCTAAACACTGACTTTCGGGCAGAAGGAAACTGACGATTATTATTGAGTGCTGCAATTTTCATCAATAACTATATATCTCCATTTTCATATCCAATAAGATCAACACGCAGCCGTTTATAACGCAAAAGCTGTAAATGTCGCTCATGTCAAGTGAATCATTATAAGCGATTTTGAAGGAGAGACGAGAATACAGTCGACACTAAGTCACTGTTGTCCGTCTAATTTCGTCCATGACCGCGTCTTGCTTGTTGCTAGACCGACTAAGAAAGCGAAGACACATCGCGAATGAGAATCTAAGAAAACCGAGGAACGCGCGGCTGTCCGGATGGAATTAGTTAAGATGCATTAAAACGTCGGCAATAATTCGCTGATGAAAATTCGTCGACGCGCTTTGTTATTGCACAAAATTAGCGGTACATTAATGCAGTATATTAATGAATATATTATCATTGTACAATTTATTGAAAAGATAAATAAAAACAAAATAGCAAAAATTAACAAACTGTAATAATATGTATTATAATAAATAATTATTAGGTAATATGTATGCATTATATCAATAATGCGTCACAGTTGTTCAGTATGTCAAAAAGTTCGACTATCTCTCCTCTTTTCAAATTGTAAATGTTCAACTATTATAGTTAATTACAAAATGCTGACACATATAACTTCACATAAGTACAAATATTAACTCTTGAATAGCCACTGTTATTGTTGCGATACATTTTTGTTTTGATGAAAATGATAAATAAACTTTTCTGTCGTACATTAAAGTAGCTATAAAGATAATCGATCACGAAAAATTTACATACAAATTATTATAAATTTGTAGTGTTTAATTCTACGCGCTAATACAAAGATAGTTTCTTTCGAACGAGTATGTTACACAAGACATTTTTAAATAACGTATATAGATATGTAAATGCCAATTACAAAAGTTACGTATGTAATTGATTAGTTTTTAAGTGCATCTTCTGTGCAGCTAAAATAACATGAAACGCAAAAACTAAAATAACTGATTTAATTTGATAATTATCTATAATCATTTGAGGAATGTTATTTTATCATTAGAATTATAATAATTTCAAATAGTTTAATTTGGATACCAAAACATTTTCAATTTATGTATTTGTAATTTGTAAATTTATAACGTACAATTTAATATTATATCATTTTCTAAGACAAAATAGTATAGCTTCCGATAAATAAATAATATTAAAAACATAAAATTTATAACAGACTTGAAAATTTAATATCCTTTCTTGTGTATTCAAAATGTTTCGTGCAATTGCAATGTAAAGAGTAATAATTACTATTTGATGTGAGTGTCGTTTTACTATCCGACAGCTATAGTCAAGGTCTTCGATCGCAAATGCATTCAGTGCGGTAGCCTTGCACTCTCGAACTATATTGACAATAAGAAGAAAACTTACATTCAACGAAAATATTACTTGAAGATATTGCAGGCGTACATGTTTCATAAATATATGCGTTCATTAAATTTATTAGAGGAAGGAATAGGAAACATTTTTGCAAGATAAAAAACGATCTTAATCGCAAATTGATTAAAAAACAACGTAATATGTATATTTATGTTGACTGGCCGCTAATATGTATAGATATATTGAGTATAGATTACTGTAATAGCCAGCATGATGATAAGTATGCCATTTGTGCAAATTTTTGTGCAAACGAGTTAACAATAAGTATAATATAACAAACAGAATTCATTAAAAAATAAACACATATTATACATAAGAGCTATACGTAATAATTATGAAAAACATAATTTCTATAGAATATATAAAAATTTATAAATATTCAATAATATTTTGCACATATAGCAGATAACGATTACAAGTAAAACAACATGCGCATCGAATCAGACTGTATCGCTAAATTAATAAATAATATAATTATAAAAGTATATTTTACAACGTAACTGTAATTGTATTGGCTCGTTACTTAGCTATATTTATCAATAGACAATGCGTTTATGATAGAAATTCATTAACGCAAGCAATAACGATTGTTTGAACTTGGAACAAGCAATCTCACGTGACTGTGCACATTCCAGGAAGATATTATAGACACCAATTAGAGTAAGTACCACCAGACATTAGTTGCGCACGATACATCTGGCAGATCGAGTGTGTCGTCAAAATAGAAATAGGGATAAGATCTGTTTTTTTGTTTGTACAATAAAAAATCGATTGAAGCGATGTGATATCAGATATAAGATTAATCTTTTCTGTCATAAAAAAATTGTATTAAGAAGAAATACTTTGTAACAAACATTCGTGAAATGTTATTTAATCTACAGAATTCTAAATTTTAAAAAATGTTAGATTTTGTTTAATACACGATATACGCGATGATTAATGTTAATATAAAAAAAGAGTATTTTTTTCATGTTATGTACAGCTAATATAGCACTTCGCATATATTGCTTCGTTTCGTATTTTGTGTTGCTTATATTTCTCCTGCCATATACTGATAAATAATATCGGTGAATCAGTCGCAAAAAAACAACGGTGAACCGTGAAAATCTAATTATCCAAGTTAATTGACTGATATTGCTACTATTGCTCAGCAGCGTATTATTCCGCGTGACATGGCACTTTCTGTCGGTGCACGTTTTTTTCTCGCGTGCGCAAAAGGGCGTGCACAAATCGCTCGGAAACAAAAAACTCACCGGCTTTTAAACAGTCGCATCGATACAAGTAATTTAAGATATGGAATATTATCATCATTAATATGTTAGCTTTTTCGCCCGTCAATAGCAATAATCGTCACGCTCATCTGAAAACGCGATTCTTCCACGCGTTATTAATATTTCACGAGACGGACCGCGTGTATCGTGTGCAAATGATCTCGATATACGTGTGTATTTGTGTGTCATATATTATACAGACGTATGAGATACGTATGAGATATTTGCTGTATTTGCAAAGCTAAGTGTTTCTCGTAGATTGCATAGTCATTGAGTATATAGGAGTTGACAGAAAGAGAAGAAGCTCCGCCTTTTTTTTCAATATTTTAATTATTCTAGATGTAAAAACCTTTTGCTTGTAATATCAATTCGGTAATTTAATCATGAATTATTGTAGAGCTTATTGTAAAATATATCGAAACTAACAATCTTTACTTTCTAAATCGTTTGCTTTATCGTCACGATTAATGCAGCCTTAGTAACATTCTTTCCGTTGATTTATGTCGCACTTTATACGCATAAAAGATCAGATTTTACACAATTCGAGTCTGGTGATAAAGCGTAGATTATATTCGCGATATATTTTATTCTTTCATATTTCCATAGTTCGATTTAATGCCATCCATACTTTCTCGAAGGCCGATGTAAATCTCACATTCAAAGATTATTCGGTTCGTTATAAGGTGCTTAATAAAATTGATAGCGTTAAACTAGTAGTAAATATAATTTTAAATAAATCACTGTGTTCTCCAGGCAAATACTGGAGGCAATCTGAATGGATCGTGCCAGATTGCTCGAATCTTTCACCTGCTTACTATCTATGAAAAGCGCCTTTCTAATTTTTCCGACGTCCGACCGAGCAAGATAATGTATATATGTACGTCTGGTGTAACTACATTCACCGCGATCTCGTTCTAAACACATCTCGTTGGTCGACGATACTTACTTCATTTTTAAATAATATTCATTAATTTAATATTTATTATATTCATTAATAATTATTAGCGCCATCTAACTTTTGATCGTACGGAATTATTCATGAATAGATAGCGTCATTATCTCTTCATACACGTTACTTGAATAACTAAGTCGACTGCTACTTGCTTAATGACATAACTCTCGAAACTATCTTAATCTGTTTTTTTCCACGTTCAAGCGAATTTCCGACTTTTGCTTTTTCTCGAAGAGAACGTCGCCGATGCATTTATTATCAACACATATTCGATTTCATGTCATACTATATTAAAGAGTTCTTCTCAATCAATGATGATCAGTGCTTTGTAACTTGATTATTGAAATTGTTTAATTAATATAATGCTTATATAATAATGTGTGTTGCATTGCAGAACTCTATGTATATAAATAGTATATAACTGTACTATAAAAATATACACATTCGAAATTTGCAAAATTGTTCAATTATTGATACAAAATTTTAACAATCATTTATCTGAGTTGCAAATATAGAACTTTCCCCTACTTCGTCCCCGATAGTTACATATCAACATGCGTTGATATATCTATGTGTGATACATGTGTGTATACTATGAGCGTTATGTATGATATCCAGTACATGATCACTAGAGTGCACTTGCACAAGGTCAATCGTCTCTTCAGTGATTCTAACACGTTATAAGTGGCCAAGATTCAGCGTATATGCGCAGTAAGTCTAGCGAATTCGCGATGTACTAGCAATCCGTAATAATATTATCCAACGAAAACGCATTCTCAGGAAAACGCGAAAATTTTGTCTTTGTGACGCAATAAATTTTATTGATTCTCTCAAACAACATTAAAGCACAAATGTCGAGAAACATGTTTACAACAATTAGTTTGTTTACAAAGAATTATTAAAAGAATTTTTTGAAAAATGTCACAGCTAATACTTTCTGCTTCTCCGATTTTTTTCAAAATTGTGATTTTGAAAGCATTGTTCAGACGTGTATAAGATACACGATAGATACGTAAAATACACTGCAGTAGATATAACGGAAAGATTAGCAGCGATACGGCTGACGCGACAACATCAACGCGAGATATTTTCGCATCACGTTGGTTGCGCGTAGTACGTCTCTCGGTTATATTACGTCAAGTTGGACCGATCGTAAGCGCTAAGTATCCGTGCCTAGCGCGTGCCAAAAGTATCCGTCTGAGGATATATGAAAATATATTTTCGCGTCGCAGCATGAAGCGACCGTTACACGCTCGCATACACGAACACGTCTGCCAGCGGATGTGCGTATACTTTCCTGTCAACGGTATCGCAATCACGTTATCATGCTTTTACGCAGCGTAGTCATACGCGGCCGTAGCAGCGAACCGATAATTACATTCACATACTTTAAATTATTTAGTATCTTCTATAATTAACACGTATTCAATTAGTTGCATATCAAATAATAATTCTAAACGATCGGATTTCTCTCATTAGAATTTGCACAGTAAACAGATTATCGATAAATCTATTCAATTTGCTTCTTTTGGCGGCTTAGATTGGATGCATTTTAATTGTATAGACATGACATAGCAAATTCGTCTTCTTTGCTGATACGATCGTATCGACATGTAATTTTATTCGCATTAAGCATAATTTTTGTTACACTGTAACTGTACAAGGCTATGTCGATCGCAGTAACGAGCTCTTAATAATCTTGCGACCTGGATTTGAAAGTATCAAAGGAATGCCGTATTTAAATCGATATTTATATTTACACGATGCAAAACATTCTTTTTTATTTTTTGTGGTTCAAATTATTTCTCGTAAATGAGCGATCAAGTATTTCAGCGTCAATTTTATTTAATTCAATTTAATTTAATTTAAATGAGTCTAACATAAATAAATTTTTATTAATTGAAGCAATTTATGGAAAACTCCCAAAAACATAATTTTTATATTAATTTTTACTAAATAATCGATCGCAATCCACGTATCAATTTCAGTGTTTCAAGAATAACATATGCAAGAGATTATTGCAACACATCATAAGTTTATAGGTATTAATAGTTCTATGACGAAACGTAATCTTGAAAAATTATTACTATATATATATATCTATAAATATATCTATAAAAATATATCTATACTATATATATATCTATAAAAATATATCTATACTATATATATATCTATAAAAATTATCCTAAATGTCTACAATAATCCGATTAGATAGATTAAATTCATTGTAATGTGCTTATTTCAACTATATGGCGGCTACATTGATATGTGGGAAGTAATTAAAATGCATCGTATGCGCATTAGTATCGCTGACTTATTATTTGCACTAGACTGGCGCTGCTACCTCTGCGCAGTTATTACTCTTATGGCAAAGCATTCTTAGCTTCTCCACGAGGAGTATCATTAATCTCTGACACGTGCGCAGAGGTGTGGACATCCGCTATTTAACTGAATGTCATTCCGATGCGGTTAGACTTGTCAGACACGTGCGTGCATGTTGGTTATACGTCAAATTAGTCAACGAAAGACGCACGTATTTTTTAAGGAAGCAAAGCGATCATATTAATTAGGATATCCTCATTTATTAAATGCATTCCCGCAAAATCCGTGTAAATAAATCACGTTTGGAACGTTCCGAAATTATACATTAAGCTATTATAAATAAAATTTATTAATAAGTAAAAAAATTTTACTTATAGCTTAATGTATAGTTTCGAAATAAAGCTTACATTTTAAATTATTACCGCTCTGAATAGGTTTTTTTTATACTTTAACTGACGACTTTCTCATTATAAACAAATAAGCATCATTTATACTATACACCTATGTTATGTTATTATTTCTATATTAATTTTGTCACAAATATTTGATACTCATATAAGTTCATGTTTTACGTGCTCTATTAATAACAGCGTGTAACCATGTGAGACGTGAAGCTGTTAATCGTCTACTTGCTCGTACCATCATCGTTTAAATGTCATTTTTCACGTCGACTTAAATGTAGTGCTCCAACCGAGCAAAGAAGATCAAGATTGTATTGATTCTATGCGATGTCTATTCCAAAACAATAATGATCGGGATTAATGTAATTAATAATTAATATAATTTAATGAAATATTTATTACGCGACGAATAATTAGCAAGTCTGTGATAGTGATGAGTTTATAAATAACAAACTTATAAATAAACAATAAATAGTTTGAGCGATTTGTAATATTTCGATAGAACAAACATATATAGTCGATTAGCTATTTAACACATCACATGTCTGTTTTCTTTTAATTATTTAAGCATCTCACTTTCGTGAATTTATCTCTAAATATAAAACTTGATCACATGACTTACGACTGTTTGAATATATTAATAGCACAAAGTTTTAATTAAGATTAATGAAGATTTAAAAAATAAAAATATTAAAATTATTGATGCTACAGTAACAATCTCAAATCTTCTTTATAGAAAGAACGAATTTAAAGTTGTAAGAAAATATGTAATTAAGAAACAGCGTGTTAATTTCGAGACATAAAAGTGCAAAGGGGGAAAAAACCCCTTTTAAATTTTAATTTTTAGAATTCAAGACGCGCAAACTACTACTACTAATACTTGACAAAAAATATAATTATAACGTAAACATATAGATAAAATTAAATTCAGTCTCATGCAAAAATATATCGTAATATTTATATGAGACTGTGTCATGAGTCTTATTACATACGCGCATCGCCTGTACGATTTGCAAGATTTGCAGCGCTAATACTAATCATCAACAACTTTGCTGTTGAATGCGACACAGTGCAATAGTGATATTACAAGTTTTAAGCTGCCGCAAATCGTTCGTCGATCGTTAAATAAAAATATTTCGCAACGGTTCTGGGCGAATGGTCAGTGATCCGGAACCGAGGCGATTTTCAACGAAAAAGAGGTTTTGTTCGAGTATTGATTATCCACGGTCATAGTTAGCAAAAAATCATCGTACCTTCCTTTGACACCTTGGACCGCTTCTCACGTTCTTCGGGATAAGACAACCGGATCTGCAGCTCATACTTTAATAGTCGATAAATCTGTATCTTTTTTTCCCTCAAGCTTGAGTCTGCTAAAAATTTCTATCAGAATATTCAAGTGGTTTAACAAACGTTTTGTTTAATAAACACTGTTTAGATACTCATTTATATCATACTTAATAGCATATTCTTTTTAAAATACGGAAATTATCGGAAATAGAATATTGACCTTGGGTGTACTGAACTAGATGTAGTGGCAAAGATCATTTTCGTTTACGCTGGCTGTTATCCAATAGTAAAATTAAGCACTCAGAGAGTTGAGACGAGTATGTAATGACGACTACATTATAATTGCAGAAATATCCGGCAATGATTCCTGCTTGGCACAACGGTTCGCACATTTATTGCGAAGTATTTTAGGTGGCAACGGTAATATGTTACTTTTGCATGTCAGGTCAGTTCTAATATAATTGTATGTAAAATGTATTATTGGCAACCTCCCATTCAGGTTCGCAAATTAAACATTTTTTATTCGTCGACATAATCTTTTAAGATGTTTCATTGGCGAAGTAAATAATGGAAGTTAAATGAGTCAAATTGATCAGTTTATTTATTATTCTGCACATAATCCTCACCTGTTTTTTGGAAATACTATTATTCCTTATTTCGATTGTCGAATTATACAAAATCGTCAATATATATTATTTTCAAGCAACGTTTTTGTTCCAATGTCTTTCGATGCGAAGGAAAATCTTCAGGTGTAGAAAATCATCAATAGCCATGTATTATCGGCCCCTTTTTGCCATTGCGTGTACAACAGCGAACAAGAAGCTTTCTCATGAAACGTCTCAGTCTGTGAGAATACCATGGAATTAAAAATGTTTGGCGTGACATAGAACTTGCTGTACTTTAAAGGCCGCAACACCAAACAGGTTCTCACGTGTTTGCGTGATCTTCGTGATATAGCGAAGCAACATCTTCTGCGACGAGATTAAAAATGTTTCTTCCGAGACGAGCAAACCAAGATTTTTTTATTGACTTTTCTGGTATCTTCCTCTTGTAGTTTTCTTAAGATTATCTTCGCGTGTTCCGAAGACATTAAATAATTTTGCAATTAAGCACTTTATAACAAGGCAATAGTTTGCATCTCAGGATATGATCACAGATAATTACTGAGAATGTATTTTTCCACGGATATCAAATACGTGAAACAGAGTTCGTCTCAAGTACGAGAATCGTATCGAAGTTGGCAAGGTTCTTGAGAAAAGAAAATAAACACATGTGACTCATAGCCACATTTAATGGCATGTATTTTAGAAATTATGGATAAATTATATCTATCCTAGTGTTTCTTCTGCGAATTTTTGTATTTTTTATTTAATGTAGTGATGTAGCCACATAAAATGGAAATTATAAGATAATTTCTTGATTGAAAAAAAATTGTTCTGCAATGTGTCAAATATAATAGCAATAAAATTTTCAAAGTTTCAATACTTGTGCTTTTAATATTTAATATGCCAATTTCGATTTATTTTTCTGACATCCGCAAACATTTAGTATATCTTCTTATTGCTGCACTGGTTCCAATTAAATTTGTACCGATTTTTGAATGCATAAATTTGCATTAGAAAATATAATAGCTAAACTTCTAGCTTTACTCAACTTTATTACTCCATTCATATAGGAATCAGAATGAGTATTGTTAAAAAATAATTAACAACTTCGACAAGAATTTGACGAATGATGTCAAGATTGGAAAATTTAAAGTTTCAATTATGTGTAATTCAAGATGGAAATAAATAATATTGAAATGAAAACCGAACATATATTAAATATATAATTATGAATAATAAAATTATATTTTGCGCGATACCCTGGCGAATCATTTTCAAATGATGAATTATTGTAGCTATAAGAAAGAAAAATTCAAATTACTACTTCTATAATATTAAATTCATTACGTATAAGTAAGTAAAATTTTTTATTTAAATTTAAATATTTTACATTTAACATTATTTGCTAAAATGGTTATCATTATTTTTTTTAAATAAAACATTTTTTAAATATTTAGATCATATGTAATATTTCTAAATCGTTGATTTAAAAATTAAAAAAAAATTGACATCTACGTTGGATACTGCTTTTCTCCAAAAGTGTTTTTTTTTTCTTTACCTTGACGAAAATATTTAAAAATATCTTACCTTGATAGATGTACGTTTTAAAATATTCCAAATGGGCGTCCCATGTAATTCCCGCGCTACTGTCAAAGCCGTATTTGTCGAGGGTGGCGAGGATAGACCATATTTTTTTAGGATTTTCCCAGATCGTTACAGAATGGCTCATCTCCATCAAAGTATAGTGTAATAAAATGTGGAGGTCACCTGAAATTCAAATGTGAAAAATTTAAATGTGAGAGGAAGATGTTGTGATCAACATGTACATAGAACATTAAAAAATTTGGAAACAGTGCACAGGCAAAATTCGACAAAGAATTTCTGATTGTGAGAAATGTAGTTAGAAAAAAAAAATGTTTTCAAAATATATAACAAACTTTTATTAAAGATTTTTTAAATATATTAATAAAAAGAGACTTTTTTTTAACTAAAAAGTTTGCTTTCAAATTTTCAAACGGTAGTGTAAATAAATGCATCCACGGATATCTGAATTGAGGGTATATGTGGAGAGGGTTAATAGTGGATTAAAGATAAATGAAGTCTAAGGCCAACAGAATCGCGGACAACAATTCTCCAATAATTACGTTATGATATATTAGACCGCAATACATATTGCGGCAACCAATGGCGCATTTAGCTGTTGTAGCTCCGCCTACTAGGGACTCCCAGATCGTTTTTAAAATAAGGAAATGGCCCCTTGCCTTTCGTGCCCTCACCCCCGTCCATTCTTGAACACCATCACTGCCCCACTCCCAGCTAATGTCGATAGCTCTCCCTTTTCCTCCCTCTACTGCTGAGAAGCCGACCCGTACGACCCAGCGGAATAGACAACGGCGCGATGCAGGTGCCGCGCCGGGACGCTTGGCGTTGGTTCCCTCCTTTTACGCGCCCAGGTGTATCCGGCCAACCACGTGCTGCTATGCGCGCGTGTGCACATGACGAGAGCGAGAGAGGAAGAATAGAGAGCGATGGGAGGAGCCGAGACAGGGAAGGGTTCTGGGACGGAGCCGAGGACGAGGAACCCGTCGATATGGAGAAGGGGTTTAGTAGCCTTTTGAGTTCGCGCGCGCGTTTTGACCCACTGAACTACATAATACTCTACTGAAAAGAGCACTACTTATACAATATTCCCATGTATCAAGAGTCACGATAGTGTCTTCTGCCAACTGTTTCAAGTGGCGCAAGACACACACACACACACACACACACACACACACACACATTGGGTATCTATCAAAATTTACGTCGAGGGAGAGTATCATCACGTGACAATGTTTCATTTCAAGAATTATAATTTTTCTTGTACTTCTTTTTCGCCTAATTGCACCATGAGCGAAAAAGGAACGGGAAAACTGAAATCTTTCCATTTCTGTTCTCTAAACCTCTATTATACTACGAACTTTCACCAGACGTCATTTTGCATGGGATGCACTATAATACGCGAAAAGGAGGACACCGCAATATAACGAATGTAATAGTCTAGCCTATTATTAACCATTATTAATGCTTAATTCTAAAGCAATCGTACGGTTGATGATTTAACCTTTCAATATTTCATTCTGTCCGTAATTTAAATTACTAACATTCACTACATTAAAAATTAAACGCTCAAATTTGACAAACGAACATGATAAGATGTATACAATATATTTAAGAAAATGTTTCGGAAATTAGGCTTTTGAGATATAAACTGCTCAAAAATTAAATTCAATTCATCCATTTGAAAGAAGAATGCACGTATATAATTTTGCATAATATTCTAAGAAAAATTGGGTTATCTACAAGTTAAATTCAGTTATATACATACCTAAAGAAAGAAACTTAGATATTGAAACTCACACTTAGAATTTCAAACTGCAATGAACATTATATAACATTAGCAAGCATATCCTAAGAACTCATTGACATTATGAAGACTTTTCAAAAATAGAAAATGCATTTATTACATAAACTTCTGTATGTATGATTTCACCCGCTTACTATATACTTTTACTTTGTGATAAGAATGGTTCTCATATATCAACCGAAGGAGAACGCATTATCGCGGGTTTAAATCCACTCTCGTTGCTATGCGATTCTCAGTAATCTACGTTCGTGTTATCGGCGACAGGATCGATTACGTAATATGAGGGGAGCTACAAACGATATTATTCGGTTCCGTGAACGGTGCGATAAAACAGATGCGACAGGATGAACTGTTACGCATATCTCATCATGATACGTTTACATTTACTTCTTACCCGAATCTTTTCGTGGAAGAGAAACGGAGAAATATATAGTTAGAATGCGAGACCGATGAAATAGACCCGATAATATTTAGATGTATGTCTTTGGTGAAGACAGAGTCTTTATGTTGCACGATAATGACAACTGTTATAAATGATTTTCATAACAGTATTTTGATTATATTGATCTCGTATGAAGAAACATGATCCACATTCGCGTGTAACACTTGTTAGGAGGAATAATTTTATTTTGTAGTCGGTATTCAATCCTGACTTTAGCTTTTTCGTAATCTTTTTTTTAAATATAAAAATCTTCTTGATCTACTATTTCGAAGTTATATATTTACATTTATGACTAAATTCATGTATATACGATATATACGAGGATAGTCTGAAAAATTTTGAGGAATATAATATGAAGAATAGTTTTAACGAATATAATTCCATCTTCACGTTGAGGCTCAAGATTACCCTCGTATTTTCAATTAGACACTTTCAAAATAAACATGTATGCAAATCTATTTAAAGTGCATTATTTAAATCGTGATGTATTAAAGCAACAACTTTATTAAATCAAATTTGATTCTGAAGATATAAAAAATATATATATATTAAGTAAATAAAATAAAATAAAATGATATTGTATTATTAATTCTACGAGAGCTGCTCTTTTCGTATCCTTTTCATCCTTTGATCCGATGCACATGATAAATATCATGTGTAACCTATTATACTATCTTATCGTCGTCATTAGCGTTATTAGATCATAAAAAAGTAGTAATTAGCAAGCTTCGATCTGTTCGACCAACAAAGACGATTATGCGAGTTTTATAGCAATGGACTCTTTGATCACACGAGAGCGCTCGTTAAATTGATGCCGTGTCAGTTTCATCCTTAACGAAGGTAGAGCGTCGCCGACTTTGTTAGATCCTCGTAAAACGTCGTGTTCCTCAACCCGTGCCACGAAAAATTTCTTGAGGTCGGAGTGTACGTCGTAAAAAAAACTAACTATGAAACGCCGCCGCTCGTAAAACTGTTTCCGAGACCGCGGGATCAGCATGAACGTTAACCCGAAAAATCTGAAAGTTCGATTCCACATGGTGAATTGTGCCGCCAGCAAACTTTAATCCCCTAAGTCATTATTGCTTCTTGTTGCTATCAAATGTAAATCGTGCGTCCGACATATAAAAGGATCGTAAGACCTCCGTCGTAAACTCTGCTGTTCTCGCGGTTGAACAATTTCACAACATAAATTATCTCCAAAATTACATGACTCAAAGAAAAATATATCGCATAAGAAATCGAATGGAATAACTTAAAAAAAAAAAAGAAAAAGAAACATAAAAAAGGCAATTATTAATATTTAATCTAAATTTCTTTCTTATATCTATAAGTGATTTGGTCAAAGATACTTCCAAGATTGTTACATTTAACTATTCTAATATTAATCATAACAAATCGGTCCCTTGCGTGTCAATGACAAAGGTGTCCAGCAGCAGGTAGAGCAGTAACGATCGTTTTTAACACGCTGACACGTTAGTCGAGAGGATCTGCGTATTTCGAGTTTGTCACGGACGAGGAGCTCGTATTGCACAGTCAAACGTGCCTCCCTCATATGTGGATCGTGGTTCAGCATAACGTTGGACACGACATTGCATCACATATAGCATGCAGGGGTTGCTACGGGAGCGAGCTTTGTAGCAATGATACCGTTGTGTCACCGCGCGTAATCGAAACCAAGCATCGCCGTCGCGATACGACTGAGGGTTCGTTTCATCGACGAAAAGTGCGTTATTACCATGTGAATACAAACGCAACCTAACCATATAGACAGCGCTATATATATATATATATATATATGTATGTATATAATTTACAAGTTATTAATTAGTTATTAATTAGTTAGTTCATTAATTTAAAATAATCTAAAAAATACGATAGGCGTAATTAATAATTATTCTTACGTTGACACAAAAACTCAAACATACGTCAAATACTAAAGTTAGTTATAAATATTCGATCGATACTATCTTTGTTTTACGAATATCATATTATTTCAATAAATACAACCGAAGTCTCTCTGCAACAATTCCTCCGTCGCCTATAAAAATAGTAAACGCGGAATCGCAATAAGTTCTAGCGGAAAGAGTCGAAGGAACGGTCATGAACGCAGCGGCTTTTACGAGACACGACATTTCGAAAGCAGTAAAATTCTATCCTGTCAAGCGTTCGCATAAAATTCTGGCTCGTCAGCCACTGTGGCGCAAACACAGGGGGTGTAAGGAGCGTACTCCCGATTTGCGAAAAGAAGAGAAAGAATGGATGTAACCATAATTCCATTGATCGCTTAGGCAACGTGGGTGGCGTTAGAGAGGATGACGTTCTTCATTAATGTCACTCATGTGTTTACAATTTGCAACGTTGTATTACTTTCAATCGTAAAAATATCTCTCGTTAAAACAAGTGCTTCCCTTCTTCAAACACATAGAGCAAATATTTTTCTGTATTAATCAAATTTCGCTTTCTTTTTCATAACTATGAATACGTGAAGTGTATCTTACGAAAAAGCGCATCCTACTACCTATCCACATTTGCCTCTCCGCATCTACGAAATTCGCGCCTCTTAATTAAAATTTTAAACGTGTAACGTATGTTAAAAATAAGAGAAAACTTTTATTTTTAAATACACTCCAATAAAATGTATTCCCTCCAAAAAAATTTATTCCATCAATCCATTAATTCAATAAGTTGATTATAGACTTAAGACAAATTGGATCAATATAATTTACAATGAGTTCTAAGAAGGACACTATAGTTGATTGTTATTGCGTATCATAGATCTTTCAATAAAAAAAAAAAACGATGATAACACGTATCAGGACGAAATAGTTGTGCACGTATCACTACTATAGCGGCAACGTTGTCTACCGATGCGCGAACGACGTACAATGCAGAACGAAAAAGAGAGAGTGATGCAGACGAGGCAACGAGAGCGAGACGAAGAAGCCATAAACACACCCGGAGACTGCTCGAGATGCCGCGAAGATCGTTGCCCTCTCGGAAGAGAAGGCGAAGGTCGTAAAGATTTTAGGACTCTTTGGACACGCGAAGTTGGCTCGCGCGGCGCTTCGCAAGAATGAAAATGAAGCGTCCTGGCCCGCGTTTCCACCGTAAATTCCTTCGTTTCTCATGATTCGCATCAAGTAAGTATCGACCGAGAAAAAAAGGTATGAGAAGAAAAAGGGTTGTATAGCGCGTCACGGCGAGTGCTCGTACATGTGCTCGTATGCAAGTGTGCACTGTCGTTGTCAACCACTGGGCACCATAATATTTTATGACATTTTTGTAATAGTGGTAGGCTGCCTTGCATAGAGAAGGGAAATACGAGGGGGGGGGGGAGAGAAAGTGACAGATCATTTAACCCCGTATCTCGTAAAAGAGAACCGGCTCGACTCGCTAGACTGTGACCAACTTTACTACCCACCCCGCGCACCCTCCTTTCTATCGAAGTCCTGCTATCAGGTGGCCAAAGCGTACTCCCCTCTATCCATGACTAAACCACCTTCAAAATCGTTTCAATATATGCGACTTATATATTTGAGCAACCACACAAAAATTGCATATCAAGCTTTCGCTACATTAAATTTCTCTCTACATTTCGATTTTTACGAAAATCTAATGTACTCACATTTGGAGATTTAATTGTTTCGATTCTACTCAAAGCTAATCACAATGACTTTTTTGCCTCTATAATTATTGTAATTATTAATAATAATGATAAAATAATTAAAGATTTATGTAAAAATTTTAATTAAAAATAAAAATTTTCAGAAAAATTTGTCAAGAATTAAAAAACATTAAAATATTTATAAATGTTAAAAAATTAAAATTACAGAAATAAATTTTTAATGTAAATGATTTCTGATTAATCTGATTAATTCAATCAATAAACCAAACACGTATAACGTTAAAACAACGCGTTCGATAGTTTACTATCAACACTATACACGATCGAATGACAAACACTTTGGATTGAACAGACCGCTTTTACAGCTTTCTGCTCCGTCACGCTTGATCGTCTGTCAAGCATCGCGTGCTATAACAAATTGGGACGCATTAAAAGTGCTACTTACAGACAGTTACGCGAGATAAATCAATCTGTTCTATGGAAGAATGTAATCGAGCGTGTTTAGTGAAGACATCGTAGCTATAAAACGTAAGAAATATCCGAAATTTCCTCTTCTTCGAGATAAAGAAATGCAACAATAAAGAAACAATGACACAGAGTCGAGAAAAAGAAGACAAAAGTCATTGTAGTATCATCACATCTGCGCAATGTCTAACGTTAAATGAAGATGGAAAATTGAATTTTTGTCGATGTGCACTGTAGATTATATCGTCGCCAGCGAGTCGTAACTTTCGCATCAGTGACATGACGATGGTAATAACTAAGATCGGGACAAAGGATGGTTTCATCATGACAGAAGAGTCAAACTGATGCGGGAAAAGCCACTCGACTTGCTAACGCAAGATTCCCTAACAGGCTTTTGACGCTCGCATCGTAATCGTAAAGTCAACGAAGCAAAAATTCTGCGAATATAATCCATGTGAGATGTTGATCTGTCGAGTCATATTTTGTACGTTTGTCATAGACATGATAAGAAATAAGAAACAAGATCGATATCGTATTAAATATAATCTCGAATTTTTTCAAGTCTAAGAAAATTATTTATTTTCTACTTACTATAAATAGAAATATACTTTCAATTAAAAAGGTATGTGTAGCTCTTGCAAAATGCTTTGTTGCGTTTTTGATTGAACGTTTTTGAACATTATTGATACATTATTACGAGAATTATAGTGAATCAATCACGTTAAAACGTCGTTTGAAAACTGATATAGCGTATTATAATCCGGTTCATACCGTGATGTTTTAATCGCAAATTATACTCTCTTTATCCTTCAGCAATGTATACCGAGACGTTCACTTCTGCGTGTGGGCAGCCATTATTCACCTCGAACTAATCGCAAACTTATTGCCTGTTAATAGTGTTTGTACGATAAAGCCATAAAGCAAGCGCCTTGTGTGTGCCTTGCACGTAGGAAAGGCTATGAATATCTTGATCAATTTGATAATTCATCGCGCAGCGACGATAATTTATAACATCAAAAATCAAAACTAATCGAAACTGAGGACATAAAAAATTATAGTTATTTCATATTATAGTACAAAAAACTATATGTAAATTAACATTTTAAATAATAACGAGAAGAAAACATCAATAAAAAATGTATTATGTTATCAGAAAATATAAACATATAAAGGGCAACGTGATTGAGATAAATAAAAAAAAAATTGATATAAATAAAAGTAATAATATTAAAAAGAACAAAATTTTCATACAATTTCGTGCATATTTAAACGTATTATTTAAACCTTTAGAAATTCTTATTCCACAATTGATTCACATCTAGCTAATTAATTAATGTATAATACAGTTAAAATAAGTCTTGTTTGTGTTCTTAAAAATTTCAAAACGATTGCTACTTATAAGAGGCAACTTGCTACATATTATGGCCGATAGATTGATTCTTATAAATGCCGATACAAGATCCGTGATACAACAGTAATCATTCGTCAATCAGTATCGATTATTACGATACATTTTTAGACTTAATGTTAGTCCTATGTGAATGTCATTAATATTAGGCAAAAATAAAATTATCTTAATTAGAAATTCATGAAAATCTATATCTTAACATCAGGCCACATTTGAGAAAATATACAAATACAAATTTGAAAGATAATGCAAGTACATGAATATATTACTCTATTTAAGAATTCCTACGGTAATGTCTAGTCAAAACATATATCTTTGCAATTGCTCATTGCACTATGTGTTTCTTTTCTTCTAATATAATATTATTATTGTAACACTAAAAATAAGCGGAGAATGTCATAAATGCCACCTCAAAGTGGCACGTGCATCCTTGAAAATAGCAGTTCTATTTTTAGAGTGTGCCATGCCATAAATTTATTCCTCTCGGTTTGATCAAAAGACCCACAAGAAAGATTACCGAATTTTGTAAGTGGTTAGTCTAAACGAAATGTCATCACACGACCAAGTGAGAAAGGAAACTGGCATCGAGATTTACGAGTAGGATTTTCGGTGAGGTCTACTGAAGAGTTAACGATCATAAAAATCTCAATGATGATCAGTATGAGAATACGAGAGTTCTCACCGTTTCTTTCGATGTAACCGCAAACGGTTTCCCTCCGATTAACTTTCCGAGAACGGTAATAGGATCATTTATATGTGTAAAACGTATAGTTAAAAATCTGTGGTTTAGATTTCTCTTTCTTGGAAATATCTTTCGTTTCATACTCTAACTAATTAGACATAGAAATATAAAATAACTTGAAAAAAAGCATGGTAATCTTCAAAATAGCAGCATATTCAGTAGTCTCGAAAGAAACGTCTATCGATTAATTTTATGTATATACGTATCAATAAATTATAATTGATATTGTACGAAGCTATAGTTTAATAGGAAAGAATCAATCATCAATCAGTTATATTTATCGCAGCAAAGTAAGTAATAAAAAAAGAAATATATTCGGCTGTTTTATCACGATTGCTATCTGCGTGTGTTCGTGCATGTTATCTGATGAATTAATATTTCTTTAACCTACCAAGAAATCACGCGCGACGGAAATTAATCTTTATGATTGATCAAACGCTTGCAATTAAGAAACAAACTATCCAACAAACAGACATACGTTTGTTTTATTGAAAGAATAAAATAAACTCGGCTAAACATAAAATTTCCTTAATGTCAAATTTTAATCTCTCATCAAAATTTTTGGATATCCGAATATCGCTATTAAAAATCATACTATATATTAATTATATTGGATATAATTAAATTGTTATATTATATTGTTAAAGAAATTACTTATATCAAAATTATAAGTAAGACAATAGTGCGAGAAACAACATATATATATATATATATATATATATATATATATATATATATATATATATATATATATGCGTAAGACATTCTAGATTTATATTTTGATGTCCGACTCAAAATTATCGGATGCACAAAGCAACAAACTTCTTATTTAATTTAATTATCATAAAATAACAAACACACATTATAGTTTTTACTCTAGTATTCACTCTAATAGATTACTCTAAAATCTCTAGATACTATATAGGAATGACACGACGAGCGAGATGTTGTTAAAAGCGCGCATTTAATGTTTAGAAATGCAAGTTCGTAAAGGCAAACTTTATAACTCGTCGTAATCACCCCTGGAATTGAGATATAATATCTCCACGACGTGATGCCGACTTTCTGTATTATTGGGTGCCGCGTCACTTTTCCATTATCATTGATCATAATACCACGAGAATATGCCTGTGTTAATTTCGGTGGTTAACCCCAGTGGTCAAGACGAGCACGTATACGCTATAAATTAATTCGCGCGCATTTATGGTCGATCCTGACAATGCACCTTGGGACTTACGTTAGTAGCCCCATATTAATAAGCGAGCACGTATACGCTATAAATTAATTCGCGCGCATTTATGGTCGATCCTGACAATGCACCTTGGGACTTACGTTAGTAGCCCCATATTAATAAGCGAAATTCCTAATGATTTTCCAAATTCATGTAAATTAATTATTCTTTTCTTTGCTTTCTCGAAAAATGACTCAAAATAATATATTATTTTGCACATCAGAATTACACGAACAAAGGCGTCATGTGATGGGAGAATGAGTTCAATGATAATCGTACCATTCACGAGAATGTGTCGCCCGTCTTTTCCACCTCATTTCTCTGTTCTCGTAAAAAGACTTTACAATCCCGCTGTGATATTATCCCAGTGAAATTGTACATGCAGGTGCATACTCACTCACTTACACACACACACACTCTCTTTCTTTCTCTCTTTCGCTTGCTCATTCACTCGCTCGCTCTCTTCTTCTCTAGGAAAGATCACATTGTCAATTCAGATTTAGTGGTTAGTCCTGCACACAGATTTTCGCTTCCTTCAACCCATTTACCGGGAACAAACTATTTTGTCCAAAGCGAGCAAAATAACGATAACTTTTAAAAACGAGCTGGATCGTAAAAGCAAGAGCTCCTAGGTTTCGGCTTTGGTTATAAGTTCGTATTATATTAGCCGAGTTCGCATGGCTCGCCAACCAATGGAGACGCTCGTAAAACCAGGGTTAACATTCGGTTGGGTTGTCAAGTGAAAGAGTGGCTTGAATTTCGTTGGGATCCCTGCGAACGACGTTATAAGTACGTTTGTTCACTTATACACCGAACACTTGCGCTCCGATCTTAGAGACGACAATGACAAACGCGATGCGATGAACGCGTGGGCTTCCCACATAGATTGTTGAAGAGCATAATATATTATAAATAACTGACACAATCATTATCTAAAAAATTTTCTTACCGTCTAATCTTTCGACTAATTTTAAGTTTATAAATCTTTGAATATTCTTTTCTACATTACGTAATTTGATCTTTTTACATGTATATGATGTACAATACATATGAGTTATTTACGTGATATACATATATGTATGTTATTTGTTCGTAAGCGAAAAGTTCTAGCTGACATATTTCGATTTCGATAGAGAAAAATCTCCGTAAGAGAAAAATCCATAAGAAAAAAAAATTCCGTAAGAATGAGGCAAATAAAAACGAAGTGAAAAAATTGAGAATATCAATCATACTGGTCGATTTAGCAATCTCGGAGACAGTATGAGAATTGTTCCTCCGTGAAAGACGATCTCTATTTCTTCGTCGAATGACATTTTGATGCTCGGTACGATATAACGGTTTAAAGTGTACGCGTGAGGGTAAGCAATAACCTTCTTTGCTTGAGTGCACTGTGAATGCCGATCTTTGTTCCTAGATTCCGCAACGGAGGAGGTCTCACTATCTCGCCACTATAATTTATTTTATAAATTTATTTCGCTTGATTACAAGGATAGAACGGTACCAGGAGCGAATTGCAGCCGGCTACTACCACGGTTTGTGAACTTTGACGTTCCATCGTATTTTTGCAGGGGTCGCCCGGTAAAAGGCCGAATAACTGCAGAATCGTGACGTTTGCTGCGTTCCTAACTGCACTATGTGCACAACGTAAAAGTTGCACGTGAATAACAAAGTCTACGGATCGCTATTCCTTGCATTAAACCGTTATAATGTTTAGATCTTTTTTGTTTAATGAACAGTTATGCACGATTTATATCGTTGAATTAAACTGACCACCGCTAACCCGCACGCACGCCGCCATTATATATCGGATATCCACACGAACTTTTAAACAATTGCATCATGCTATCGTCCCTCGCGATATAATTTCAAAAAGAAGTACTAATATCTTTCTTGTTGCTATTATCGGAAGAAAAAATATCCATTCTAATGTTCAAAGGAAAGTTTGTTACGTAAATGACTATCTATAAATAACGTTATTATCAATTTTATTTTAGCTTCTATTAAAGTCATTCCGAAGAAATGCAATTCTAAATGTCGCAACACCGATTTAATGTCAAAATAATCTAGAAATCACAATACATTAAGACAATCGCTTTTTCTATCTCTCTTCATTTTCTTCACCGTATTAATTTTAATATTAATAATATTAAAAAAGTTAAAATATCCGATCGATTGTGTAATTTGTATCTATCGATAGTTAAATGTCTTTCTTTTCTTAAATTTTGAATCTTAATATATTTGTTGCCGATATAAAACAATTTCATTAATCTCAATGAAACATACTGGATGATGATAAGCTTTAATTGCATTCAGAAATCGAAAGCATAAAAATTTACGCAATATTTTGTGTTAAATTAAACGCTGTTAAGTAAAATTTCAAACAATGTAACGCTGAAGATGTGTTACTTCCAATAAAGTATACTTTACAAATACATGGAAGATGAGAGATAGGATATATGGAGAAGAATATGTGCAACAGGTAGGCAATCTCAGTTTTCATCGCGTACATGTATGTATGTTCAATGTACACAACAGTAAATAGATGATCAATATCCACATTAAGACATATTTTTGCAGGATGTATATGTATATATATATATATATATATATATATGTATGTGTGTGTGTGTGTGTGTGTGTGTGTGTGTGTGTGTGTGTGTATTTTCGAGTACATTGAACTACATTAACTTTATACGCGGTACGATTCTACATGAACCAATCTTATTATCATGATGTTTGATTATACCTTCTCTGTTCCTACTAACCACACTATAAAATATCACTTCGTGACGCAAAGGTCGCAATACTGTTGGCTAAATAATACGTTATAGTGTGTGCCGATACAATCTGAGATATTCAAATGCCAGACAAATTTCATCTTGTACATGAGTATGTTAAATAACATAAAGGACCGAGTGAATTCGTGACGATGTGATGCAAACATGGTTTTAGATTGCTGCAAACCATGCTATCACTATAGCATAAGAACAGTTCACCGTGACTCGACAGAGACATCAGCTAACCATGTATTTTAAATTTAATTTGTCGTGTCATTCGCAGATGATATAAGTATTCCTGTCTTTCGTTGTATCCATTTTGCATAGTTTCACACTCATAGTTTTTGCACGAGTTTCATATTCGTACTTTATAGTATATAATAAATTTCTCACTATTTATATTACAATAATTATTAATAGTTACTAATAGTAACTATTCGCAGAATATTCTGAAGATTATTTCCAAAATATTGAGATATTAAAAAAAAATACATCTTGGGTGAATTGGCCCATCTCCCCCAAGTATTAAAAAAATAGTTCAGCACGTAGCATTCATAGTAATATACTGAATAGTATACGATCTAGCAAAAAAAATCGTATCGTGTGCCGCAGACTTTAATTCTAAATTTTTAGATTAAAAGCTCGCAATGAGACAAATCATATTTTCATTTTTGTTTCTATCTTTCAAATTGCTTCACGCATGATTAATTATTACAGGCCATACCACTTTTTTTGTGTGCCTGTGTTATCATTTGTCTCATCTAAGCAATAAACATGTAATTTATTATCTAATATATGTATATAATATGTAAATATTACTTACAACTTTTGTGGGTCAGATCCAAAGGTTTTGGTGGCCATTGCTGAGAAAAAAAACATTTAATAGTATAATAAAATAGATACTAAAAAATACATTACGGTTGCGATATACAGTATATTAACATACAATAAGATTAAAAATTTTTAATGTGCTTATTCTCGGATTCAAGAATTAGTTGTTTGGTTTTAACATAAAAATAACAAATTAAAAATATAAATCGATACAATTCGAAACTTATTTGTGCGATTTTTCGAAGTTACAAAGCTTAAAACGATCTGTCTTCCGTTATCGGCACGGATTAGTTTACCGAATCGGGACTCGCGAGAGAACAAGTCCAGAGAGACATATTAGTTAGAAAATAATTAACAATGTTTATTTACAAAAAATAACAAAAACAAAGAAATTAACTATATAGAATGACCATAATTAATATAGGTTCGGCAGAGTCGAATGAAGTCGTAGTGAAAGAATCGCGGAACGCGAAAACAACGCGCATATCAGTACGGTACGGTACGCTCGGAGAATCGATGTTCATGTTTCGGTACGATTGGAATTTCGGTTTGGATGGAAAAGATTGTTCGGGAATACACGACGGAGGTAGAAAACGCTCTCCACTTTGTCTGGACGATTTTTTAGTAGAATTAGCAGCGATTTTCGGGGACGGTACAGATTGCCGAGAACACTCGGTGAAGACAGAGAATACGCTTTACTCCCGTCGTACCGTAGCCGGTGCGGATATCGGCCAGGCCGCGGCGATAACTGCCGATATAGGGTTCAATCGTCGCGAAATCGTTCGGTTGATGTTCAATGATTTCCGGTAATGTGCAGTTCGGAACAATGTGTGCATCGTTACAAGCTTTTTATCTATTTATTTATATTTTATAAATTGAATTAAATATAATAAAAGTCAAGAAACTAACAAATGTTTAGAAATTCTATTGCGTGACAGTTCACAGCATTTACACATGCCGATCGATGTATAAATATATATCTATGTATATGTATAGAACTTCTTATCTAGAATCTAAGTATCTACGTATCTAAGTATCAACAATAATCTTGATATGCTACAGTGAATTTTTATGAGCACCTTTTAATATTTTAAATCTTTAATTAAATCTAATATATTAAAACTACAATGTTCGTAACAATTATCTTAAAATCACAGTATATGTTGGTTATTTAATTATTATCCATTATCGATAATAGTTGTAAATTTGCATTCGTGTATCAAATATAAAATTTTCATCAATCATCAAAATCGGAGTAAAAATTGGATTTGTAAATCAACCAGCTGTTTTCTAAAAGTGCACTAAATGTTGCAATGTACTACATTATAGGTTTGAACTAAATTGTGATCAGTAATGAAACGCAAACATATCGAATAAATATTTAATCAATTTTTCGCAACCGCAATGATTATAGATTTATTAATGTCAGATTGAGAACAAAGAAAGACTAACCTCTCGAGGTGATATTTTTTTCTTCGAACTCAAATCAAACGCTCTTTTCAGAGCTATCTTGTTTGCCGATAATCTTTGTTCTTGCAGGAAAATATAGCATTTTGGACAATGACAATTTTGATATCTGCAGTATCTCTTGTGTCCACTGAGCTTAATGATTTCTCCATGCGTATAGCATCGCCCACATTTCGGTTTCGTCCGCTCAGATTTCGCATTTGTTGTTGATGTAGATTCATCCTTTGTCTTATTACTCATGGCGTTTGTAGAATTTTAATATTAATAGACAGAGATTTCTCGTTTCCTTGACACAATGATTGTGAAATCGATTCCGTTGAATCCAATTTCGTTTAAATAAAATAATGGCGATTCTCTGTTATCCTATGCATAGAATTACGTTTTGCGAATCCGTCGTATCGTTAGCTAGATGGTTCTACTTCCTGAAACACGCAATATATTTTGATCATTTAAATGAAAAGATAAAAAAATTAAAATTAAAGAAATTTTAAAATTGTGGCAATATAATATGATACCTTAGCAATTAAAAAAAAAGAAGGAAAAAACAATTTCAAACTTTTAACACTTACATCTAAATTCATAAGTCATAATACGATAGTATCAGTTGTATGTATGTACATACATGCGACCCAATGTTCTATTATTCTGATCACAAATGAAATAAAATCATATTCGCATGTATTTTGCATTATTCACATGAAAAATAATTTTTACAATTTATAACAGAAACTAATCGAAAATTTGTTCATGTATTTGATCGATCTGTATAAACGTTACTCAGGAAAGAAATACACGTTTTCATTTACTTCAATTAAATAACAATAAGTATTCATCTTTTTAAAAAATGGCAATAATCAAATCTTCGATCAACTGAAATAATTCATATGAAATTATTAATTTTTATAATTGATTCGGCACATAGTGTATTCGAAACAAGCTAGCGATGCTCGCGCAGTTTAATGTTAAATAACAATTATACATGCATATCGCTATAGTCGTCGTTAAAATTGGCGAAAAGCGAGATATAAGAATATGTATTCGGATATACTGTTTGTTTTGGAATATGTGCAACAACGAAGTTCTGTAAGATCTACTCGTGTATCCAAGTCTCGAGATAAAGGATACCCGATCCTGAAATGGGTAATGGATAAGCTCTGTATTTCTACAAAAATTATGATAAATTCTGACACGGCTAAAGCCTGAAGGACACGGGAGTCACGACCTCGTGAAGGTAAAGATACGTTTCTCCTGGCATCGTCGCAAATGGTCATGGCAAGTAAGGTGAAGTAAAAGATATGCCATACCAGAGAAATACAACACATCAAAACCTGTCTCATTAAACATTCGTAGCTTATCTAAGAACGAAAGATCGCAAATCACATGTACAAAGAACCGGCTAACTATTCCTAAATCAATCGAAATTCACATTTAAAAATTATGCGCAACAAAAATATACGTATACATTTACTTTCAAAATTAATAAAATATTGATAAATATTATACTAATATTTATATTAATAATCAAAGCAGAAACTATTCCATTTATTTCCTCAAATTATCTAAGAGTGAAGATTATAATTTTATGAAGTATATACAGCTATTATCACTCATAGAACTTATAGAAGGCAGAAAAATAACGTAGGTGTTATCACCAGCTGTATATGCATATAAAATAATTCCGTGTACAACTTTATAAAAAAAGTTCGAGTAGAAAGTATACCGCGTACAAACATCGATTCTAGTATATGTTTTGCATGGTGTACACAAAACATATTATGCAATACGAAATATATTAGTAATCTCTAATAAGCATAACTAAATATAAAATTGTAAGTTGTAAAGTTAATAATTTATATAAAAATAACTTCTAATTTTCGTGCAAGATATACAAGAAAAATAAAAGCATTTATAGAAAAGCAAAAAAAACAGATACAATAAACTCGAATTAAAGATAATTATTTAAATTAATTAGTCTACATTAATTGATATACATATAACAGTGAGACAGAATCTGCTATCAGAAATTACATGTTAATACATTTGTTCTCAAGTTAGAATGCAATAGAAAATTTTTAACAGACTCGCGGTGCATATCCAATTAATAAATTATAATTTTCCAACAAACATGGATTCTGAAAAATACTCATTATTTAGAACTTGTTAAAACATTGATACGGTTCAATAATCGGGCAAATAGAAAGCAATATAAATGAATTTACAAATTATTTTTGAACGCAAACTTTAAGAAACAGTCTTTTGTTTCTTAAAGTTTGAATGATCATCACGTATCTTTTAATAAATTGATCGTCACGATCAGAAAAATGACGATCGGTTTATTATCAAGCGCATTTTGCGCGTTCCAGGAGCGCCACACCAGGACTTTACGACAGCGTCTTGAGAAGCGCCTCTAGTGAGACAGGGGGCCTGTTCTTTTTCGCTGCTCTGCTAAACAAGTGCAATAAATTAGAATGAGAAAAAGTATGTTTGTTTCACTTTAACTTCGTGCACTAGTGCAGCAGTGCAGCGAAAAAGAACAGGCCCAAAGAAGTACCACGAGAACGCTACTATTGCTCCCATAAGAAAGCTCCAATAGAGTGCTGGTAATGCACTGCCTCTCATGTGCTACACTTTTAACAGAACTCTGATTATACTATCATTGAAAGAATAATGTGACTCGCGAAACACTAATTCGTATGTTATTAAGAAAATAAGAAAGATCAGATAGGTCGAAATTGCAGACAAGTTTACTACGTGTAATTGATACATATTAATATTTAAAGAAATCAATGTAATAAAACTTCATAAATATTATTTTTTATTATACCTCGCAATTAAAAGTCTTATACTTTGAAATATAGTTGAATACACTGTATCGTGCTTAGAATGAATCGTAATGACACAACAACGTAATCTTCTTATACTTCTTGTAGTACATTCTATGTGTGGTTATATTTTAATACTGCCAGTGAATCATTAAACTTCTTAATAATTTAAAAAAAACAGTTAAAAAGTGGATCATTGACAATCAATTCATTATAGTATTGATAAATATAGATTATATTTTTAAATATCAAATAATTCCTGTCATAAATAATCGAACTGATTAATAAATATTCTTTGCAATATACTGGGCTAAAATTATATTATTTCGTCAATTTATAATAAGTAAACGTATGTTTCTTTTTGCAATTTTAAAAACAATGTTTAATGATACTATTTCATTATGATCTATACTTATTATTTTTTTCTTTTTCAAGCATAGAAACGATCAACTCATTGTAAGTTTCAATATTACGAACGTTGTTGAAAACCGTCTGCATGACATAATTTTTATAACATAAATCATCATATTAATGATGATCATTGTTTTTCTTTGTCATAATAATAATGGCCGCGAGAACTTAAAATATACGATATGAGTATCGCATACTTATCATTTATATAGTCATAACAATTCACAATGTATTCCGCAATGTTTTGACCAATCAATTACTCATTATCACTTCGGTCCCTATTAACCAAAGATAATATAAAATTCAGCATAGAATCGTAATGAAGTAATCTCAAATAGCGTCTTAATATCAAGATTTTAAGCTAAATTAATCTATCTCATAATTCTTAAGAGAAAATATTTTCAGATTTCTGGAATCTATTAGCATATTTCTAAAATCATCTTTTTCCAGTTGAACTTTTTTGTTACCAAAGAAATTCATGTAACAATTCCGTTCAATTTAGCATTACATATTGCAAAGAATATTTACCAACTCCCTATTTTTAGACAATGTGATGGAAAAATTGCCAGACACTATACACTGAAATATTTATAAATAATGTGTAGAGATCGCGTGTGCGTAGATATCCGCAAAATTAAAATTTCATGAAAAATATATCTCGTTGTACGCCAATTACACATAGTAAATTCATACTATACACTCGCGAGAGAAACTCGAGATAAATCGCGCGTACGCCGCGATATCGGAATATCACTACAAACGTATCTCTGCGACTGGATACGCAATAGAACAGAGAGTGTGACCACATCGCGGTAGGAAGCGAATACATCTCTGCCTAGTTACATTGTATCCCGTTCGCGCGACTTTTTAACCAACAACGACTTCCTGGCACGTCGGCAGAGAAAGATGCCATCGGTACAGTCACTCGCGAAAGTTTTACTTTCGCACAAATTGCGAGAACGTGAAAAATTATCTTTCATAATTTTTGCCGCTTTGTGCGCGTTATTTTTGTTTGCGTTATCATCGCCTCATGGGTTTTACTATGCAATTATTTTAATTATTACTCCGCTACTTAACAAAGTTTGCGATAACGCAAAAAGCATTAATTATTACATATTTAATGTATATTTAATTATTACATATTTAATGTATATTTAACTTGAATGTACGGAAATAATATAAAAGTATTGAAATTATATTAAAATTATACGTTTTTATCTATTTCATATTTACTTAAAACTTTTGCCAGTGACTATATCGGATATCGCGCGAAAGATCTCGCCTAATTTAACTTGTCAGATTTCTTTTTAACCTTCTTCTAATATCCGTCATCATTATACCTTTGACTATTGATTTATGCATTTTCTGTTCTTACTTTTTCTAATTCTTTTATTCAATAAATTTGCAAGTTACTCTATCATTTTCATTATTATCATTATTAATTGCGAGTCAATTCGTACACCAGTTGAATATGATTAATTAAGAAATATGACAAAATGCAGAAATTCTATTATTTTAATTGTAATATTAATTTTAACATATTGACAAATATTTGACTACAATTATATAAAACTACTACAGAAATCTCTAATATAATTTCAATATAGTCTATAATATTATCTTTTTTTTTGCAAATACTAAAAGTATAAGTTTTCAAAATAATCGCATCAGCGTATATTTATACGTTACGGATTAGAAGAAGCAAATTAAGTGCTACAAATATAATAAATCACCTTTATATTTAGAAAAATATTTTTATTGCGTTCAATATGTGCTTGAGTATCGTTCATCTGACCGGAAATTATACTTTTCTTAACGATGGTGACAATATGCAGGAGATCGATAGGCAACTGAATAAAAAATTGCACGAAACCGGTTAAAGTTATTTGACCGAGATTTAACTTTATAAACTATAATAACTTCTGTAGGGACAAAAGCCGGAAGATAATAAAACAGAATTATATAAACGCTCGCAAGAAGCTGCAAGTTTCTTTGCATATAGACAATTGAAATTTTCATGTCGCCGCAGGCTTGGCAGCTTTGAATGATTTGATGGCTGCACCATTTTGCGCGCGAAATTTCTCGGGATCGAAACTTGTTTCGAATCAAAGTGCATCTTCTATTTTTTTTACATTTATACAGAAATGTGCCAACACTCCCTACTATATAATCATTACAAATAAAGGAGAGAAACGAGAGTCCAAGTGACAATAGAAGACGTTCTATTTTTTTCCACGTTTGTTAGAAACATAATTTTGAAATGTACAACAAAAAGAATAATCTAAAGAATGTATTTTTTTTAATTTATAGACGTATATATGTAATGTATAATTTTTTTCAGTAATAATACTGCGTCAATAATTAGCATTCTATGCAATAAGCTTACCTATGATAACATCGCTGCACTTAAGCTAGGCATCATATAATATATTACCACACAACAATTATGCTAGATTATACTGTAATAAATTTCTTCGTTGTAAGTTATTTCGTGAGAAAGTAGCTGAAAGTCATAATACCGGTACTAAACGTACTCTACGTGAAGAGCTGCGCGCGCGAGAACGGAGCAACTCTCACTTTGATAACATAAAATTTTTTTAACTAATTATGCCAATTTATACATAACTGCTAACCGTTCCTTTTCCTTCTTATGCTCTCTTTCATTATTGTACTTTCTTCTTTAGAAATAAACGTTTTACCCAAAGTTAGCATCTACATTCAATTACAACCAGGCAGACACAATAACAAATTCTTTAAGATAGAAAAACTCACCTTGTCATCTGTCTCTCTCTTTCTTCGCTTCCCTTTCGCTGACTCTCAGTGGTTATTCCGTATAATGAAGGCTTTGGATAAATTGACGGTGTTCGAGCGAGGGTCCACTGGCTCTCGTCACAGGCAAGCAACACTGTATCTAGTAATCACGCGAGATCCGCCGGCGCGGCTCGGCGCGGCGTGCTCAATCAAGAAGAATCCTCTTACCCGCGTATATCTCGCGTGCACAATTCTCTCGCGTAGTTATTCGTCCGTTATCGCGCGGTCGGCCTAACACAGCACCCTGGATGCGTTACACGTGCGCGCTCTTGTGGCCGCGCTTTGAAGAAGTATCGTGGCACTGCGCAATTTCGTTACGTGTTCTTTTCGCGGTGCACAGTGCACGTACGTCGCGAAGGCACTCCACGACCGTACGGGGACAGGAGGGAGTCAAAAAGAAGAGAGAGAGAAGCGAAAAGCGCGGCAGGAAGTCTCCGCCTCCGGAAACGAACAATCCTCCCCTCTTTGCCACTTTTCTCGCACGCTTTCTCGTCTCGCCCTCCTTACGTTGCGCACCTTTTTGTTTTGTATTTTTACTCGCTTATACACAAAATGTGTGTATATTTCTTTCGCAATCAGTGCTATCTTTTAATAAACGTTATCTTGGTTTTCTTTCTCCGTACGATTCTCAATCCAGGAGCCTGAAGATGCAAGCCGGCAAAAGATAAATAGTGTCGCAAAAATTAAAGCGGGCGACAAAACCGCGGGCACTCGTGTCGCACACGCGCACTTCGTCCGAGATTTCGTTTCTCCTTCGCGCCGCGAATCACACTATTCTATTCTATTCGTCGTTGGATGGCAGTCTTACGTATGCGCGTGTTTTCCTCTCTATCCGTCACATCGACAAATCTTCGTGAGTTAATAAATTTGCAAACTCCAAACCAGTTCCGAGATTTGCTCCGGCAAGTCGCTGCACGAGATAAGAATCCAACTGATGCTGGCGCGAGATCAGTGCGCAGGCGAGGGAAAAAAAACAACGAAGCTAACCGAGAGGCACATCGGAATCAGCCGAGAGACAGCCGTCAATAAGATCGATGCGCACTTGCATGCAGTCCGTAACTTACTAAGATCGCGGGTAACCAGGGGTAGTGGACAGAGGGATTTTTCCCACCACTTGGCCATCTCCATCGCAAGTGCAGCGAGACCACGTGACTGGCTCGGCAGCATCGTGCTTAGATGGAACGTAGGGCGCTTGTGGGGCCCATACATTTCTAAATATTTTTCTTTTATTATATTAATAATATAAAAAATTATATTGAACGTGTACATTGATACATATGTAATAATTAAATTTATCAGTTTTGGAAGAAACGAAATAAATTTATTATTACCATAAAAAATTTCTCTCTCTCTTTCTCTTATATAGTTTTATAAGGTCTTTAAATAAAATTATAAAAAAATGTAAATAAATTCTAAAGAGTCTGAAAAGCAGACTTGTGTATTCTATTTTCTGTCCCTGAAAAGCAGATTTGTGTATTCTATAAATCTGTCCAAATACTTGTAATATCATGCAAAAAATTAATAAGCTTTATTATAACTACCTAACATAAGGAAATTCTTTAAAATAATATAAATAAAAGAATGAGTTTCAACTTTCATTATTCTCCATTTTTACACGTACATAGATTTATTGCTTTTATTTATTCTTATTCTTCTTATTATTCTTAAAGTAGATTGTATCTCGCTTTTATTTTTTCTTAAATTGCACACTATCTCTTATAGAAACGTGTATGTATAATTGAACATGATGTGTAAAATGTACGAGAGTGTTTGTTGCAGTCAGCTCGAGTCCGGGTTTAATAATAAGCCCAAATGATTGCGCGGATCAGTTAACCCTGCGGGATATTAAATTGTAATATTGGTGAATTATATATAATTATATATTATTTAGTCGTCTACCAAACGCTTTTTGTTTCCACGACGGGCCTAACCAACACCACGTATCTCGGTGGAGCATGTACGCTACTTAGGGTCATGCACTTAAGTATGATGCGTACGTCATATGACACTGTTGCGCCTGCGCGAAAAAGTCCTTCCGTCTGCTGGTAGCGGCGGCACGATGCAAAATACGATGCTGGCCACGAGTGATGCCGGGGTGGGAGCACGTTGCGGTGAGGATAGCGGACACGACAGTCGTATCAGGGGTGCGCGGCGCGCGGGAAACGAGTGGCTGGGAAGGGATGACTCTCGCGCGACGGTGTAGTGGTCGACCGAGTGGAGGTGGCACGCGGAACATTTGGACGGAACATTGAGGTTTTACGATTGAATTTGTCCGACCGACGGAGATCAGCCGCACAGATTGTATTGTACTTATGCAACACATAACGCATTTCGACGATGGCTTCGAGGATTTTAGATGATTTCGACGATTGCAAATGTTTTTTTTTTTTTTCATTGCGGCATCGTTTTCAGAAATGGAACTGGTGATCATTGACGCTCGTGTTTTGAATACTATTGCAAGCTCAAAAACCGGTTCGCATAATCTAAATCGGATATTTGATAAAGAACTCGGAATTTCTATGATATTTGCATAAGGCGCAAAAAATAATTTGGAGGAGAATTGAAAAGAAAATCAAGAGTCACGATAGTGTTTAGCGCCAAATCACGCGCAACAACAGAGGACTGCCTATCGATAAACGATAATAATATGGCGTATAATACCCTATCTGTATTTCAAGGTGTTTTATCATGTACTGGACAGCAGAATTATCACATTGTTTCGCGCCTATGAATACACATCATCATTCGTAGTTGTCAATAGGCGAGCAAATAGATTGTCGACAAGCGAACAGCTGATTTGACTTGGAACTATGCCGTGAAACTAGTGTCGACTCTACTGAATGAATGATACGCCTAACAGAGGCACCAAAGAAATAGAAAATTATATTGTTCTAAATTCAATAAGAATTCATTCTTTTGGTTCTGTCCTAAATAATAAATCCTAAGTAATTTATAAAAATCAATTTATGACTACACGGGAACGAATTGTACAATGAACATATAATTTACTGCAGTTTATTGATAATATTTACGTTATTTATTACAACGACATCCACGGATGTCTGACGTCGTAAATATCTCGATTATGTGACATTTAACATAAGAAGCTTATATTTTTTTTTTTATTTCCGACGCTTTCAAACTTTTATCTTCAAAAGGTGCGCCAACAACAACAAGACGCATACCAGAAATTATGTAACACACCAAGTACCGCAAATACGAACAATGCGATCTGAAGATGGCTGTATCATACGAAGGAAATTCGATTGAAGAAAGTACGTGCATGTGCGGCATGTTCGCGCGTGGAAATGATTCACGATCGTAAAACGAAGCTGGCCGTAGAAAAGGATTTGATGTATATGTGTGTGTGCACGAACTTTTATGTTTAATATCCTTCGCGTACGACGCTCGCGCAATGTATCGTGCACACGCTATATCCGATAGAATTCTTTTTACTCAGGTAACCGGAGAGACCGACACCACCATAATAGTCGGATAAATGGTAAAACACACCAGCCTCGCGTCTGTCCGTATCTTGAAATTACGACTTATTATTGATTTTTTTAGCCGTTATGGCAGTTGCTAGTAACTCGTTGAATATTTTATTCCGTGTTATTCGCATTATGATTGCCATTATTAAGTGTTATCAGATAATTTCGAGGGCCATTTATAGCTCATCGAAATATTAGACGTTATCTAAAAAACATTGTTATAATATGAAGCATGTTCTCAGCGAGTATTTGTATCTTATTTTATCAGAAGCAAATATTAAAAATTTGTTTTTTTTTATACCTACATGAAACTTACATATGAAGCGACATTTTACGAGCGCAATATGTTATCGAAGTGATATTTAAAGCACGGGATAAAAAAATGTTTATTATTTTCGTCTGTAAATATTACGTTCTTAAAGTAGAAAATATTTTAATCCACAGCAAGAAAAACACGAGAATTTGCCATGTTCTAAATCTTATTGTCACTCTTTTCTTGTGTAATCGCATATTATCGCGATATTATTCGTTTAAAATCGCGAGAAGGACGATAAAAAATCATCGCCGTAGTTATCGAAGGGAAAAGGTTTCAGGGAGGATATCGCTTAGAATGAGATGTGGCGGGGTAAGAGCGATCGTAAAATGTCGACAAAATAGATCCAGGGTGCGATAGTCAGCGGTCGGACAGAACAGATACACATGCATATACGCGATACCACGGTTGATACTCCACTTGCGGCTGAATTTACTGATTGAACCGCAGTCTTGCGGTAGAAACGGGTTTTACGCGTTCCGGAGATGCCGGTGCAGCACCGGAAGTGTTCCCGCATGGGACGACTGCATCGAATTGTTTCTCAAAAAGATCGTAAATTTCCCGAACTCGATTCGATATAAAACAGGTGAGTTTAAAATCGGGACTCTAATCTCATCGAAACCGGGTACGCGATAGTAAAAAAATAATGTTCATGTTTTCATGTGTCTCGTAAAAACTGGAGGATTTGGGATTTTATATCGCGAATAATTAAAATGGTAACAGAATTATTATTATAGTTTATAAGTTATATATCTTATGAGTTTTTTTACATCATTTTAATATATAATTATTATATGTATATATGTTCGTATTAAAACATATTAAAATCGTGCCGCATTTCTGTGCAGACGTCCATTTTCTTGACATGTACGTATAAAAATAATCTTTGGAATGTGATTTAATTTATTTGAAAATTTAAACCTTAAATTTAAAACCTTAACTCAAGACCAGTCCGTTTCGCAACATAACTTACTCATGTAGAATATATTTACATATTAAAACTGCAACTCTTTAAATTACTTTATTCGACTTCTCTTTGTTATGAAACTACACCGGCAATTCTTAAATATTTGCAATATTTCAAAAATTGATAATTGTTTGATACTAGTTTGATAATTTTGAAATTTGATTATGATTCTTTACATTATTGGGATAGCATCTATGTAGCATATTATGGCCAAACACTTTAAGAAATTTTATAAAGTCAATTCTACTACTAAAAACTTGGAGCGCTCGATAGCAAATTTGATAGGCCTTGTCACGATATGCAGTGTAATTTTTAATAACAGGGCACAGCGTGTTGCGTGACAGGCGAAATATTAGGTTCATAATAAGTTAAGTTTCACAATAAGAAACAGGTAACAAGAGCAAAACGTGATAAAAAAGATATCGAACCACACGCTATTCGAGAGTCAAGAATCAAGGCGGGGATTCGTGATATGACCTGAGGTCCATTGAAAATGGTCCGCGCTTGTAATGATGGTATAGCGCATTCCATCAGGTAACAGCGACAGGGCGGTCAGCTCGAAAAGATAACGTCAGATCGTGATTGAACGAAGACTGAATCATTCCGACAAGGAATCGTATGCATTGTATGCGTGTGGCATTTTGCAACTTGCAAGTAAATTCCACTTAAGACACGTGATGAACGAAGAGCAACGGTATAACGGGATATATTCGAGTGAACGATTATCGCTACGGTCGCATGATTTTTACTGTAGATTGCACGAATCGAAAATCGGCGAAAATGCGTAATTTCATCGAATTTCATTTCCAAGACTCGTATTTTGCAGTGTCTCGTTCCGAACTGAACAGCATGCATATTTACTGACTTTCACGTTTTTATATATCTGCGGATCTCAATCTTTCACAACTTTCTCTCGGCTCTCGATTCACGAAACAAAGTACAGACCGAAATTGTGGAAACGATTGTATAAATTATTTTTATCTCGTCTGTTGATGAATATTCTGAATTTCATATAAATATATGATATATTCTGAATCATATTTTACATGCTATGTAAATTGAGAAAAGCTCGGTTCTGTTTTGAATTAAACAATAAATTGCTTCTTTCGTTAAAATTTTTTTACATTATTAAAGTAAAATATTAAATATATGTTAAATTTATCTATTTCTGATTATTCTTCAATAAATATTTTGATATTAAATGTCTACTTAAATATTAAAGAAACATTTGTTATTTTTATAAAAATATTTCGTAGAATAAGAGCAGCGAAAAATATTACGTTGCGTTTTAAAAATTCTTTTCGATATCGCGTGAGTAGATACGATAAAAAAAAGCTCAGCACAAACATCATCTTGCAGAAGCACAAACAAAAAAGAATTGACTCTCACCACTGCACTCTCAGAGATGCGATATAAACAGGATAAGCAAGTAGCCGGAGAAGGGCGAAGCAATGAAACACGGTATAAGCATAAAAGGACTGAATTAAGTAAAAGAAAGGTGCGTACGCGTCGATTAAATTGCTCCGTGATCTGCAACGTAAAATACCGAGACACAGCATTAACGTGTATTTCTGTTCAAGAAAAACATCGCAAGGCCAATATTAACAAGCAAGTAATTCCGTTAAGGCGGATCTGTATACACTTGTTATGCCTACCATTCTAATATGTTTGCAACTACATCGATATTTAATTTCAATGAAAAACATCATTTGGCACCTATTTTGAATAATTATATGAAATCTTCAAATCTTCAAGAAATTTCTCAATACGAAGAGGAATAATTGAGAAAAGTATTATGTAATAATTTATACTAACATTTTTCAACGAATTAATCGTTATTTCACTTAACGAGTCATATAATTCTTTCAATTTACGAATTGAATAATAGATTAAAAGATAATAATTTTGAATTTATATTTAAATAAAAATGCTGACAATTATTGAGAAGATTCTTAGACATCACTGTAAGCAATTATATAATAATTATATAATTATTAATATTTATCAGCAAAAGAAGTATAAATAATTTTGATGCTCTAAATCTCCATGTATAATAAATCTAAAATTTCAGCAATTTCACACACATAATGTAAGAATATTTTGCAAGACATTTTAACGTGGTGAGAAAGCTGCACTCATACCGAATATTGATGATGGAAAACGCAACTATTTATATGCAATCCGCAAATGTTTGAGAAGACCCAATTATTTCTTACATTAAATTCGACACGTGAAACAGGTTCTTCCGTGACTGTTGCGATGCACCTGCACCCGACGCTTCTTGTAGCCGTTTCTTGACGACGATTTCTCAATTGGCGCTTAATTAAAAGCAGGTTCCTCTTTATGTGTAACTAATTGAAGGGATCCGATCAAGAATGTATCTTGAATCAAAATCATTTCGTCCGTTCTTGAAAAGTAATCTTTAGCGGAGTTAATGCGAAGAACGCGGATACGCTTATCAGTATTCGGGACTTGGTAGAATCGTCGTTAGGCACCAGGAGTTGGAGAATCGCGAATAATTAGATTCTCTCGGGAGATTGTATGGTAACGAATGAAAATGATCGGCCCTTTCGCAAACTTCATCAGCATTAATAACAGTTCCCATTAATGTTAATATCATCCGGGCCGTGTTTCAAGCGGGCTCGGCACATTATATTATACATATTCGATCTTCGATCGTTGCGCAAAGCTGATTATTTTTGCATGTGAACGGGATATTTAACCGTAGCCGTAGGGATCATTATTTCTGAGATATGGTCCGTTTTCAATCTCAGTCTTCAGCCTGATACTGTTCAATCAATCGATGGAAAAGATAAAATAAATATTATCTCGATGATAAATAATTACTAGAATTACTATCGTATTCGAGGCGACATTCTCTGTGTGAAAGACGCCTAACATCGTGCATGGTAACCGGAGTTGCCGGTGGGCGTCAATGGTTTAATTCGCCGCCTTGGGCAACCGACTCTGCTACCAGGTCGGTTAGCACGCCATCATTTACGTAAAATTCACAAGAACCGGAGCACCTTACGGACATGAGTAAAGACTGCCGGGATTATTCTGTGGATAAGTTTGCCAAAACAAGTCAGCGTTGCACCACGAGTCGATACGAGCGGCTGTATATTCGGCCCTGCAATACCCCCAGTCAGCGGCCTTGACCGGACATTACCTGCTTTATGATAGCACTTCAAAAAAAGTAGCCAAATTACAGCTCCTTCTCGTCTCCTGAGTGACTGAACCTTGGATAACTTATGCATTGCGATAATTAACTGTTGACCTTGATCTTTGTAACTTGAGATAAATAGACGACTGTTAATTCTATCAGTAAGGCTTGAATGAAAACATCCAAGATTAACTAGTTTTTATGAATTGTGCACTTACCCCGTGCACAAGTTTTATGAAGAATCGATAACAAAACGATGCATTAAAAAATAGAGATAATTTAAATTTTCAAAAATTCTCAATCTTACATTTCTTTACGTTATGTTCATTTTTACGTTATGTTCTTGCATAAATAATTTCCAATAGTATTGTAAAATATTTTATTTCTCCTCTGAAAATATCACGAGATAAAAAATTACTCTGGATCTACTTTGGATTTTTAAGTCGAGAAACTTGGCAGTGCATTCCTAAACTCAATACTTTGAAATGAAAACAACCATAGTGTATTATTTTATCGAAGGCAGCGAGTGACAGATATTCTATATCCACACATGTACATTTTCCTGCCATTTGCTCTTTCGAGTTACATAATAACATCGGTTATTTTCATTCAAAAGTATTGCATTAGCTTTGACGTTACAAAAAAAAATTACATGAATAATAGCGATAAGTACATGCGTGTGATGCGAATACAATTATTCCGTCTGCTCGCGATTTTCTAAATTGTAATGCAGTAACTATCTGCCCATGACGAAATTATTACACGTTCTGCTGCACTAATGTAAGCGAATACTATGTGATCACTGTTCCCTATGCAAATGCACGTCAGCTATACCGATGTCAAGCAACTGACGTGATATGTGTCCATCAATTCTAAAATTGTTTAAATTAGCGTAATGCCGTAATTTTATTTAAAAAATATGTAAATCCGGAAATAAATATCAGGCTATTAATCTCGATTTAAAATATTTCGTTCGTGTTATTCCGAAACGCAAAAGATTTGACAAACTTTCGATAAATGCAAATATTCATAATTTTAATTATAACTTTTTTAAATTCATAATTGTAAAACGGTCTGTAAAATCAATTGATCATTTTTTCCCAAAAAACAAGAATTTCATATATCTCTACATACACGCCACGCCTGATAATATGAAATATTCCCTCTCGAACAGTAATCCTTCCGAAACGCGCGAGAGCGATTTAATCGCATTGGCGCGACGCGACATGCGATGATGAAAAAAATGGAGCACCTCTATTCTCCCTCTCGATGAACCTGCTCCCGGAATCTTTCGTGCATTGGTACCCTTCGATTTATCGCATTTCTCGCGTGCATGCCGAGTATTACTTTGGTATTTTGCTGCTTATGAACTCTTCGGCGGCGATATGAAAAAAAAAGAAACAAAAATGAAAAATATAACGCTATATCCCTTCTCCTCTCTCTTTTTAGTTGTCTCTGTTTCATTCCTATCACGTCATCTCTCTCATTCCTTGTTGCTTCTTTTTCTTCTTCATCTTCTTCCTCACCTTCTGTGTCTCATCTTCTTTCTAGATATTACTCTTTCTCTCTTTCACTCGATTTCATCATCTCATTTCCTCTTTCCCGATCTCTCTACCAGTCTCTTTATCTGGCTCACTCTCCCTACTCCCTATGATTTTACAGAGTTGCTCTCCTTCTTGCTCCCGTTCGCTCTTTCCCCCCAGCCGTATTTAGTTACCCATAAACGACCGGCATGCAACTCCTCGGGTGTACGCATATCGCAACGAACTGCGTGTTTCTGCCACGTTCGTGTTACCACCGCTTCATGTACACGTGCGTGTAAACCGCTCCACGATCGCGTACGCACGCACGCACTCACTCACGTATACCTGCCCCGCAAGTTGCGCGCATCGCTCGGAGATGAATTTCGGCCAAGAATACATCGCTCATCTTTCCGCTTTCCTTAATGTATACGATAATAGATACATTTCGATACATTGTGGACAACTTATGTCGAGAAACGTATCTTGAATGATACCGTTAGGAAATATTAGCGATATCAAATATATCTAACGTCTGATGTTCATTAGCATATATTTTGCAGAAGAATCAAAAATATTTTAAACAATAATAAAAATACGAAATGGAACAATTATATCTCTTTTATCAACAGTTCGTTTTATAAAAAAGTGTAAGCTACATTTCTACAATGTATTATTAACAGTAAAAGCGCAACGATAAGGGTTTGAATAGTATCTAAAATGGGTTTTAAAGTATCTGTTAGTTGACATGTAGCCATGTAGCAAGGCTTTGTATCGTTTATCTTTAATTAAATATTATTTTGTGTTATTTTTTATATACTATAATTGTATTTATCAATTATAAAGAACAAATCAAATACATTGCTACTAATCATATTATTTTCAATGAAAAATTCTTTTGGCATTCAAATTGCGTAATAAAAATTATCCTGTCAAACGTGCAAATGTGTATCAAAATGTAATAAAAAAAAGATGTGTTATTATTTTTATTCTGTTCTTAATAATTAATTTGAGTTATTAAAACCTCTAATTTAGCAACTTATAATATGCACTTTTGTAATAAAAAAAAAATAAAAATTTAGAGATTTTTATCTAATATAGTTTTTAATTTTATATATTATATTTTTCATGTGAATCAAAATCATAAAGATTAGAACAAAATCATATTTGTTACAAGAACTTTTTTATGACTAATAGATAATATTATTAAAGATAATTAATTTACAAAATTAATGTTTCCTTTTTACTTTATATTTACCACACTTATAATAAATTGCATCAAATGTAAATTAATAAAATTACATTTCCAAGAAAAGTTTGTAATGTTTATCAAATATAAATTTTATTGTCAAAAATGTTACGTTAGGATTCCTTTAAGCTTTATTAATGAAAGCAATTGGTTCAACATTCTATGTATCGACTATCACCGCCGGCTGGCGATAAAATGTTATTTTATGACCGTGGTCGAGGGACACTGGCAAACCTGCTAGTCTCACACACACAGTTCGGTCTTCACCGATCTTTTGCTAAAGACTGTACCGGCAGAAATAGCGGGTCGCCGATCAGATCGTATCCGATCTCGTCGCATCGTGCTTTATACCACACGTGCCCAAAATGCTGCGTATGCGTGTGTCCATCAACACAAAGTACGTAAAGTATAGCATTACGGAGTCTCTCATAAACTATTTTCGAGACCATAGGAATATATTTTGGTCGCATCGGCCATTGCACAGTTTGCATGTCAGACGCAATAAAGCTTTGCATGATCATCGAGACGCAAAGTGGAAAGACTCGCACAATCTGGATTTAATTTTTTTGAATGTATTAGTGCGACATCATACAAATTAACGTATTTTTAGAATGGAAATTATATTATGGTAGAGAAAAAGAGAGAGCGAGAGAGAGAGAGAGAGAAAAAGAGTGTGTGTGCAAGTATATTTTACGATATAAATAACGATATAAATGACTTGCGCAAGCACAGACAGCAAAGACAGATAATTCTCACAAATTTATCGACTAAATATCCGCTATTTTATCAAGCCTCGTACATATATGGCACGATTATATTTTTTTAATGATCCCTCCATGACCCTGGCAAATATCGCTATCTATGTCTACTAGCTTTTAAAATGTCTTATCACTATTACTGTAGCAGTTACGATAATATAATCCATATTGCATTTATGAGCGAATGATGATACGCAATTATCATTGCACGATATATCTGACTCAATGCGGAATCATTTATGTAAAACGACTTCTAATCATTGTTTCTAATTGGTTATAGCTTGCATATAGTAGCACAAATGGAGCACTCTTATTATATAGTGTTATAAACAATAATGATTGTTAAGTTTAGTATATCAATTTTTTATACAAAATATGATTTTGCATTAATGCTGATATAATACACACAACAATCTTTTTTTGACATTAAAGATGTATCAACATTAATTATTATCTTTATGATGCATTTTACAAAACGCATTAAAGAACAATTAAAGAAAAATTAAAAAATAACATTTCTCATGAGCAAGTCGTTTTGCAAGTTAAATTATGATTATTCACATTACCTTCTCGAGAACTCAGAAACAGGTTTGTATTTTTAAATACCGTAATATTTATAATTACGAATACCGTTAACAACTTCAATGTAATAATTAGTCGTGATACCATCTAATTCCAGCAAACATAAAAATTTTGCAGCTTACCCGCGTTGTCACTGAGCACTGGTTTCGTAATTCAGTGAATGCTGACTACTATTTTGTCACTCTATTCAGGTTGTAACCATAAAATTAAATATTGATAACATTAATTGTATAATTAATGTTGTCTCGCAACACAAACGGAAAAATTGTTAATACGCTATTATTAAATAAATTGTGCTAAATAAATTTTAAATCTCTTAAATTTTCATTCACAATTTGTTCTCACTTTTATTGTACATACGTTATTATATGTAATAAAATATTATTTCAGTTAGCACAATGATATACTAGATTATCACAAGTAAATGGATATTTTATTGTTCAAATATATTTCTATTATTTTATGTAAGAAGTAAAAAATATAAGATGTTACACTAATTTCTAATAGAGAGAGAGAGAAAGAGAGAGAGAGAGAGAGAGAGGGAGAGGGAGAGAGAAAGCTTTTCCTCTCTTATCTCAAATAAAAAGTGTTAATTTTTCATGATACTATATTTTTTAAATTTTTGTTTTCTTTCTTTCTTTATACGTATCTATTTATTTCTCATATCCTAGTATTTAGACAATAAACTCACCACATTTCTATGTCACCTCAAAAGTTTCTTCCTCATAAACCGTTAATAGTTTAAAACTAAGCGGCGAGCTAGATAAGACCTAAAGACCTAAAGTAATAAAGATAAACAGTTTATCTCACTGCACTAAGCATTTGAGAAGATTGTAAAATTCAACTTTTGCGAAAGTATACTTGGTCACTTTACATGAAAAGGCAATGAATGCCACGGCAATTTGCCATATATACATATTCTGAGACACCCTGTATTCGCATGCATATTGAGAGATACGTATCATCGCTGTAGTCACAATATCGAGTAATCTCGTGACCCAAAAACAAAAATATCGTATTATACTATTCAAATTTCCTTCAAAATAAAAGAAACGCTTTATAATTCAATTATATAGCATTAAATAAAAACTTTTTATATTTGTTAACTCAACATCAGAGAGTGAAAATATTTGTGACTATAATGCATATTTCATTTTTCAGTTTTTGTTAAAAATAACGTTGAAAAATCTTTTGGCATTGTATATCTGTGTGTGCTCATCGTCTAAAGTTACAGATTCTATTCATCGTCTCTCTCTTGTCCTTGTTTTCCTCCACATCTCTCTCTCTCTCTCTCTCTCTCTCTCTCTCTTTCTCTCCCTCCTCTTTCTCTCTCACTCACTCACTCTCTCACTCCCATTTCGCCGTAGCACTTATTTAACCGTTCCAACAGGCCTCGTGTCACATTCTCTCAACCACTGATAGAAGCTTACAAAGTTCACTCGTCCAAGAAAGCGGCGAATGCGAGGCAGCACTGTCTGCATTTGCCAGTTTTTCAACCGCTATCGGTTGTTTTATGAAAATTACTGTTATAATACAGATGATTTTTTTAAGCATAAGGGAGTGATACAGACATCTGTATTAATGCAAAGGCCATTGTGCAGCTCGAATGAATTATATGCATTGTAATAACAGACGGTATTCTGTCCATTCTCTCTTTTCGTGAGTAACGCAAACGAAAATGTAACATACGGTGAATTCAGGTTTTTGGTACAAAAAAATAATACGGTTAACAATGGATTGGATTAATAAATTAAAATAAACAGTTAAATTAAAAATAAGTATAAAATTTATGCTTTTATTACGTTCCTAAAATTTTCTTATAACTAAGCATAGATGAAATTGTATATACACATATATGTCATTGTCATATTATATAGTTCATTTTTTAAACTACTTTTGATTGCAAAATTTGGAAAATAAAATCATAATAGTAGAATAAATAAAGTAATATTTTTATATGCATTTATTGCTGTAGAAAAACAACAAAGTTTTTTAAAGCGCGTTTTAATAATTTGCAAACAATTATAAAGAATAAAAAATAAAAACGCGAATCAAAAATATCTAGAAATTTACATCACTCTATATCGTAGATAGCGAGTGCCCTTTTTACATGTACATACATTTTGGTTGGCCTTTGCACTAATACAAAAAGAATTAAAATAAATGCAGATTACAGATTCGTTATAAAACTTGGTAATGGCGATACGGGTTAAATTACAGAGACTTTTTAATTCTCATAGCATCCAAAAGTCGATTCTTATCTGATTTATTTTGAAGCATTCGCAAACTGCCTGGTCTACCGAGTAACTAGTAATATTGCTGCAAGACAACTTGTCAGCCGCGGCGCAAGGATTTTAATAAGACGAATACGGGAGAGTGTTGGTCGAACTCAGGTACGTGCATTCTGGACAGAGTAAAAAGTATAAAACAGGAGATGCCATGAAAAAGGAAACAGTAAGAAGGCTGCGAATATGCGGCAAAAGAATGCGCCGCTACCTATAGAACTCATTGCCTCACAGTAAATTCGCACATTGCCCTGTCTTGTTCACGTGTAGATAAATCCTTTGATCGGATTAATCGGATATTAGATTTTTTTTATTCGTAAAGGCTATTCTTATACAGTTCATAACATCATTAAACTTCTGATTTAGTGGAGCATTTCGAGATATCCTCAGAACAATTTGTTAAACTGTACTTATCTAATTTCTGTAAGTCAATTTTCGGCGTGTCGGCGAAAGTCGTCGTAAAACGAAACTTGTAGACTTTGTTGGACCGGGAAATCCGATACTCTATACGGCCGAACACGATGCTAAGGTCGCATTATTCTCTTTTTCAATCTCGTTCGTCTCTCAGGCGAGAAATGGTTGCTCTTCGGTTAACAAGGTACGCGGATTTTAAAGAAATCTAATCTGCACCTAATGAAGACCTCATAGCGACTTAATTGATGGCGCCATATATCAAATTTTATAATTATAACAAGCGAGTCTTTAACTTTTATGCGTGCGCGCGTGTGAATTGCAACGATTGATTATTTCATTGTCTTCTTCAAATATGGTTCTTATAAAAAGTCAATAAATAGAGATCAAATGAATAACAATAACTAGGTTCTATTGTTTTAAATTTCTTATTAACGATTATTTGATTTATCTAACTTTCACGATTTACTGGTTTACAAGCTTTGCTGGTTATATAAAAATATATTTGCGTGAAATATAAATACATTATGTTAATGATTACATTCGATATGTGACATTTTTACATGACATTATTAAAATGTGTTCATATCAAAAGATAAAAATATCACTCCGCTTCACGTAGTTGAACAGATGATCTTTAACATTATAACGATACAAACAACCAGTTTATTCTTACTTAATACTTAATTTAGCATGTCGATTTATTGGAAAATTGAACTTTTTAAGCATACTTAAATTTTTATCACTCAATTAAAATGTTTTTTAATTGTTTTATAATAATAAAATGTTTCTTACTTATTGTTTTATATCATTAATATTATCATATTAATACTTTTAGTTTTAGTAATGAATCTCGTTATTCCTATCATTTTTAAAAATTTTTAATAACTTTAATGTGTAATAAAATAAAATTTTTTAATTTGGATTCCATAATTTGTCAGATCAATAAGAGATAATAAAATGTGAACAAAAAATAATGAAAATTATTACTTTACACATTACATGTTAATATACTACTAAAGTTAAAATTAAATTAAAATAAAAATATCTTCTATATCTTTTCCTTGCAATGCCGAAAGGATTGCAATTGTGGTCTAAGCGCAGATCTTCATTGCTATGAACAGAAACTACATTTGAATCAGCGGTGACACGAATTGTGGCGATGGCAGATGAAGACCGTTACGGGCAGTAAGTAGCATGGTGAAATTTCATCTTGCCACAACAACGATAATAACTGAACGTGGTACAAACTGTCACGGCGTTTCATTATTGCATCTGATGGAATCAGCGAGAACTTCTCTCTTTGTTGTCAGAAATGGAAAACCATCAAATACTTATCATAATTATTATAAAAATTAATAATAATTAATTCATTTAAGAAAGTTATAAAGTAGGAACCGATACATAAGAATATAACACAATATCTATAATTTCAAAATAAATATACTTATTATTTTCTAAATGCAAAAATATTGAACAATAAATATAAGACTAAACGATTTGATAAATATAATACGAGCGTTAAATTTCTATGAGAATTACAAATTTATTTGTTATTTATATGTATTTCGACGGTTAGAAATTAAATTCGTTTGACAAATGGTTCGATCGTTCAACAAAAGGCGAAATATTGATCCAAAGATATTCGATTGCATGACGGACCACCATGCTAATACTACTTTGCGCTTCGTCATGATCGCCGAGTCTGCCTTCCTCTCGATCCTGTCTTCTAAAGCGGATCTTACCAATTCTAAGCGCCGTCGATCCGGATAGTTGCGATCTTCGTCTTTGAAAGACAACACGATCGGCGCACGAGACGATACCATCCCGACTCTCTCGCCGCGGGAAAGCTATGCGAACGAGGCCGTCTTTCGGAGACGTAAAAGCGCTACAGCATCGTATTCCAAGCCGTGGAGTATTTCTGTATAACCAATACGCTTATCCCTGGTTTATGCCCGAGACTCCACATTTAAACGTTGCAACGACTTTTATAGGCCTATATGTGAATCTGCGAAACTTATGCTCATTGTCAGTTACGATATACTCGCCGCATGCACCGCATCGTTTCCACTTAATGCACACCACACCTATACGTGTACAGATTCATCGTGTATATTTGCAGGTCACGTATACCATTACATATTGTTGCAGGCATGACATTACCCCTCGCTTGAGAGAGGGGCAGTGCCGTCGGTGCATCTTTCGAAATCATCTTGCGAAAAAGTATGTAAAAAAAATAATTTGCCTGTGGCTCATCGCTGATATTGAACTCTCTACAGGATGATAGAACGTACCATTAAACCGATCGAGAAATATTCTTAGATAAATTTAGTTATTTCTTTATTAAAATAAAAATGCCTCTTTTTGACATGCACGTTGCCGAATCATATAGATTGGGCAATTGGCTCTTAATAATATTGATGGTAATGGACATCAAGAGAAAGACTCTCTTACAGATATATCGAAATATATCGTGATATTAAATATGGAATAAATGATAATTCTGACATAAAACATAAAGAAAATTATTGCGATATAAACTAACGTCTGGTTTACTCGATAATAAAGATTTTAAGGAGATTTATCAATTTATGATAAATCATACTACCTTCTAGATCTAAGATCCAACGACCGGAGAAACCGCTTCCGTAATTATAATATGCCATAAAAAGCGATTTATGTCCAACGAACTCAATGGTATTTTGAAGATCTCCTTTTATAGGAAGAGTTAAAGACCGAATAATTCGTACCCCCTACTACGTTTAATTAGTTTACCAAAAGGCGTATCACGAGACATTTAGTAATTTATGAAATTGCCAAAAGCACAACTAAAATATTATCTGCGATGTAAATCAAGTTATATCGCTGATACTGTCAGATAGCCTTGACAAGCAATCTTGATGCGCAATGGCGCTCATAAAAGGGCGAAAGGGATATATCTACGCTACCCTACGCTTGCGCGAATTGCGCATCAAGGAAATTAAACGGAATTCTTACAAGCGGGTAATATGCGCGTCCTTAATATCGCCGGTGACGCGAGAAAAGGAAATGTTGATGTTTTTTTGGATACCGGTTACAAGGTCCATGAAGTCTACACGCGGCCCTGAATGCCGTGGCCGTGAGAGAATGCGTGCAACGCACTTTCCGACGTGATATCGGTTCATCAGTAACAGTGTCTTCTCGGCTGGCGGTAGGTCCAATTAATTAGCTCCGGAATTCGCCATAACTTTTGTTTGTGCACTCGAACTGATGTGCAAATTTATAAATTCTGTCAGGAATGGATATGGAAAGCTTAGACATCATTATTTCATCGATGAGTACTTTATCGCGTTTTAGCTCCTGCAATTAATAGTGCTATTTTGTGAGATGCGCTGATCTTCCGCTGAATAGAAGTATATAAAACTGAATAGAACGATAATTTATACAAAATGGTAGTTATATCGCGTGTAAATGTCTCGGAAAATCGGAATTAAAAGTCTCGATAATTAATCTGTCAAAGTATAATGTGCCTTTTATATAAGATAAATACTTTCACTAGAAATTAAAAAAGTTTTAAAAATTTTAATAATCTTATTCAAAAAATAACTGTAAATAATAGCATAAAAAATATGTAATGTTATACATGGAGTCATGTAACAAATTTATCATATAAAAAATTAATGGTAACACTCGTCACATTATCATCAACGATCGTTAAGGAAATCTCGTCATATGAATACACCGGGAATGCTAGTCACTGACACTGGCATATGATCATTTTACCGCGGAATGGAAGTGAACGATAAAATATAACAACATCGAAGCAAAACACAATATTGAGGCAATCTCCATTTCTATCGGCCGTTGCGCATGAATGTGGATCGAAAGGTTTTGCACGGGTCTTTTTACTTAATCGGACCACGGTTAGCATCATCTATTGACGCCGAGGCTACCTGACAGAATTGATTGTAAAAAGAAAAACTACACCGTGTAGATGCACTACTACGTCTAATATAGCTGCGCGAATGTATCTGTTCAGACATCTGCTAAACATGTGTATGTATGGGTGTGGCTTTAGACAGAACAAAACCTCGGTATCGAGCAATCCCAAAACGAATATTCAAAATACTTCGCTAAGTCATGGCAGAACATCGTGAGCGAGACGCGTCGCGAGATTGCCAGGCCTTTTTTTTTGCGCGTCGTTGTTAAAATGAAACATGTTTCGTTCGAATCAAGCAAAGGGCAAGTTAACGAAAGAGTTCAAAAATAAAATCGCGTCGCTATGAAAAAATGATAAACGATTAACGAACGGTCGCCTTTTCCGCAATTATATTTCACTGGCACAAATAATTTATTTCTCAGAAAAGAGACCATTCCGGTTGCACATGTACCGGTGCATTCATTTAAATTGGCTATTGGGATCTGACTTTGCCATAGCTACCGTACCAAATTAATTACAAGAAATCTTACGATATTAACGCACCGTACCAGCTTTTTAAAGATAAGTCGTTGTCGACCCAATCCATGCGATTATATGTTCATTTTTCTTAGTTCATTTCGCAAACCATCTCTTACCGTACCATGCATACTTTTCTATATGTTGAATTATTAGCCGTTGCCAGAATACAAAAAATTATAAAATAAATAATATGCCGTTGTATAATAATTGTCATACAAGCGCGTACGCGCGCGTGCGTATTTATTTATTTATTTAAGCATTATATTATCGTACATCGAAAATAACATTTAATATATTTATTGATTGAAAAAAATCTGTTTTATAACTGTTTGATAAGCACAACGATATTACGTGTATGTACAACTCTTTAATTACTGCAAACGAGAAAGTAAATGAAGAAACGTAAAAAACCAGCATCGCGCGTGACACGGTGTGATTACGTATGTACATATTTATCCCTTTTACAAATACCGTGTAGTTATAGTAACCTTATAAGTACGATATACGATTTCATGTAAACTTAACTCCATGCATTTCAAGCGCTAACCCGCTTAGCTTTAAAGGATTGTTTATAATAAGCAACAAAATATAAGCAGTAAGTAAACTGACCCCAATCATAAACGGAATATTGTTGATACGATTTAAAAATAATCGATAATGATTGATCAACTTTCGTTTTGACGTTCTACTTCACGCATCAACGTTGGCAGTAACAGTAAAATTATACTAAAATATATTTCTTTTTAATATGCACAAATAAATATGATATACGCATGTGAGTTCACGTGTGAATTAAAACTATGATGCGCAAAGTAAATTATTAACGTTGTGCGAAAATATGCGGAACGCAAAGTGTTAACTTACAAGCAATTTGAGATTATTAGCATATTCGGGAATCTTTAGGATTATTTTTTAATATATAACTGTACATATATATGTATATGCAGAATACTTCCTATAACATTGTGTGTGGTTGTCGTAAGTACCGGTTATTATATACCTTCCAATTCAGGTGCTACGCACGGGTACGCTGTGCGTGTACTATATAATCGAGCAGCATCCTATAAAATTATGCAAAAGACTACCGACGATATATTGCCGATATCGTGTCGAAATTATTGGAAAAAAAGTATGAAATATGATCTTCGGCAAAGTGGACATTTAATCTTGTAATTATCTTAGATTCTTTACGAAATTCAGAACTGATGCAAATTCAACATTGATAATGTATGATTTTCTTAAAACATTAATAATAATCTTATTAAAAATTAAAATTAAAAATATCTCATATTAATCTCAAATATAAACAAATAACTTTCTTTCGGCTTCAACTTTCACTTTGGATACATGAATTATTATATCATCAATTATTATAGAACATTATATAGGTTATCATTGTATAAATTTTGTGTCATAAAAAAATTCATTATTTATATCAAAGCACTTAATAAAGAATAATTATGTACTTAGTTAAAAATATTAAACAAAAAATAAGTTTTATTTAAATATACATTTGTACATTATATGTTGTTAGTATTGAAGAAATTCTATTGCTATATGTACATAAAAGTAGAATAAAATGCATATATACTTTGTATAAAACAAGAATTGAATGTTTTTTTAAACAAACATTTTCTAATTTAAAAAATCGATGGATTATATCCCCCTCGTCGGGATCTTCCTTAGCAGCTGTTGCTTCAGCTCGTTAAATTTGTTGTTTGTGACTAAGTCCGCTAGATCAAAATGTCGCATAATGCCATACACGCTCGAAGTAAAATATAAAAATATTTATTCGATTATTAATTCGGTTTTCTGTGGTTTTAGTAGACTTTAATCTAAATCCGATACTGTGAGTAACCTTATCGTCATCATAAGATAAAGTGCAAATGATATTTACATATACGTGAAGTAGTTACGTGTGACATAACCTGTTCTTATATTCGACGTTCGATTGTTCAATATATTTTACGTACTTTTTTTGATACTTTATTTTCTTCACTCCTCACCTTGAACTCAATACTATGCGTTATATCACACGATTATTTGTGCATATTATTAAATCCCTCTACAAACGAGCAGTTGTGTATTTAATCTGATTTCGTTCTTTATATTTTGTAGGGCAAGGGCCTGTAATTAATTATGGATCCGCAAATTCAACAAAAAGTTTTAAAATTTGAGACTTTTATAAACGACGTGCTGAAAGCTGATCTTGCAAAATTGGCCAAAAAACTTGACGCTAAGAATACTGACGTCGCCGAATTTCTGGAACTAAAATCAGTGATAACAACGTTTCAAAATACAAACGTCGAAAAAACCGGTTTTAAAACCAAAGTTGATGTTGGAAATAACTTTTTTATTCAAGCACATGTTCCAGATGCTTCTAAGATCTTATTGGATGTAGGTTTGGGACACTATGTCGAATTCACTCTGGACGAAGCCTTAGTCGTTATAAATATACGGATCAAACTACTTGAACAACAAATCAAGAATTTACGGAAAGCGATTGCAAGAACCAATGCTCACATCAAGTTAATCCTTATTGCCATAAGAGATTTACAAGGACTAAACGAAAATGGTTGCTAAAAACTGCTGTGACAAAAGACGACTTAAAATGTAGTATTAAAATATTAAAATGTAATTTATTTTGCGACTAATAGTTAAGAGAATTATCCTATGCACAGGTGTATATGTGGAAGTTGTATATAACTTATTTTTCTAAATTTATAATAAACTCATAGAAAAAAAGTCCCATATATTATTTTCAAAAAATTATATACCCTACCTTTTTCTATTTTTCTAAGATTCTAATTTTAAGACATTTTCTAATTATTTTATATATACAACATGTTAAAAATAACAACAATTGAAATCATTGATATAGTATTTGATGGTTTTGTCTTTAATATATCCCTAATCAAGATAAGATGACATGTTTCAAAAGTGCTCCTGCTCCCTTTACCAAATTTTAGATGAAGCCACTTATGCAAATATCTATGAAAGTAGCCTTCCCAAGCAATTTTTCCCTATTCTCCCTTTGTATGTGCATCTTGTATCTTATTACTTAAGCTGTTTCTGAACAATACTGTCGACAAGTTAAAAGCTTACATGATAGGCTTCAAGTGTTTACCAGTATACTTATGCATATATTATCCATCCCTATTAGGCCTAAAATGTCTTCACATACAATCTCTATTCACACTTATTAACTCTTTAAGAGCTTGAAGAAAGAGAATTTCTTGAAGGTTCAGTTAATAGTATTTCGAATAGAAATTTTTAAACTTTTAAAATTTTAAAACTATTAACATTCAATTATATTATAAGAATTATTTGTTTAAATACAAATTACTTTTACATTTTTTTTACATTTGTAATACTCAATTGTAATTATCGATACAAATACCTAATTCTTTTCTATCTGCTGAAAGAAATCATTTAAATAATTTAATGATTGATAAGCTATAATTATGTTCTTTTTTGTTTCAATGTGAACATGAAAAAATTGCACTATTATAATTAATATAAAACAAAAGGAATATATACAAATTTAATTTATATAATACATTATTTTTGAAGATAAATAAGAAAAGTACGTTATTAACATTTTCTGTATAAGCCCTATATGAACTTCTGCCAGTAAATAAGATTCTATCGTCAGTGGATAATATTATATTTTCAATAAGATAAATACATATATAATGTTCTATGAAATAATTGCTTTTAATTAGCATTTGTTCACAAATAATTTTATGTTATAACTAAATAGAATATTTTCTTAATAGTAGCTGATAGTAAATACATTATCGATAAGTTTTTAACAATGTTACTCTTGAAACAGATAGATGGCATCGACAAAAAATCTCAAAATAATTACAGTTTTGTTTTGAGTTCTGGATAATTTAAAACAATACGAAGTGTTCTTAATAGTTTTTAAAAAGAGTTTCAGCGCTTTACTTGAATGATGCAAAACTGTATTTAGATTCTTTTCTTTCTATTCTTTCTTTCTATTTTTTCCTAATGTGTCAGAAATCGTGAATTTGGCCCTGTATTTTTCAAACTTCATTTTTATTACTTAAATCGCCGATTCTTTTTAAAAACTATCAAGAACTCTTCGTATTGTTCTAAGCCTAAGCTATACAAAACTCAAGTCAGAACCATGATTCTAATACTTGGAGGGGGAAGGAGGGGGGGCGGCAACTTCACACATCCATATTTAATACTTCGAAATTCTTGTTCCAATGCATTACAAATATTTTTTAAACTTTTTATATTGTTTAGCAATAATTTTCTAAATATTTTATGTTTTGTTGATATTGTTAATCGTCATAATATATTGAATACATGTTTTCTACATGTATATTTCTATATCGAATTTAATAATTATTCTTTTTTCTCATCATAGAAACAAATTCTTTGCAAAAATGCAAAAGTGTACATTTACATTTCGATTTCTATGGGGAGGGAAAAGGAAGAAGAAATAACGAATTCCGAACACGGAAATCAATTTGTCCGGTTCAATTATGCGAAACGCAGTAGTTGGATGATCTGATTAAGGGAGATCGAGTAGTAAATTTCTAATACTAAGAGAAGGTCAATTCGTGACTATCTTCTCAACTCAGATCCTAATATCAAGACACGGAGTCGACTGATCCACATTTAAATAACTAAGAAGCCGTACATCTATACTGGAATATAATTCGCCGCCATGGCTGTATACTTGCATTCTGAATGTAAAATACCTTTTTTTATATTATCATTTTTTGTTAATCTAATATAATTAAAATTTAAACCACCTCAGAGTTTATGCTGATATAATTATTTGATAAACATAGAGAATAATTTGATAAATATAGAGATAAATATAGAGATAGAGAATGTACTATTAAAGTGTGAATTATTATATAATAAAATATTAAATAGAAAAAAATAAAAGTGTTCTTATTAATCCTTTTGTGATAAATTAAATAAATTAAAAAATTAACTTTTTTTATTTGTAATACCTATGTAAAAATATCCCTACATAAAAGTATTAAGAAAATTATTAATGTATTGAATGCCACGAGTTATAAAATAAAATTATATATTTTTAATATTACGTGAGAAAAAATGTAATTTTATTTCATATCATTCTTTCTTATTTGAACCTTATTTTGATGGTATTCGACAATAAATTTTTCACAGGGCATTTTGTTCGTCAATTACAACCCTGCATTCTAAGCTGACGACGTTAGGGGTTCTTGGCCTGCAGATGAACGTAAAGTGCAGTAGGGTATGGACACGACGGGTTGTTAACATCAATATACATTGGTTATACAAGTGTTGGTTTCTTAAATGTCGATAGACATGCACAAATTAAAATTACAATGTGGGAAAAGTTTGCCAAATCTTTCTTCAAAGGTGTGTATCTTAATTGTACTTCAATGTTTAATTTTTAATACATCTATATACCATTCTATTAATTGATAACGTTATTAGTAAAGTTTTGATCTCCGAAAGCTTGATGATTTTTCGATCCCATTATTAGGCATATTATACTCTATAATTTTAAATCTTAATACAAACAAAATTATGATATTATTATACATATTATGATGCAATAATATAAAAGTGTATTTAAAATATTACGTGAAAATGTAATATAATTCATATGAATTACGTTATTACTATGTACCGTTGCTAGATTGAATGAAATAATCAATAGATTTATTTCAAGGCGTTAACAGCAATTAGTTTTAGGGGATTATTCAAGTGACGCATTCGCTTTTATGTATGTGTATAAAAGATCGGATTAAATCTATACCGCGCGAAATTAACAAGCGCAAAAAATCATTTTTTTGCCCTTTAAACTTGTTTGCTAATAAATTGTCATATGTGTCCCTCCGTTTCGAAATATCTCTCCATTTTATTTTAAAATCAAATCTATCCTGCATAGATATTTTGGTAAAATGCTGACCCAGCGCTATAGTTTAGCCGAGCAAGTCAGTTAGCAATCAACTATGTAACAAAAGTTTGATGATTATGGCAGTTTCATTTATAACTTATTACTCCTATTTATTCTCTCTATTACATCTCTGTGCAACATCAGTTATATTTTGTATCCCTATATTATTTCTACATGTTTATATTGAATTTTCTTTGAATTTATTTATTCCATTGCTAACACGAATAATACAATCGCTTTGTTTCCCATTCATTGAATTTTTCAGGATGTAGGAGTTATGGATATTTATCATTATCTTTTTAATGAAATTTCTGGTAAGTGAAAATAAATTAGAATCAATAAAAAAGTTTATGAAAAATATTGAATAAAAGCTATATAATGTTTATAAAAATAAATAATTGATAACGTCATGTTACATGAGAAAAAAACTTATTTAATTGAGTATATCGAAAAGAAGTTTCTATTAAATGATATAATTTTTAATCTTTTTGCTTAGCAATTATATAAGTTTTCGTATTTTTCTACGAGTTGTGTTAATCTTTTTCACAAGCTTAAATATATTATTACGAATGTTTTTATTTGAATTTTTTTTCACTTGTAGATCCCAGAGTTTCTGATTGGCCCTTAATGTCAAATCCATTTGGTATAGTATTGATTTCACTCGTTTATTTGGCTTTTGTGCTTTATCTCGGACCACTTTACATGAAAGATAGAAAACCTCACGTGCTTGTCAAGACTATGATATGTTATAATATTTCTGTTGCAACTGCAAGCGCTGTTATATTCTATGGTGTGAGTATACATAATAAGTAAATAATTAATTTAATACATGCGCGATAAAATTTTGTATTATATATTTTATTTTTTCTATTTATATTTTTGAATTTAAGTAGTAATCTGTTTTTAGATACTCACATCTGGTTTTACAACGCATCTTTCTGTGGGATGTGAGCCCTTTGTGATTTCAGACGATTCTATGTCGCTTAGCGTAAGTAATTATAATTAAAATCTATGATAAAATTAAGTTATATATTATTGCTCATTAAAGCCTATGTTAAAACTTTGACTAATTTTGACAAGGATTTGTAATTTAACATAAATGGAATTAAAAATCGATCAATATAAGAATCTTTAACACAGAGACACTCGAAATGTTCTAAAGTTTTATTATTTAAAGATGGTTCGATGGGTATGGTGGATTTTAATTCTGAAAATCATCGAGCTTGCAGATACTGTCATTTTTATACTCAGAAAAAAATATAAACAAATTACATTTCTTCACGTATATCATCACACAGCGACTCTTTTTTTGGCGTGGATTTCCTGTAAATATGCACCTGGTATGCATTAAGTTAGCAATAATTGTAATTATTTTAGAAGAAAATTTTGCGATTTATAAAATTCACATTGGAACCGAACAAATATCGAGTATTAAAATATGTATGTGTATCCACATATTGATTTAGTTCTAATTGTATAATATAACAATCTAATTTCATATTTTATCTAATGTATAGGTGGCATGTGGACTTTTATAATGCTACCCAATTGCGCAGTACATGTAATTATGTACACGTATTATCTTTGTGCTTGTTTGGGACCAAAAATGCAGACGATAATAACTCCATGGAAAAAATATGTGACTCGTTTACAACTGGCACGTACTTACTTTACATGTATTTACATTCGTTATGCGATATTGTACAAAGTTCCAATAAATGTAATAGTTATCGCAGTTTCAAAATAATGAGCTTTCCAGATTCGATTTGATAGTTTTGAGATGCATAGCGTGCCTATATCAGATTCATGCGAACATATAGAATAGCGCGTTTTGCGTGATATGTTCATATACGCGGACTTCATTGTGGTTACTGCGTTCCTATAACTCGATAACTGGCTTTTCACGAGGGATTGAAAAGCTCCGTAAGCGCTGCTTGCAGAATCACATGTGTTCTCGTCGAATCTCAATTCGGTTTGCATTTGAGCGTAACAGCGAGGGGCAGGGAGACGGGTGGACGAAGGCTCGCAGTACCGTTTTTAATTAAATAATCCGTTACCAGAGAATTTTTATTTCCAGCGATATCGACGGAACGATTTATCGGGTTACGTGGTTGTTTAATTTCGCGCGGAGCTTTTGCGCTCTAGAATTCCGGTCAGAGGTTGGACGAGGAAGGGCAAAATAGTGTATGCTTTTTTGCATGCGATGTATCGAGTCTGTCAAGCGTGCACTGTATAAATACTGTGTGTCCTTACTATTTTTATATTGCTCGAATCGTGTCGCGAATACTTATTTACATTTTCTTCAGAATAATTGCCTAATGGAAGGCTTTAGGTACTTTTAGACTCCATTCCCACAAATTGATTTATGTATTTCGCGTTTGTAAACTTTCGATTTACTGTCAAAAAAAATCTACATGAGATAATTGTTGGAAACATGTGCTTTGTTACGTTATTTGAAATTCGACATAATATTCTTTCTTTGTTTCAGATACAATTTGCCATTATGATGGTCCATACGTTCCAAGCGCTTCTACCGTCTTGCGAACCAACGCGGAAACCATTAGCATACATTTACATGTCTCAAATAGCGTTCATGTTCTACATGTTCTTAGACTATTATAGGAAGTCGTATTTGCGAAAAAAGATTCAGTAAATATATTAAAAATAATATCTTATAATGATGGAATAATTAGTTCAAAAGCATAAACATAGAAGATTTGATGCGTTCGCAATGGATTTGTATAAAATTTTCATGTAAATGTACAAATAAAATTAAAGTTTCTTTCTCTCTTATATACAGATCAATTTACAATTATCAATTTGAAACAGAAATGCACGTAAATTTTCGAAAGTTTGTAATAATCACTAACCTAAATGACTAAATAGAAATAGCAAAATTCTGCGGATTCATAAATTTAATAAAAAAAAAATTTATAGTTATTAATTTTTTATGTTTTAAAATTTGATTAATTATATATTTTTTCAGGCTTAATCGGCTAATTTAATCAATTCTATTATACTGAAAGTAATTTCATATAATTTCGTTCGGTAGATATTACGAGTCTTTGAAAGTTTGCATAATTCTATTACCATGATATTTTTAAATGATAATTAATTGTTAGTATTCTGTACAATATTTTGTACCGTCCTATTCTTACACGCGGCGATGATTGTCGAAGAAACAAGGAGGCCCGGAGAGAAGAGTCAAATATCCGAGTTACTAGTGAGCTTTAAGGAGAAAAAGATTTGTAAAAGGTATGCATGATATACAGACATAGACATGTACACAAGTTACTATGAGATGAGATACGTTATGTTATACGTAATGCTCCTGCGTTACGTCAGCTTGGATTTTATTCGCAAGACTATCTCCATCGAATCTCTTTCTCCTTTCTGATTTGCTACGCATTATACAATGTTCCGGATTACGTCGTGTCCGCATCGTAAATATGATATGCCGAATCCGCAACGCTGAATTCGCTCGTTTTTTTCTCTCATTCTCATTCCTTCTTCTATAGTCCATTCCTTCGTGATACACGAGTATCTGCCATCAGAAGTGGGAGGCTATGGGAATTTCGGATATTTCGGAAAATTATGGGGATGTGAGATACGATGAAACGGTGCTTGGGAAGAACTTTAATTCTTGTTACCATTTTTTGTGAAAATAATTATAGTTACTCTAGTACGCGATTATTTTCCATGTAGAAACTTAAGTAGCTCTTTCGGAGAGCCATCTTAACCACAATCCTACTGCCCTCGTATGTAGTCAAGTATATACGTTCTATGCAGATACGCGTGGCATGGAAGACTACATTACTCGACTGTTTTCCCGGCCGACTGACATTAGCATAGCGGATTAGTGTGTCCATGGCTTTAAGTCGACACGCATGGCCTCACGCCGATAAGACTTTATTAACATCGCCTGTATTTATCCCATACTTCAAGTTACGACCCCTTTCTGCACAGCACGTCCTTTCCCTACAGGCTCTTGCGATAGGCTTAATCGTTTCGTCAAAGGCAATAACTTTATATACATATAATGCTTAACATATATTATTAGCACTCATTAATTTTTATCTTTTATCTTTAATATAATTATTATTTCTATATATTATTTTCTCTTATAGAAAATTAATGTTTCACTTTTTATATTTATTATATTTTTTTTATATAAATTAACTTAAAGAGAAAGACGTTTGTAATTGTCATCGTATAATTATAAATCATAAATATTATTATTATCCCAATAGCCGAATAATTATTTTTTTTCTGCTATCAAATGAATTTTTGCAAATTGCAATAATCAATGTGCATCTTCAATGCAATAATCAACGTGCTTATCGTTTATTCGTTTAATGTGACTAATCGCTTGGTGCAGAACATATTGATGTAGTACGGTGATTTATTTATTTAGGTGAGATATAAAAAATCGAGGATTGTGTATAAACTGTATTTGGGACGACATATATAATAAAACAAGAAAAAATGTACTGAAAATATGAAGGATGAATTATTAAAGTTAGAATTTCATCATAATTTTGGTGCAGAGAGAAAGAGAGAGAGAGAGAGAGAGACAGAGAGAGTATGTAGAGGGCTTATTTATTCAAAATATCTCTCAATTTAGATATAACTATATCGTTTTACCCATCTTCATTATATTATTTTAATGAATGCAAGAGAGTAGAAAATAAAAACAAAAAAATAATGCAAATAATTTACATATAAAAATCATTTTTAGTGTACACGTGTACACGTGTACACACATACACACACACACTCACAAAATATTTAATGAATGGCCGTCTTTGGTTCCATCATTGAATAAATAACTTTACTGAATTTACATCGACGCCTGCTTCTAATTCATCGCCATGAAATATAAAGGGGCAGCAGCTTTACGTGTCGGCATGCAATAGTTTCGCCTACTAAAAATAAAGTCAAACTCTGGAAGATCCTTTCGTACGAAATGTATGACCGTCTCGGCACCTATCTCGCCTCACTGTAGAGAAGATTCATTTTTCAGTCTCTCTCCATAGGGCCAGCTTCTAACCAGAAACGTGACCTCGACGCGATGCACAGCCACAACTTTTAGAGATATTTTGCAAGTTTCGAGTCGCGATGCACGTAGATGCGTTCTATTAGTGCGAGAGAAGAACATCGTTTGTGACTATTTCAAGAAAGAAACTCCAAAGGTACAATTACGCTTGTTTTAAAGTAAAAAGAAACTTTTAAGCACATTAAAACGTGCTCCCGGATAAAAATCCGAGAAATCCCGCAAGTAAAAAATTGCATATATAAACAACTGAGCCTATAAATAATACTGCCAGCGAAATATTTTATAACTGATATTACTTTATTATATATTACTTTTAAATTCATTATGAATATTGAATAATATCCAAACGTAGGAAAAAATGAAAAATTACAAATAAAAATATTTAAAAAAAATTTTCATATGCAGAACATTTGTTTATCACTAAAAATTTTTCTCATATCAAAGAGTATGCCGACATATATGTAGATTATATTAATTAATTAACACAACGCAGCAATTATATCACCTATTTCATCTACATTCTTCAGACTTTAAATCATCCGTTTTACGGAAATGGAAATATTACAATTTCATTCGCACTAGTAGTTAATGCCCAAAAATGCATACGGCAAATTCGCGCCACGATAATGTATGGTAGCAGCGCCCCTTATTTTTGGAAAATTTTAATACCGCACCCGGTGTCATTATTACCGGCTATGCGTGCCTCATGACTCTTCGGCGCGGCGCAGCCAATTCTGTGAAATTTATAAGGTAGCACCAGCACCGGTCGCTGCTTCCATATTACGATCCTCCGTTACGATCGCTCGGTATACGACGTAATTGGTTGCTTAAATACCGAAGTATATATATACGTATATATTATATATATATGTATATATGTGTGTGTATGTATGTATGTGCACGTAGTATCTACTGAAACGGGCTAAGGTAGTCTCAGCTCTTTGGCACGGTACCTACGGCGTTTCGAAAGCTCGCTCGAATTGTCTGTCGTTATCGTATATCTCTTTTGGTGCCAGTGTCTTGCGACCTGCCACTTGCAGTTACAGATCCGATGTATGCAATTCTAAATCAAATTGTAGCGGAATGTAGGTTTAAGAAAATAATGGCCAGAAACTGACGCGAGCTTGCATTGTATCAAGCAAATGATTTGTGCAGGGAAATAATTAATTTCTTATACATTTGATGTAATTTGAGCGTACCTACTTATCGTTTCACGATACGTTCAAAATACTACAAAGAAGTCATCATTTTCAGAATTATTCGTTTTTTTGTGATTTATATTTTTGTGATTTATATTATACATTTAAAAAATGTTATAGTCGAATAGATCTGTGAATCTGTACGCAATGTATATTAATAGCATATCATTAAAAATCCACAGATGTTTCGAAACGGTCTTTAAATCTTATCGAGACAATTTCGGGGATGAAAGATTACATCATATATTGCGGAAATCGTAACGCTACCGGAACGTAATAGAGGAGTCCACTGTATTTATGATCGGTGTAAAACATCGGGTCCGCGCCGACTCGCTCGAAGCGAGAAAATTTCGCGGCAACATGTGGCACCGCAGCGGAATTTAATAACGCCGCGTACAGACTCGAGATCGTTTAGAATATAATACTAATTTAAAAGAGATTAGTTTCGTATTCGGAGCCAAACAAGGATCACTATCCTCACTGGCAGCCCTTTCGCAAGAGGTGAATTTCAGGGACAACGAGTGAGCACAGAAGCGTAGTTCCCACGGGGGAAGCGGCTTAATTAATTGAACTTAATTTAAATTTAATTTAATTTCCCCCACCCTCGCCGTTGATAGCACACGCGACTACCGCACATCTTGTACATGTCGGTACAATTGGCACGATGAACAAAGAAGTTTGTATTCTTTTTGTGAACGGACATTATAATTTGTCAAACTGTTTCTCTCAGACAATTATGTTTGATAGACGTATTATTTTCCCGGAAAATTGATCCGCCATGTTTGCGAAATAAAGAAAATGCTTGTGCAACCTTTCAAACAATTGTAATAAACCATCATTAATTATTCTACTAATCTATTATTACATAATCGGGAGGTTTTTGTCCCGAAAAAAATAGCGTTCTCTTCAGTCGTGATTATTATTGATTGTTATTGTCAAGAACATGAGAATGTAATTTTTTTTCCATAGTATTTATACGACTATGCAGTTGTAATTTCTCAACCGAAACGTCGGCGCGCGAGGCATACCGGAAGCTGGCAAAGATTAATGAACGTGAGGAGGAGATGAGGCAAGGAGGACACCGCTGAGAATGGAAAAAAAAATGATTGCTAAGAAAATCTTTCGCAAGCAACACGACAAGTTGTTTCTCCTCGTCGTGATTTTACATCTAAAACGGCGCAGGACTCGTTGTAGTTTGAAAGATACGAATAATACGAGATGATTTACTTGCGGCATAAATCAGACTGTTCGAAAGAGGCTCCGCCGAAATTTACAACACAACGGCCCATCGAGAATTTCGAGATTCGATTTCAGGCCTCCTGCAAAAACCTCTCCTTGAACATCGAAGTTTTTTTTTTTCATTCGGAAATCCATCTCGAGTAAAACTTGGATTGTTCCTTCTTCTCGTGGTGCGGCGATGTTAGAATGGAAATGGGTGTTAGAGGCAGAGACGCGCGAACGGCAGGGAGAAAAACTGATTGGAATAAAAACTTTGAATATTTACAACTAGGACTGGGGTTCTCGAACGGCCCATTCGAATTTATTAGAGAATATCGATGAAATTTCTGCGTCGCGCAGGATTTAGGACTTTCAGTTGGAAGAATGAAAGTGGCTACATGCAGCTGGAAAAGTCCTCTCTGTCCTCGGAAAGGAAACGAAAAAGTTTATTGAATCGCGCAATGTTCGTGAGCAATATAAGAAAGATGTAAATATTTAAATAATAATTAGTTTAAATATCGCGCATTATTTCCAGATGACTTATTAAGTTTTTCTTTCAATGAGATTAAATGCTAATGTCACGTCACATTCGAGAGAGGAGAACATTCGCAAAAAACTTTCCGTTATGTTTCAACCAAGGTTTATATATTGATTCGTGAATATGCATCGACGAAATATGGCAAATGAGTTTGATCCGCAAGAAATGTGCGATCACTTCATCAGAAGCTCCTCCCTTTCGATTCAAAGTTTTCATCTTAACTAGAGCCGCGTAGTTAAACTTTAGTGAAGCAATTTACTGACTTGTATAAAAAATGGGTATCAAGTTTTTGTTTAGTACCTAGTACATCTTGCAGCCTCTCGGCTAGAGAAATTAGATAATTCAATAACTTTACGCAATTTTACAAAATCTAGAAAAATTTTAGAAAACCTAGTAAGTGATCTTTTTCGCATTTCATAGGCAGATGACGATAATAGATTTATAGTAATTTTGTACATGATGTAAGCGATATATTTGGTTGTTAAATTATCGCCACGTCATGTGGTTTAATCAGCCAGTTAGGAAAATTTCGAATGACCGTTGCGTCAAAGGCATTAGCAAACGTTGATTTTAATTAACATGTAGAATATTATTACATGGTTAGATATGGATAGTTTTGATCTGTACAACATGTATGTACAGGCATATGCACAAAATGATACATTAAATTAGTCGCCGTGATATGTGTTAATGCGTTGCAGATTTTAGAGAATGAATAGACGAAAGTCATTTGAACTAAATGGAGTGAATCGATTAATCAGAACGATCTATCGGTAATGGCAATGTAATTAATTCGGCAATACTCACACTGGTTATTTTTATTTTATCGGACGATAATAACTGAATTTCCATGTGTACTTTCCTGATTTCCTTCGTCGGACGCATTTACGTAAACTAACGTAGCACAACTCTTTCCTACAGAGATAATCAGGCGTCTGGGGCTTCTCGGATACGTAAACGGGATACACGAATCGATTTCTATACAACGAGCGTCAATAATCTTATTCATTTAATCGCATATTCGATGATATTATTATCATCCGGGCACTTTACGCGAAAACGGGTATCTGATATCTATGCGAATGATAATGTTCTGTTTCCCGATATCGCTAAGAATAGGGAGTTACGGTGTAACAACTCGTCCTTGAGATAAATGGATTACGATCGACTACGCGCACCGAACCGAAATTAATTCAGTCACGATCGTCAAAGGCGTCGAAGAGTAGTACGGTGAGAAAGAGATAGAGATAGAAAGAGAAAGAGAGAGTGTGAGGGGAGAAGAGAAGGGGAGACGAGAAGGAAAAGACGGAAAAAAAAGTACGACTTCTACTTATCCCGGCGGCATCGTCGGCTGCGAGCGAACTTAAAACGGGGAAAGGATGGTAGAAAGTGTCGTTGATAGGATAGCTAATGAGGGGGAGCGAGAATAATGTCGTTATAATAAGTAGCTACGACGAAGGTGGTGAGGTAGTGTTTTATAGCGCGGATGGTTTGCGCTCTCCTAAGAACTTTAAATGTTCCCGCAGACGTTAAGTGACTCGGAGTGGAAGTCAGATAACGCTTTATTGCTATCAACCAGCCACTATCACGAGACGTTGCCGTCTAGCTGTTCCGGCAAATGGTGCTTATTTTGACGACGCGTGTGTAAAAAAATTTAGCTTTGTTTCGCGCTATTTTTTTCTTTGTTTTTCATCTCATAGAAGATGAGCTATGTTTTCAGATTGTGTAAATAGCGTAAATAGAGTCCCTATCGCTTGATAGCGTAAACGATCAGTATCCAAGTTTAATGCAAGTAGCATACAAGTGTGCATGTTTTAAGAGTTGTTCAAGCTATTAACTTTGATAGTCAATCATGGATAATATAAATGAGCAAAACTGCTCACATTTAATCATTTTTCCACATAGTATAATGCATTTTTCTATAAAAACCTCCCTTTTACAAAAATCTATTAAATATTTTAGAAATAAATATTTGCTACGATCAACAACTAATATATCTACAGCTAATATATCTACAGCTAATATCTACGTATATCTTAAGGAAATGGATATATAAAATATAATCATAATATAAATTTTAATCATAATACAATATTCTCAAATTTCTCGGTTCTTTTCAAATCTACCATGTCAACGTCATTTTACGCATATTTAAACTTTTTCATGGATCCATTGCCTTAAAATTAAAAAAAATTACGACTCACGAAACCGATGCGCAGCAGCGGAGTTGCACAGCTACATTAATCTGTAAAATGCAAATATACTCGAGTTATAATAACGTATAAAATATTAATGAACGTTTCAAATAGTTTAGTATTCATGCATTTTTTATTTCTATTATCTAAAATTCTTATTATTTGAAATATTTAATATTTAAAAACTGACATCTCAAAATAACTGAAAATATTTCAAATGCATGTACTCCAAATCATTTTCTCGTCGGGATAAATAAACGGTGAATCTCACATGAGTAATAAATCAGAAATTGAAATAACTAATAAATTTCTTACCCAAGGGTTGTTCCGCCGTTGCTCGATGCCACCCTGGCCTCCTCCTCCTCTCTCATCCTTCTGAGTGGTGGCACATCCATGGCACATCACAAAACACTCATTCGCGAGAATAACATTAACGATTTTCACCCATCACACCAAGCATCACAACACAATCACTCACACGATCTTCATCACTAGCAGCTCTTTGCACAACACTCCCGATATCAAGACGCGTTCCATTATCCCGCGGCGAAAGGCTAATACGAGATGCGCGGTCGTACGTGGATAAAATTTGTTCGGCACTCCCGGTAGTCGCGCGACAACGCAACGGACGATTTCCAAACTTACGGCGACAGATAATTTCACGCGCCACTTATCGCGGCGAGACTGCGTCTATTACTAACATAATCGCATTCGCTCGCGTTTTAGGATAATTATCATCTCGTTATGTTGTATACGCGATTACGATGGTTACATATTACGTACGCTTTATCGTACGAGAAGAAATATATAAGCTAAAGCGGGAGGTGTTACCCCGCGGGACGCGACAACGCCAAAGTTCCGCCATTTTGTCGTCGACCGTTCGCGCGATGGATTTTCGATCGAATGGATCTCGTAAAATGCGCGTTTCAAGAGAACGGCGACGCGTAAGAGTCAAACATACGCTGGGCGGTCAAGAAAATCCGAATTAGAATATTAATTAATGTGACATTTACCGATTAGACGACGTCGCGACGCCACCCGTCGCGGAGCCGATCCGTCCCGTGTCGCGTCCTTCCGCAAACTAGCGGCGACAACTTCACTCGCGTAACACGACGCGAGTCGAATTAATGATTATTTTTGGCGCACGATTGATTTTCGATCGAACAAATCTCGTAAAATGCGCGTTTCAAGAAAACGGCGACGCGTAAGAGTCGAACGTAAGCCGGGCGATCAAGAAAGTCCGAATTAGAAAATTAATTGATGTTAGATTTTTTCCAATTAGACAACGCCGCTTGTCGCGGAGCCGATCCGTATCACGGCGTTCCGAAAACACACGACGTGAGTCAAATTAATGATTATTTTTGGCGCGCGATGGATTTTCCATCGAATAGATCTCGTAAAATGCGCGTTTCGAGAAAACGGCGACGCGTAAGAGTCGAACGTAAGTCGGGCGGTCAAGAAAGTCCGAATTAGAGAATTAATTAATGTAACATTTATCGATTAGACGATGTCGCGACGCCGCTCATCGCGGAGTCGATCCGTCCCGTATCGCGTCGTTCCGAAAACTAGCGGCGAAAACTTGCGTTCTGTCGACCCGCGCGACAGACGTAATACGAGAGTAAAAGATTAAAAAAGATGATTATAATCCTAAATCGCGAGCGAAATGATATCTTGCAACTCTTACTGCTTATCTTTCTTGATTCGATTCGATGCGACGAGTAACGCACTCGCGGCAAAATCGCGCTCGGCATACTTACTTCACTCCAATCGTAGCACGAGAAAGAGCGTGGCGACAATCGACGCGGCCCGTCGACTACTGGTCTTGCAAGAAGTCAAATCTTCGTCTCGATTTTTCGCGAATATAGTGGGGCATCGATGTGGCGAATCATCGAGCTCCGATCGTCACACCGACGTGCCTTCTTGTTGTGTCTGTGTAGAATCGGAGCTGTGATTTGCCATCCCTGCCAGGGTTCGCTCGCTCGCGCCCGGGCGAGCGAGCCTAAACAAAAATGCCCTTGATCGCTCGGACATCGCTGCGTCGCCCGATCAGCCATCTCCACTGAAGCATTAATAATGCGTTGTAAATAAGGACTCCTAGATTTCGAGGAAACCGAGGCTCGCGAGGATCCCGAGGCTTCGTTTCGCGGGGCGGGCGGAGAGACGAGCAGTTTTTTCGCTTTCAGCATTTCGTTCTTACGAATTTCGAGGAACCCGAGGCTCGCAAGTGTCCTGGCGCTTCGCTTCGCGGGGTGCGAGTGGGGGAACAAGCTGGTTTTTTTCCACTAGTATATATACGTTTACGATCCGCAGCATATATAGGGTACGTTCCACTTAACGCTCGCAAGCATAGTTGGTCTTTGTTTAATGTTTGACGAACAATAAGGATGAAATGAGCGTTGCGAGCGTTTAATGGAACGCAGCCTTAGACGAGATGACCGTTTTTTACCGAAGTGGACATTTCGCGCGATTTGATAGCAGAAAACGAGTCGACGGGGAATAGAAGTCGCAATTGGCTTCCTCGCGATATTTCCTCGAGACTAGGGACGTGCGACGTTGACCAATTAATCGAAACGTTCGATATCGATTAATCGACAAAAAATATCGTTTCGATTAATTGGTTAACATCGTACATTCCTACGCAACGTCGCGACACGGGACGGATCGGCTCCGCGACGAACGGCGTCGCGACGTCATTTAATCGGTAAATGTCAACAATTAATCCTCTAATTCGGACTTTTTTGACCAACCGGCGCACGTTCGACTCTCATGCGACTTTTTTTTTTTTAAACGCGCATTTTACGAGATTCATTCGATCGAAAATCCATCGCGCGAACGATCGACGACAAAATGGCGGAACTTTGGCGTTGTCGCGTCCCGCGGGGTAACACCTCCCGCTTTAGTTTATATATTTACTCTCGTACGATGAAGCGTATTTAATATGTAACGATCGTAATCGTATACAACGTAACGAGATCTATTCGATGGAAAATCCATCCAAAAATAATCATTAATTCGACTCGTGTCGCCGCTAGTTTTTGGAACGCCGCGATACGGGACGGATCGGCTCCGCGACGAGCGGCGTCGTCTAATTGGAAAAAAATCTGATATCAATTAATTTTCTAATTCGAACTTTCTTGACTGTCCGACGCACGTTTTACGCGTCGCCGTTTTCTTGAAACGCGCATTTTACGAGATTTTTTCGATCGAAAATCAATCCCTCGCCAAAAATAATCATTAATTTGACTCGCGTCGTGTCACGCGAGTGAAGTTGTCGCCGCTAGTTTGCGGAGCGACGCGACACGGGACGGATCGGCTCCGCGACGGGCGGCGTCGCGACGTCGTCTAATCGGTAAATGTCACATTAATTAATACTCTAATTCGGACTTTCTTGACAGCCCAGCGTATGTTTGACTCTTACGCGTCGCCGTTCTCTTGAAACGCGCATTTTACGAGATCCATTCGATCGAAAATCCATCGCGCGAACGGTCGACGACAAAATGGCGGAACTTTGGCGTTGTCGCGTCCCGCGGGGTAACACCTCCCGTTTTAGCTTATATATTTCTTCTCGTACGATAAAGCGTACGTAATATGTAACCATCGTAATCGCGTATACAACATAACGAGATAATAATTATCCTAAAACGCGAGCGAACGCGATTATGTTAGTAATAGACGCAGTCTCGCCGCGATAAGTGGCGCGTGAAATTATCTGTCGCCGTAAGCTTGAAAATCGTCCGTTGCGTTGTCGCGCGACTACCGGGAATGCCGAACAAATTTTATCCGCGTACGACCGCGCATCTCGCAGTAACCTTTCGCCGCGGGATAACGAAACGCGTCTTGTGTCAGTGATACCGGGCGTGTCGTGCAAAGAGCCAAGATTCTTGCGAGTGAATGTTTGTAACGTGCCATGGATGTGCCACTACTGAGGGATGAGAGAGGAGGAGGAGGCTAGGGTGGTATCGGGCGACGGCGAAGCAACTTCTAGGTGAGAAATTTGTTACTTATTTTATTTGCTATTTTTTATTTATTTATGAGATTCATTGTTTAGTTATCCCTGCGGTATTGCATTATTCTATGTCACTAAATCTAATGCAGCTGTAACATCTTAAATTATTGAGATTGTTTAATATTTGAGTAGTATATTAAACTTAAATAATTTCAATTATTATATTGATCAATTATTTATATTGATAAATATTGAAATTATTTGAGTTTAATATATTACGTATTATTTTAAAGTTAGGATATTATATATTGTTAATATTAAATATTTTTTATTTCAAGAATCACTTAATAAAAAAAATGTGTGAATCAGAATTCATTATTTTGGACTATTATAATTTGGCTATTATAATTTGGATATATTTGCATCTTACAGGTAATGTAGCTGTTATGACTTCGCTCCTGCGCACCGGTGAGTTGTAAATTTTCTTTAATTTTAAGGTGATTAATGCACGAAAAATTTTATTAAATATGTATATAAAATGCTTATGTATAAAATTAAAATATGTCTAAAAAGAATCGAAAAATTACGAAAAAACGTTGTGAGTATATATGTTGCAGATTTATTTGATCTGTGAAATAGATGGGTTATAGAACAATGGTATTAGAACAAATATTAAATCCTATTTTTTTTATTGATGAGCATTGATAGATTCATACAAAAAAAATCAAAGAAAAAAATATAAAAAAATATAAATACAAATAAAATTTTTGTTAAAAATTATTTGAAAGTTTTGGCGTATTCGTTTATTATCTATTTCTCAAAATTCACTATCAAAGGTAATTGAACATGTGATAAAATATATCAAAAATACATATACTTATATATGGAAGTTTGTTTTATAAAATATGAAAATAAATGAAGGAGTAAATTTATAATTTGTACGTAATATTTATGATAAATCAAGATAAAAATATATAGTAAGATATATAATAATGGTATATTAAGTTAAATTGAATTGAATACTCGAAAATCAAAATATCTATCGATGCGTAGTAATTTCTAAGTTATAAGAGATCAAAATTGCCCAATGGTATCGCATACATTTTGCGTGCTGAGGCATATAACGTAAACGTATATCGCTCTGTCATCTGTTATTGGTTTCGACAGTTCGGATAATATTGATTTTCAGCTCGATTTTGCCTTTTCATTTTTTTGTTTCTTGACATTACATACGTTATAGCAGTCATCTGATATCGGCAAATTGAAATAGTGATTAATGATAAATTTTATCTTTTACGCGAATTATTTAATCTTTTTTTAAAATAAAATTTTAAATAAAATATTAATCTGGAGTTTTTCCGCATTATAAAAAGTAATATTTTCTAAATTGAAAGTTTTAAAAATCAAAAGTTGATAAATTGATATATATATCTCAGTATATTCAAAGACACTCACATAAACGCTTTTAACTAAAAAATTATTCTAATTTTTTTATACTTTAAGGTTTTATAATTTTTAACGTAACATTTTTTAAATAATTTAATTAACCTTTAGTACTTCTGTTAAAGTACTGTATAATGTTTCTGAAACATCTAGTGTATCTTTTAACTGCAAAATGTTTTAAAAAGCAATAATATAAATTTATTATTATTATTAATATATCATATTATAATATGACAAGCAAAATTAATTATTATAGCTAAATACAATCTCTAGAAAGAAGAAAATCTCTAAATAATATTATTGTGTAAATCTTGAGTGAGATAATAGAGAAATAGCATTGCAATAGCATTAATTTTGGATATTTTAATATTAGAAATCGTTTCTATAAATGCACTTTTAGCGAAACTCAATTTTTTTATTCGTGACGATAATATCTCGTTATTTTTATAAATTTGACTCTATAAATGCATTCAAGGATTTCTATTCAAGGATTTTATTCACTATATCTCTTTGTCGTTAGACAAATCGGACTATTACTTATGTTTTAGAACGTACATATTACTTTGTATATACATTCGCTTTCTTCGTTATTTTTATGCATTCGCTTTCTGCATTATTTTTATGCATTCGCTTTTTGTGGTTGAGCATTAGAAATGCAATCATTTTTATAATCAAGTTTGTATCTATCAAATCTACTGTTAGAACACTATGTAATTTCTCTTTTTATCCGAGCTATTATTCTGCTTTTTCTGAGAATTATTTCAAGTTTCACACATTTCGGCGCAGGTGTTGATACGGGACAGGCGATGTTTATAAAGCGTGGAAGGTGCCGTATGCTTGATAACGCGCGGGCGAGAAATTGGGAAGATATATTTGCGAGGTTGATAAGTCGGCTTGCAAACTCACACGGGCGAAGTACGTATGAGCACGCATCGCGTTACAGGGTGTGGAACAGACACACAGAGCGAACGGGACTCTCTCGGATAATCCAGCGTGCCGCGTGTAACATAATAGAGAGCGCGGAAGGATATAAGATACGGCTACGGTGGTCGCGGGGGTGTAACAGCGGGCCATCAACCCTCCCCAACCGATTTCCCTTCTCCTCGTCACTTCTCCGGTTGGCGGAGACAGCCGCAGAAACTTGAGGATTTATGGCCTTGCGGCCTGCGGATTTTCGTTTTCTGTCGAACGACACGCTGCGGCCCCCCTCCGTTCGGAATCTCCGTGCCCTCGCGCGACGAAGCCGATGGAGACTCAATTAATATTTATGGGAGATAGCTCCCAACTAGCTCCCCGTCGTTTCCCTTCTCTCTTCTCTCCACCGCGTCTTTCCTCCCGCCCTATTTCCAGCTATTCCCGGGATGGAGGTTGCAGCATCGGTTAAGCTCCATGCGGTAAAAAGGAATGGCGGCCTGCGTTTGCTCCGACGTTCGCTATCAGTTTTATTCGCGCACTGGGATTCTTCCAAAGTATCGTTACGATACCTACCTATTTTCGAGCGAGTTCCTCGAATACTGTTCTAGTTTAGCGTATCTCGTACGCTTATCTGCGAATAACACGTTTGTGACACGAATAAGTAAGTTAATCGGGACGTACGTACGTATAAATAGCGGCTTAATGTCGGTCAGTTGGATATTTTTTGACGTACATAAAAAAAGCCTTCGTGTAGCATTCTAACTTTACCGTTTTAGACTTTTTATTATCTTGTTAACTTTTTTTGCGCTACACAAACGGCATGATTATTCCAACTTTCATATGGCAACGATGCGTCGCCAAATTTCGATAGACTTTTCTTTTTGTCGCGCAACATTGTAGCCAAAATTATTTCAGATAGTGCTTTTTGTATTTTATATTTAGAGATTGTTTTCTTATTGTTCACACTGTGAAAGCTATAAGTACAATCTATTTCTTTAGATACATTTCGCCGTTTGTTAATTATTATAATTTAATTAATTCTGCAAAATCTACAAATATTTGACTAAAATTTGTAATATTCAATATTTTCAACTCTCTTGAATAAATATAATAATTGCGATATTTAGAGATAAAATATTGCAATAAAATACAACATAATGAAAATACAATACAATGAAGAATATAAACTATATATATATATATATATATATATATATATATTGTCTAAATTAAAAGAAATACATATAATTTGGCGTTATAAAGATAGACATTTCACACGTTTCGTGATACTGCTTAAAATTCCCTAAGCAGCGGTGGCAGCTTCACGAGATCGAGAGTAAAAGAACGACGAATGGAAGCAGTACACTAAAAAGTCTTTTTTTTCACACGGTGTAACCAATGTCGGACGGAGGTAGGGTCCAGTTATAAACCTTCGTGAAAGCAGGAACGAAAATTCCCCGGGCGGAAATAAAAGTAAATTAAAGCGCACGCGGTCGGTTGTTTAAAATGTAACAGCCAATTACTGACCTCCCGATAGTACGAGGTCGCCGATCGCACGAACGAGCAAAGCTTTCTACCATTTTCCTGGTGATTTTCTTCGGGAAAACTCTTGCTCTTTTCCTCCAATATAATTGCTCCATTTCAGTAGTCCTATCACACTTTTTTTAAAATAACATTCATATTTGCAAGTTTATTTTCATTTCAGATTCAAAGAAACGAAATAATGTATGTATGTATATCACATGTTTTTAGAACAATTAGATTTTAATACGGCATCTGTAAAAAGGCATAAAGAATGCAATTACATTTAAATTTAAAGCTATGTGCTACGCCATGTGCCGTATCCGTGCGCTAATCAAAGTTTCTCACATATTTCGAACTTTTGATTCGTTTTATTATCGCAATTACGTGCCTTTATAAAATCGGTGTCGTGATTTAATTTAAGATCAAAGCTGGCACGTGAAGAGAAAGCATTCTTACGAAATTAACGCCGGCTTAAAATTTTCCTAATTTCTTAGCGTCTTCTTTGAGAATCGCGCTGGGACGGGACGTTTCCCGCCTGCTTCTTATCTGCAATTTCGTTCCATTTCCTTAGGTGCGCTTTTAAACTATCCAATTTGCCTCTTCGAATGAAAAAGTCAGTGAATGGAATGCGGGAAGGAGTTTCAAATTATTCGCTTTCTAACGGATATATCTAGTTATTCAGAATACGAGTTAACCTTGAGTTATGTGTGTCCTGTTTCTTAGTTATTGTATTCGTTTACTGTAATATTTTCTATTAAGACGTAATCTTAAGAATAATTTTCGTTTATAATAATCAAATATATATACATATGTATATTTAGTTGAAATGATAAATCAGATTTTTTAAATGTATTATCAATTAACATTTTATACAACGCACAGATGCAAAGATGTCAAAACAAAGTTGTTGAATTACAAGCGAGAGAAAATACTGATGATAAATGTCGGATACATAAATAATAAATCTCCATTCTTTCTAGACTTTTAAGTGAATTAAATTCCAATAAAATTTATATTTAAATTAAATACATATATTTAATTTATATTTAAATTAAATACATATTTTTAATATAAATTTATTTGTTTCGTATATAATGATTCTAAGATAATATCGCAATTTTAAATCCATTTTATAATATTACTTTCATGTATCTGTTGTAATTTTTTTCGTAAACTGCAAGATTTTTCCATGAAATATTATGCAAAATAATAACTTGGATGTATTCGAGCTTATTGGAGCATCGCGGTATATCGATCTTGTAATTAATCTATACCAGATGTATCTCTCGTGGGAATAAATCCATTAGGAGGGATTCTCTTTGTAGAAGATCTGTCGATTATATCACTCAAGTCAATTTAATAATTTATAACCGCGCAAGACAGCTGCAGCAAACTCTGGTTACTCGGATTTATGAATTATCAATATTTCACTTGTATTTTCCAATCTGGATCATAGTTTAATCTTGTTTTCGTCCCGAGCCGCAAAGGAAGCTCGAGTGAGAGGCGCGTTTATTTCGAACACGTTGCAGACGACCGCCGTCGACATCGTTATCGGTCTACTCCTATCTCCTTTTAACTTATAGCCTCCCGCCGACGCGCATTAGGAAGATACTAGAGTGGATGAATGTTCAAGCGAATGGCACTCGATGCTGAAGTAGATGGAGGCCTGCGGTACATAAGTCTGCTCCATTAATCAGCCGGCAAACGGCATTTCGCAAGCTCGCCGCTCGCTCGCGCGACTCGATTCTCAGGATATTGGCCACTGTATACCGCGTGACCTTTTGAAAATTTATGTCGGGCCAAAGCCCCGACGAAGCTCGATCTTCCTACGATAGTAGACTCCACCTGAAACGCACAGCAATTTCTTTCACAACTATACAGTCCATGTCCTAGAGAAGAAACTTGGAAAAAATATAACATCGATACTCGTGGATAACGGGGCGGAATTCGTTTTATAGTAACGTTTTCAATTGCGATTCTGCTGGTGATAGTATTGCATTACATGAGAAATTGTGACACATAAATCTGTTTTGCATCATTGCTTTTTCTATGGTCGAAGATTTCGATCGCGAGGCAGCTAGATTTAACTTGTGCGCAATTCTTTTACATCATTATATCAGTATAAATTTTTATTGAATAATAAACCACCTGGTGTAATTTATACGGAGTTTAGCATCGGAAAGTGCGTCGCAGCCGCGATAAATTTGAAATTTATCACTATACGCAAGTCGAGGGGAATCGCCCTAATTCCTCCATCGTGATCCATTAAACCGTATTGCATTACGGCGGTAAGAAACATCCGCGCCATTTTCGCCAGTAAGCCTCTTTCAGCCGCGTTCGTTCCGCGGCCGTAAAACCGCAATTTATTAGTCGTCGTGCAATCCTACCGTTCCGCGAGCTTGCGGCCCGCTCGAGTGGCGGCTGCACTTTTTCAAGCCACTACGAGCGAGTCGCATGGAACGATTCCAGGCGAATTTCGGGTTTCGCTCGTCGACGGGGGAGGGAGGGGGGAGGGGAGGAAAGTCGACGTCCATGGAATTAGGCGAGGAAGGAACTATTTATCAGGCGTGTATACTGTAGCAGGCATTTTCTATGTAATCCGCAGAAGAGTAGTGTGCAGGCGGGACAGGAAAACGCGTACTACTCGCTATTGTTCCGAAAGCCTCGATCCACGGAATTCGGCCCTTCGTCTCCGTCCGTCGGGTGAGCCGAAACTGCCTCCGTAACGGTGGGTTCGCCAGCTCCATTGTATTGTTTGTTTTCGCAAGAGAAAAGCCCAATGCTCTCTCGGCAACAGAGAACATGGCTGTGAGGTACGAGTGCGATGAAGGTGACACTCGACATCGACTCGGCAGCGGATTCTCAAGTCTGAAGACCGCGCTGACATTCGGTTCTGCATCGGTACTTTGCCGTTGAATACCACGATCCTCCGCCTAATAACCGTCCTGATCTTTGCATTGTCTGGCCGAAAGCGTTACGCGTCGAATGATGGAGGGGGGATCCTTCGATCGAGCATCTAACCGGATGTGGCTTCCGACAATCGGTCGAACCACTCGTGAGTACCAACGTGCGTTTAGATCCACTAAAATCCTTTCTCTGGATAGAACAGTTGTCGGGGCAGTTTCGGTCGAGTAGGAAGGCACGTGAGTGTGCATTGTGTGCCATGAACGGTATGTCAAACTATTTTGCACCGAGTGGTCGTAGATTGACTTCAAAATGACTATGTTAATTCCGCTCCGGTACTAAGCATATTGTAAATTCTCTCGATCGTATAAGCAGGAAGATGCATCAGTTTGAAACTATCGATGAATGCATTGTTTAACGGTTGCAGTTTCGTGTTATTCGCTACAAGTTTCGACGGTTTCATTATTTTTTAACTGCATGACAAAATGCTATCAAAATTTAGAAACTTATGCTTTAAGAGTTTAGAAAAACTTTTTTATCTGATGATAAAACATTGGAGTTAGAAATAAAAGTTATAATATTATTATAAAAGTTACATAATTAATGTTATGCAGACTGGAATTTTACCTAGATTGTTATTTTATGTAATTATAGTACTTATATAAGAAATTGATCATAACAAACTATGTGGAAACTGAGAGTTTTTTAAAATAGTAAAAGAGATTTTCACGATAGCGGATAATCAACTTTGTATAACGTAGAAAAATAATTTACAGGTATTGTCAAATGAAAGTAATGCGACGCAAAGTTATGTAGACTGTAATAAAATCAGAAATATGCGAGTGTAAGGACGTATAGGAGAAGAATTTAAACAATTCCATTTTATTAAACTCGAATTAATTACTATACGCTAAACAAAAGTTTGGCATGCGGATTTCCCCGCAAACTTGTGATAAATATGCGGTATGTTATCGTGCCAGTGATAAATCGCCAACGCTTTTCGGATCCACGTGAGCGTTTCGCGTAGAAAACTACATGAATCAGCGATAAGCTGCGCAGCTACAGCCCGGCTAGACTATGCGGAAAAATAATCAAAATAAAAAAAGCTAGGGAGAATCTCCCACCTTTCCCGCGAGTAAAATCGATCTTACCGCCAAGATAGTGAACGGAGGATTGATTGCGAAGTCATCAAGGTTGCGAGACCGATGTTGCGGGAAATGATTTTACTAAGTACCTGATAAGAGTGGAAACATTTTCCACAGCAGGCGTTAACAGCGGCAAGTTTCTCGATTATGAAACACACTTGAGACGCTATGTATTAACCGCGTAATTGAACGAATAGCGAAGAATGGTGTATCCATCTAGATGGGATGATCAATGGCCGCTGAGCAACATTGTGCACTCATAGACTTCAATTACATCTTTATCGGCCGGCACCATACCCACACGATACATCATCCGCGTTACCTTATATCTTGTTGGAACTTTTGGGGTCAGGTAAAGATTTAAGTTCGGTCGAATGACGGATAATCCGAACTGGCGTTTGAAGGACAAATGTTGATTACTAAATCGAATAGAACGGAATATTTGACGTGCATGCGACAATTTAAATCACGTCTGAAATGATTTCAAATATTTTATTTATGTCTTTGAACAATATGCTCTCTAAATATTATATCTTTCTAATTTGATAAACAAATATAAATCAATAGTTTCATGATTTTTAATAATATAATTTTTAAAATAGTATTTATTATCAGATTTAATTACATTAAATCTAATATAAAAAATTCACACTGGACAATTAGAAACCACATCAATTTTGTAGAAATTTATATTTTGCGATATTAATTTCACAAGCTTATAACTTTCTATTTATTCAAAAATATTTTTGACGGAATATATTTTCTTTACGATAAGACTTTCGTAGCTCTTTTTGAATTCATCTAGATGCATTCGAGATCATCTGTTCAATTCTGACCACAGTATCGACTAAAGATGAGTCAGAGGTGCTTCTACGTCGTTCTATATCCCAGGACTTGTTTCTCACGAGCTCGATATTCTTTGTAAGTGACGGATAAATGTGAGTACCCCTGAGGTAATCTAGACTCTATTGCCGTTATCAGGAACGGCGATCAGGGCTGCCTGTTTCTCTTTGAGCCAACCGGGTCAACTGACTGCAATGTCAACACGCCGGAAGTGCTCCTATAACGGATCCCTTCATAAGCTCCGGAACTCCTTTTCTTCCTTCTACTCTTATATTCAGTTTTTGTACGCTCTGTCGACTGCTGGGCAATGGTTATTCGTGATAACGTGAACTAGCTCGCTACGCGCAACTATTTTCAGTCTTTTTTTTTTTTTAGGGAAATACATATTTTGTGTAGAATGTCGTGGATATCATCATGAACAAGTTTTTCTGTCTTTATAAAACTTAGTTTTTATTATTGCATATTTAAACTAATTTAGAGCATGATATAGATACTATTCGAATTATCGGAAATAAAATATTTATTATTCTTTTAGTCGATAGCAATATTATAATTTAAATTTAGTTCGGTTTTACGTAAGATAATATTTTCTCTCAATTTTATGCATTAATATTTAGGCTCGTTTATCTCAATCAAGAATAAAAAATTAAATATTATTTTTTAAGTTGAAAATCAGAACTTGTATCCAGAATGTAATAGATATAATTGCTTTTTTTTATTCGTATGACAAAATTATCGTTTATAATTCATACTACATATAAACTGCATATAGACTTTTCATTCTTTTTTTACAACCACATATCTTTCTCTATATTCACTGGAATCCGTCTGGACAAGTAGCTTATTCTTTCACTGATTCCCGTCGTTCAGTCTTGCCTGCTTATTCATGGAATGACTAATCCCAGTCAACTCCAGGACGATTCAACATGGTAACATTTATCCATCATTTGGTTTGCTGGAATGGAACTCTGCTCATCTGGCTGGTGGAAAGCTTGTCGTATTTGCCATCTCGCTTTGCGCCGTTTGCTCTACTTCATTTTCCGTTTCTGTTGAACGATAACAGAACCTCGTTGAACGTAGGGGATACCGTGGCGGGGATGCGCAGAAGACGATGTAGATGAGAAGCACGAGATCTGGATAGCAATGGTGGCACGGACATGAAACCCGTTTGAAAGAAAATGAGTCTAGCATTTTAATCACGTACTTTCAGTCACATGAGGATACGGCAAATAGATTCGCTGATATTCTTCTTTCGAGAAGTCGTCCTGTCCGACCGAGTGCTCCGTTTTCATCAGCGGTAGCGGGCATCTCCCTTGGCACAACGTTACCCTTTACTTTCGGTCTTTTGCGTCAACTAGTGTGATGTACCCATATGCATACTCTGTTCTGACCTTCCTTTGCGACAGCCACACGATTAATGGGGTTTTTCACGAGACCGCGTAACTTGGCGAGGCACTGCACAGAAATTCGGTTGACCTGAAAGCTCCGACCAAGGTTTTCAAGTTTACTTAGCCGCATCAGAGAGATGGCACGATAGTGCTTCCAAGCTCTTCTCCAGCTTCGTCTCGACTCTATTCATCGTGCCGGACGTTACGGTTAAGATCGGTTATATGCTTCCGAATACCGAGCTATATATCTCGTCGCAATCTCGGGGCGCGAAGATTTTACGTCAAGATTTTGCGAGTGAAAGAGCCGGTTGGATTTAAATGATACTTTTTAAAGCGTGTCGCGAAGATATGTTATTTCTTATTTGCGATTTAATTACGAAAAATTTGATTAAGAAAACTTACCGCATTTGGTGATGTGATATCGTCATTAATAATAAATATTGATGTAATATATTTCGTTATGATGGAACTCTGAAGATTATTTTTTTTTAAGTTACGTATACATATATAGTACATAAATAGCTTATATTAATAGACTGAAGAATCATTTGATTTTTACGTGTGCTTTCGCTCGGTCACGGACTTTAATTCATTTTTGGAAAAATTTGGATTACTAACGAGGTTTAAATCGTTTTCATGACACGAAAGAAAGATTCACGTAGCAATCTCGATAACGAATCGATGCGACGATTTATTTGATAAATCAATGGAGCAGACTCTAAATTGTTCGTTCGGCTCAATGTAGGTGCCCACAAAGCAATTAAGAACCATGATTAACGGCCGTCTGTGTAACTCTCGGTAAAGTTTAGTCCAGCTGGCCTTTCAACCGACATCCAGTATGTTGCAAATCGCTCTGGTTATATGCCTCACAAGCAAATATTGGATTTTGTCACATATGTGTATTATCGAGATATATTTTGTTTTCACTTTTAAAAAATTGTATGTATAATAACACCAGACATTATTAAATTATTAAATAATGCCATTTAAATTATCTTGTTAATAATAAGATAATTTTAGCACATTGCGTTGTAGACACGCAAATGTGATCTTATGTGTTATGTATAATTGTTATGAATCAATTAAATCGTGATTCGTGATTTTAAGTGGTTGTAGTTAATAAGGTGCGGGATAATACAAGCCGCGCGTATCACTTTAAGTGTGGGGAAAACTGCAGCTTACGTTGCATTCGCCTAATATTATTTTGGGGCCAATTAACTCGGTTGAAGTGTTACGCGATTGTTTTAATGGGCTCTAATTATTTGGGGATGCTGTTATGAAGTTGGTAACCGTCCGGGGACGTCCGAGTGTCGACGACGGGAAAGAGCACTGCGCAAACTGGAAATGGATTTAGTTTGGAATTTCGTGGTCTGGAAAATACCTATCTTTCTCCCTCTTTCTCTCTCTCTCTCTCTCTCCCTCTGACGAACCTGACCGCGATATTTTCTGTAAAACAAGGCAAGATTTATTGTTGGTTGGTTACTGATCTAACGAAATATCGTGGAGAAGTTTCTGTTTTTTTTTTTTGCGAAATCAAATACGAGTTTCGATTGCGAAATCAAATACGAGTTTAGGTTTGACAATAGATGATACGTGACATTTAAATTGAGTTGTAATTGATTTTACTGATTGAAGTTACTTTATTTATCGTTTCTAACATCTTACGCCGATGAAAAATAAACCGTTTTAAAGTTTTACTTTAAAACGATTTATTTAATTAAATACACATTATTTTACACTGTTAACTATTGTTGTGTTTTAAGCAAAACGCTTTTGAAAATCTAAATGTTTTCAGCTGGAATTTTATTTCTTATCGTACTTCCCGGTCTGTTTCCAGGGAGGCTTGAGTCTCCTATCTCAGATCATAATTCGCGGACTAGGTTTCAAGTGGAAGAGATTTCCCTTTACAGATGGAATAAAGATGAGAAGTTCTTTGGCAAACACCTACTTTTACGCGTTTCTATGACTTCTCTCTTTTAAACCTGTTTTTGGCAGATTAGACAATTTGATATCACGTGTATTTGTTAACTAACTATTAAACTTATATCATAGTTTGTTTATAATTATTTCACCGTCTCTCTTTCATCTTCTTTTAATCTTTTATTTAGTTTTTCGAAAAATATTTTTAGCTTATTAGTTAATTATTATTGATTAAATTATTATTGATCAGACGATAACTGTGTGGAACGTATAAAAAGTTAGCGTTGTTTTAAAATTGACAGTTAAAATTGGACTTATGTTCATGCGATATTTAATTTCAGTTTAAATTATTTTATGTTAATTTCGTACTGTCTTCCAATATAAGTCTTTAACGTATAAAAGAAATGAATTTTACATATACAATATGTATATATATATATATATATATATATATATATATATATATATATATATGTGTGTGTACATATTAATGCAAGTCGTTGTCTAAAGAGGTACACGTGTAGTAATATATCATAGATAGAGATCATTAATTTCCTGAAAAATGGCTGACATCGATGATGACATGAAATCCTCGTCGAAGCCGAGATGTTAAGATTAATGATAACATTGACGCGTGTAGGAGGTAAAGTAAAGTGGGGAGAGCGTGCAATCGGTACAACAAATGGCACAAAGTTTGTAGCGCGATGGGTAAAGGTAGAGCTTTTGGTTGAGCGCTCCGGAATTCAATAAGCCGCTTATTCCAGCACGTAATGCGGTAAGCCGCGCGGAAAAGTTTACGGCGCTTGTTAGTTTCGGTACAGTAGTGCCTTAAAAGTGATGTAGGATATGTGTGTGTAGGGCGGCTCTCCCGGCAGCCAACACCACCCCTTTACAGTACGCCCTGTAGCAGTTGATAATATCTGGTAAGCCATTACTTCCGTTTTCCGGGCGGACCCCGTAGCTTATCTTAAACCGGGAAGGCGGACGAGGAACCATCCGGGAGATTTAAAGTAAACTGCATTCGGAGCTATGAGGCACTACGCGCTTCCCTTTCTTCTCAGTCCCCTCTTTCCCCGTCTGCTCGAAACTACCTTTGTCGCCCCTTTACACTTTCAGATGTATGTACGTATATGTATGTACGATTGAATGTGTGCACTCACGCAAATATACACTTACGCATTGTCTATAACACAGAGACGACCATTCCAAACCTCATCTTTCCCATCCCGCTGTTCTTACCACTCTCCTCCCTTATTTTCCACTTTGGCGAAATCGCGTTCAATTTCGGTGCAACCACGATCGCTTTTCGTCCTATTTTATGTCCGCCGTACCAAAACGTTTAGGTTTCTCAGGACTGCTTCCTAAATTGCTGTTGCTGGAGAAACTTTAACGAAATTCCGATATATGTATACCTGTGATATATAATTATATAAAATTATTTGCGAACCAATATAAGTCTGCCAAAGAAACTTGATATCGTATTAAACAATTTTAGATAACTGAAGAATACAAATTTATTATTTTTTAAATTACTTTTGTTATTTTTTTAGAAATAAATACTTTTATTATATCTGTAGATGATAGATTCAAACACTTTTATGTTCACTTTTCGATTTAATTTTATTTAGACCGTATTTTGTAGATATCAAATCTTAATTATCGACACTAATAATTATTTCAATAAATTTTTAAATTTCGACTAATTAAAATGAATTTCTGATGATTTTAAGGATAGAATTGTGCCATGGTACGTTAGGAAACAACCGTCCCTTCTTGCTCGCTTGAAGTTTACTATTTGCATAACTAAACTATACCATCGGCAGTGGCTGTTGTTGGCACTGCTTAGTACGGGTGCAAGCAGTTTCTCGGTTGAGTATAAAGTCCACGTATACATACGCGTGTACATCGGCACACGTGTGACGTATATAAAGACTCAGGCAGTTTAAACTCTGGTCGTTTCATCTCTACGATGCCCCATACCTTTCAATATACCGTAAAATTGCGTACATTATACGCGGGCCATTTGCTTAGACGTTGCGCGTATTAAGCTCCATATCGCCGGAAGACAGTGATAAATAAATTTTCGATGCAAAAGCTACTCGCTGATCGAATGCGACAGTCTTTCTTTCGTGACACTAGACAAATCAGCAAAAAAAAAGCGCAGTCCACTCTATAAATTACACTGTTCATCGTAAATCGCGTGTACGGCGTGTGATAAATTGGAAAATGCGAAATTTGTTACCGTATTCCATTCTCGTTTGTTAAAAGAGTCCAGCTAGTCTGGCGGACGACGGCTGATGAAAAGCGGGATTACTAATATACGATGCGTCTCTTCCTACGCGACCGGGACAGACGCGGAAGGAGGGAAAAGAGGAGTACGCGTTTAATTAATTACGAGCGTCTCAGAGTTTGCGGAGACTTTTCTCGAGTCTTACGGTCTCTGATCCTCGGAAGTTCTCGCGCCGGAGTAACTCACGTTGAATCGGTTTTATCGTCGCGAGTAGACGCGCCCGCTCACCTTGCGCTCACCGTCGAAGGCAAAATTGATAATCTTTTGCGAAACTATTACTAGCCGGTGCAAGCATTAATCACGACGCGACGAACGATCCGGTGGGAGTTGCCTAGATTTACGTCCGCGCCGATAAACAAGAGTTTCACGCGGCCACTTTCTGAACGGAATTATTTAACGAATTTTTCATCGGTCGAAATAGTGAACGCGAAAGCAGGCTGTCCATTTAACGAGGTTTTTTTACGCCCGTCAAAATCGCGTTTCTTTCGAGCTACCCAGTCGAGTCGCTGCCACCCCAGTAGCGCACTTTTAAATCCGCCCGCAAACTCCACTCTGCAGTACCACTTGATAAACATTTCATTGTTCGTTACTGCGCTTTATCGTGCGCACTGTTCCGAGTATGCGCTCAATAAACCACAAAAAAAAGGATGAAGAGAGAAATCCAACGAAGAAACGGCAACGTGTTTACGTTCTCGGCGCGAAACAGCGAACGCGAAAGCTCGATGCCAACGTGTTTAAAAATTAAATTGAGATTTGGGTCACATGATGTCTCTCGTGATGCTTCGTAGAACAAAGATCGGATAAAAGACTCGGTAGCAAATGCCGACGGTAATTTCTGCGCTTTAAAACTCATCAGCATCGTTCTTGTGCTTCAACCACTTCTGTTTTACGCCTGGATTCGCCTGTTTTCCGCCAACTATTCATACTGCTGAATAACGCGGCTCTCGGTTAAATTTATTTTAAATACCTGATAAATGTAACATTACCCTCTAGTTGGAACGGTACTAATGCACACTTCAAGCATGTCTCCTGGTAATTGTGAAAGAATTAAGGGGTTAATGAACAATATCGTGACTTTTGTCAGAAGAGATAAAACCCGCCTAAAATAATTAAAAACGTACCTAATTTACGAGTTAAATGTATAATCTAACATTCTGTTGCATCGCGCGTTATTATAAAATTATAATTTTAATTAAAATAGTTTTTATTTTAAAATAGTTTCGCAATAACAACGATAACAATTGCGTTTGTATAATATAAACGTGCAATTATTCAAAATATTTCTCGCAATGCAGTATGCAAGCCACATCCCAAAGTTTCTTTTCGTAAAAAAGGAAGACTGTTTATCGTTAATTAAAGCATTATGTTCTGTAAATTTATACAAATAGTATATTATTATTAAATGTAAACTGAAAACATCTCATTATTATATTTTATGCAAATATTAGTACATTCTGGTCATGCTCTTGTTTCCAGATTTTGTCTATCTTTAGACAATTTCGTATTCGAGCACTGTATGTCGATTCAAGAGTACATTGCGTCGTATTTTGCACATAGACGGTAAAGCAAACGACCGCAAATGACAAAGCAATTTCGTCTCTATTTGGTACAATTATCTTCTCTCAAGTTTAAACGCTAAATTCCTTTTCTGTACTGACGTAACAAGAGTGCTGACGTTCCGCGACGAAATGTTTGAACGTAGCGTGGCGTGCCATTATCCTCTTCATAAGCGGGGACCTATTTTCTAGTCGGACAGGCCTTCGCGGTCGTTCTACTTCGCCAATGTCCGTCATATGGATCCTTTCCATAGCTCTGTACCCATCGTTTATAATTTACATCCTCGATAAACGGCTGGCAATGTAACGACGGTGTAGATACGACCACGCCGATTTTAATTCCAATTTCGAGCATAAATCTGCCGGTAGCGTTTACAGCCGCGAAATCATAAAACTCCGTGGGACGAGCGACATCATAAATTTAATATGAAACTTCCATAAAGCATAAACATAAACCGGCTGCGCGACGAGGAGCAGGAAGGACGGTGATAGTACAGGCGACAAGTGACAACAGCAGGCCGTGAAGGCCGTCACGGGGGTGCGTTTGGTGGCGTTGAAAAGTTGCTCTCAAAATTAAAATTCGACCATTGCCGTATTTAATAATGCGTCATTCGTAACGTCTCAAACGCTCGCGACTACTGACGATCTTGTATACCGATGATTTTATTTGTGTAATATCTGTGCAAATTAACATTGAAAAAACTCTCAAGTGCATATACGGCTGTAACTTTATTAATCGGAAAATTTGAAAGCATTGAAAAATATTATAAAAGAAGAATGAGATATTTTTAATGAAATGGTATATTAAAAAAATGTGTAAATCAATATGCGATGGAGTTACAGACGTCACATGTATTTGACAGTTTTACGTTATTTAATGTTATATATTGTATTTGGTCATTTATCTCATTTTATTTCTTTTTTCTACGACGGGCACTCTAAAAATTATATGCATAAAACAATACCTTGATACTGCCGTACGAGACAAAATTGCTGCATTTCATAAACGTTCTTCAGAAAAAGGAGAAAAATCTCTCTTGTTTAAAAAAATCTCTTCGTTATTTTTCTTCTCTTTCATTGCAATTACTTTGTGAATGTCTCAATTTTTATCTCGCTTGCTTTTCGAAGCGAAGAAATTTACCTTCTTTACGGTAGCTTCTGGTCCGCCAAAATCGCGTTTGCTTCGAAACGCAACATGCATTTCCAGCTCGGAAATTTGTGCTTGAATATGATAGAAAAAGGCACGGACTGCAACAAGAAAAAGGTAGACGAAAGCATGTGAAAGTCGGTATACAAGATGGCTATTTTCTCGTACGTTTTAAACGTCGGTGTGTTTAATGCGACGCGAAACCGAATAGAAAACGGCATTGGGAGTTAATTCCCTCGCGTCTCGTTCTACCTCGTTTTCCCTATTATTATTTCTTTCCATTCTTTCTTGTCTATACGTACGCACACATACACGTATATACTCTCTTTGCTACTCTTCTTTCTCGTCATATAATCTTTCGTGAAAATTATTATGAGGCAAACGGGCATAAAGTAAATCGGATTTATCGTCCACGATTATGATTAAGTAATATTCTCTTTTTTTTACGCTCGATAGGAAGTATGTGTTTATTTTTACGCTATATTCGGTGCGCTCTCCCTCTAGTATATTTTTGCCAGAAAATAAATTCCGAATATTCCTCCTCTCACGCGCAGATTGTATCGGAGAGATTAGCATAAAGATTAGTTTTCGCCATCGAAAAATTCAATGATGTTTAAATATATTATTTTCAAACGCTAGATACAACAGATATGAAAAAATATTTTTATTACGATATATGTAGCAGCTTTTCAAAATTTCTATACATTTGTTGATTTAAGGATATGCAATATACTCGAAGAAAGGTAAACTTGATTTTTGTAAAGAAAAACTGGATTATTATATTGTTCCTATAAAATGCAATGCTTATTATATTACATTTTATTCATAATATATCTTTCTAACGATTAGTATATTCAAAGAGAGGATATTAGCATCCATTTAAACAGCGTATCTACTTATGTACAATTTCTTCATATGTAACGCAATGATGAAACTTCATCTCTTTCATCCGCTTAATGAAGACGTGTACCGTTCAGAATTAGGCGCGTATAATTAGTCAAATCCGGGCATACGCTTCTTACCACAATAGTGAATTTGTGGTAGTACGTGCATCAGAAATTCCGTTTCCCGCGGCTGTCGTCGCCGTTTCTTCTTGTGAATAAATATTAATGCTTGAGATATTCTACGAGTTCCGTTAGAGGAATAACCGCCATTTGCGCGTGACTGCTGACTCATCCGATCACGAGAAATTGGCAGCACCTTGCGACGTCGTATCTCGTAACCACCGTTTTGAGGATCAAAATTGAGAAAAAGTCTCGACGAAAGCCGTGTAATTTTGATGTAGCATTCGTCCCAACCCAAACCTTCCCTCTTTCATTCCTGGTCGCCTCTTCGAACTGCTATCTTCGCCGACGTCGATAAGAATGATATTAAAGATATGGATTTCTCCGTGGCATTGGACCAACGGTTACCGTGCTGAATATCGATTTTTTCATTGTAATAAGAGAAAAATACTCGCGGCTAGTTTCATGTATTATATTAAACAGGTTGCAATTCTTTTGTCAAAGAAAATTGATTATTGGAGATACTATATTGTTGTATGTACAATGCTCCTGAGAAATCACGTGAACTCTATTCTTAGTAAAACGTACTATTCATTTTGTATCGAAATATATTATTAACTACAGTACACCATTGTTTATCTTCCGTAAAACTTTTCGAACATTTGGAGAAATTGCTGAAAGCTGTTTTCTTATGAGAGTTTTATCAAGTCCTTCGAGAAAAGCGGCGATTGCCAGCTTTCAAGGATCAATTTATAATTTTTTAAAACTTGTTTTTATTATTTTAACGCTGCGAATAACAAATTATTGTAAAACTCATTTGTTTTAAGTTTGAGATCGTATTGTTTTTCTTGTTTGATTATTTTGGATTAAAGAAATAATATTCAATTACATAATAATCAATGCGTGATACAGCATATTATAAGACTAGTGAATTATGCAAGTGCGCTGAAGATTCTTCAATAAGTAAGACAAATGCCATGATTTTTAATGAACTGCTGTAATCAAACGTTAGTGCATTCGCTTGGAAAATTATCTGGCGCGGCGACGACATTGCTGGAGATAAGGGCGAAGGTCTGTAGCGAGATTCGAATTAATTAGTACTCTAGTCTTAATTAATGAATCCATTTGAATCTGATGAGATTGTGTGACATACAGTGAATCAAAGAAAATTATTCGCTTGTGGATATACGATGATATAAAGAAATATAACCAGAAATAACAATAGTTCGCACAATGCAAAAATATTACATTCTTTTGATATTACATTCTTTTTTATGGTCAGTTTTGAAAATTATTTTTACGCTAATTAAAATTTTATATGTCGAGTAAATATTCACAATAATGCAAATTTTTTAATTTATTCATGAACCCTTTTTCCAAAAGATTATTTAAATATATTTCCGTCCAATTTCCATCTATCAATTTTGCGAAATTAGATTACATCGTCAAGCCACGATTATGATTCAATTTCAGAACGTTACGAACCATTTAAATCACATCAGTTAATATATTGTGTACTTATATATCGAAATGTGTTACGTAGCGTATTGGTTTACCATTTCAATTGTGTATAAATTGCGTGAATCAGAAATAGATACAGTTAGTTATTTGTACTTAAAATTATGTCTGTATACGCCACGAAATCACAAGCCACTAAAATCACCAGCTACGCATTAATATAGAAATATTAATCGGTTCCATGACTGTGCAGAAAGATCTCGATTGTCCATTCGAATTTGCAATCGTTATGTAGAAATTGGGATAATGTGTATACGCAAATATCAGCAGACACGGTGTACCTATTCGAATAAACTGCTTCGCGTCCTAGATAATTTGTCACTGCGAAATCCGTGGGGATTATTTGTCGAGCTAATAATGCGGGTCCACTGCACCTATCCGCCGTGCAAACGATAAAATCTGCGAAAACGCGCCCACTACGAGTAATTGCGCATGCAAGTATCCGTGGTCATGTCTCTTCGGATAATTATCAGACGAAAATCACGGGTTTACACAATCGGATAATTCAGTCACAAATTCGTGAAAATTTCTAAAATTTCGTTTTTATCGCACGAAAGATGTAAATCGTTTAAAATATCCGATAGATTTCGACAATTACGTTTCGAATTGTGATCATTTCGATTATTCTTTGCGGAGGACATTAATTTATTACAGAGAATTGCAAGGTAAAAATTACGTCTATTTTAGTTATAAAAATTTTCCATTTGTGAGAAAGTATGGAGGGAAAAAATTTTCAATATTTTGTATATCTTTACATAAACGGAAAGTTTTCGGCTGAGTAAAAATACTTTTTATGATTAAAGTAAAATTTTATTTCTTATATTAATATTGTTGTTTTAATTGTAAGAATTACTTATGAATTATTATATTATCATTGATGCTGAAACATAATTTTTAATGTTGCATTTAATTTTATACACGATATTAATATATCATGATAATATTATTTACATGCACGCATATACCTACATAACGATCATTGAAGATCCCGAAATTTACAATACTTGCATACAATACTATCGCGTAATTCATGCAAATTAGAGATTACACCAATTGTACGCTTTATTCCTAGATACACATGCGTAAACTTTGATATCAAATAATCTAATTAACTGAAATGAAATGCATAACGACATTGATGACCGCAAAGATGTAGAGATGGTAGCATAAATTCTGAAAATATTCTTGCAAAGATAAAGTCATATATTTACTAAAATATATGCACACGTCACATAAATCTCGAGATGAAAGCAATCTAGCTACAGAAAAATTTTTATACTCACATCTCATTGTTCGCTCGCGTTTCTACGATAACGCTAGAAAATATTGATTTTCTGTTAGCTTGATGATTCCATATTTTTAACAATATTATTTTCTCATTTTTGTAGTACTTAACAAAAGAGGATAAATTATGTGTTTATTTTATACTAATTGTGCGAATATAGAAATAAAAGAATATTATAATTACTGGGACGGATACTTATAATTTACAGAATTTATAAAAAAAAACTTTACTTGCCAAGGCAGATTATACATTAAAAGGATTACATTATTGACTTCGCTGTGTAATCAAAGAAATATCGATGAATAAAAAATACAATGCAATATGTAGATTAACAGGAATCACGTCGAGAGTTACGAAAAACCACGATGACTGACTATATAATCACACTCGCGTTGCTCGAAACAGAGTAGCAGTACAGGCAACGTGACGTGTTTACAGAGAGAAAAAGAGACAGAGCACCCTCCAATTGACGTTGCAAGTACCAAAATCGTTGCAACGCCCGTTTACACTGATTACCCATCAACATTCGCGGTAAAACGCGTAAAAGCGTGACCAAAATTCGCGTTGTGTCGAACTCGAGGAGCCTCAAAACTATTCTCGTCATTAGGTGGATCGCATTCTTTCTTTTTTTTTATCTGCGAGCGTCAGTCCTTGGCGGCAGACACTCGCAAAATTATATACAGCAGTGAGGAAAAAGAAGTCGGCGCGTTCTTGTCCGTGATGCAAACATTAGTCGATATCAGAAGTCAGGTGGATGCTTGTCGTGATGATGTTAATTGCGGTATGTTCGATGGTGACGATACAATGAAAGGTAGAGAGAGGATTCACAAACACTCGGCTGCCGAGAACGAGTACCTCGAGTGGTGTTTTTCCTGCCTTGCTCTCTCGTACTCTGCTCTCGCACCTGACCGCAGCAACCCCAATTCTCTGTGAAGAGGCTTTCTTTCCACCGTCGATTAAGATTACTCACGTAAATACACTTGAAACGATCGTACATGCCGACAGCATATATTAATTGCATTCTCTTGACCTTTTCTTAAATGCCAATCACCGTATTCCAACGTGGACGCGTCTTTAGTCGAGTATCTCGGGCACGGAGGCATACGGAGCATGACGCTGACGAAAGAGAAGAGGGAATCGATGCGGAGCAATAGCTGCGACCCGATTTCTCGCAAGAGGGAAAGCCTCCTTTGCTGCGGTCGTTTCGAGAAACAGCGTTATGGGCTTTCCTCAGATTTGCGGTGTCGCGAATAGCAATCGCGATGGCTGCAATAATGATTTATCGATTTCGTGGTAGCACCGCTACTTCGTTGAGATTTTTAAAGACATTGGAAATTTAATTTTAAATATTATAAAAGAAAGAAGTTTATAATATTTCAGAAATATAAAAGCGAAAATTGAAGAATAAATTCGTAAAACTTTTTCGCAACATATTATATAAAATTGTTATGATATCCGATATCAGTCACATCAGTTTTACATCATATTCAAGATGTAAAAAGTTACGAGAAGCTCGATGGCTCAATATTAAGTAACTTTTTAAAAACTAAAGCAAGACAATTATTTTTAGAAACAAAAGAGCAAAAAAAATTTATTTTTATGTATTACTCTTTATGTTATGTTCTGACAATTTGATTCAGATAGCTTATTATATAGCTACCTGTAGGTATACAATCATTCCGCTACGCGGAAAAGAGGCAATAATACTTCTAGACTTTTGAATATCGATTTAACACCTTTTTTAAGAGTGAATTCATATTTCTTATTCACATGATATCACGCGTAGTTCTCTAAAACGATTTAATTTCAAGAAGATATGCATAATTTTCAAATAAACGGTCGTGTGAATTTCGAGGTATGCAGGAACGAAGACGGGAAAATAATGGACCATGACGCATCCGTGGGATATTGCACAGTATTATTAAGCATTTTATGTAATCGCCCTTAATATCATCAGGGATGACTATGGACTTTCCTTTGTTATTTGCGGTAACATCGTCGACGTCGTCGTTGTCCTTGTCACCGTAAGTGCTGTGGACACCTACAGTTTGTCGGGCCACATTCAGCGCGTCCTTCTCATTAATTACAAGCCCGCGTACCTACGAAATAAACGCATTCCTCCCATTAATTCCGCCCACGGCGATTAATCTCCCGCGACAATTAAATTGTTTACGGGAAGGAGACCGTTTCTTACGGCTGGAAAATAAATGGACAACGTGCACCGTCGCTCATGGATTCGGTTTCGTTGCCGTTGCTGTTGCTGTTTCTTTCTGCGAAATTACATGCGGTCAGTCTGGTAGTGATGACTTCATGTAACGCGATCGGGCTTGTGCTATTTAGTTTCTTCTGAAATGTACGATCTATGGATTATTATGTCGAAAATTTATCAACATCACAACACGTAAACACGAAATGTATACCATTTCGTTTTCTACTCGGGACGTTTCTTCGTCGCAAATTTATTCAGTTTCAAAGTCACGAGTATTTGCATCTGAGTCTGACAACTCAGCATACATCTTGTCAGAAAAATCGACAAAATAAATAACAAGAATGGTGCGTGCTATGGTGCTCTCCCACTCAGCAGTTCTCAAAAAGACGGGCAGGTTGAAGTTTAACAAGTTTCGTGGGCAAGGGAATCGTCCGCAATTTCTTTGTACGCATCGCGCCACCCTTGCCAGTAAAATGTAAATGTCGGGAAAAATGTGGAATAGGAAAAAAATATTCGACGTATCGGCGTATGGGCAACGAAGGGGTCTGTCAGTTGCAGCCATAATCTGATGACTGAGTGAGACTTCTCGGTAGGGCTGTGCTAGGAGGTTTGCGTAGTGGGAGCCAAGTCTCTCTTTCTTCTTCTCGCCGCGCCGCGACTAACCGAGTGTAGTCTCGCGACGGAAAAGGTACGGCGCACCTCGTATTTGTCACTGGGTGCTAAGGGGTTGTCGGCTTGTCGCCACATAACTCTCCGGGCGCCCCATACCGCGACCTTAACATCACCCTCTAACTCAGCCTCTTATGCTTCTCCGTCTTACCAAGCGACTACGTTTCCCTCCTTCGTCCCGTGCCGCGTGTTCTCACCACACGCTTCCAGAACACAGGCAAAATTTACATTCGACCTGGAATATTTCGCGGTGCCGGCTGAAATGCAATTTGTTTCGTTCTGTCTGCGTATATACGGGTTCCTTTTAACCTGTCTAAGGCCTCAGTGATCCACGTTACGAGAAATTTATGTCGCCGTTAGTTCTGACTTTACCGCGGCGCAGAATTGGCCTCGGCTTATGGCAAAACTTAGCCGCAAGTTATGTAATAAAATGTATGTTGTTATTATTTTGTTTCAACCAGCCGTGCTAATCGTGTTTTCCTAATTGCGCGATTATGTCAGCGAATATGATAAAGTAGGAAATGTGGAGTGACTTATTTTCCTAATTTGAATTTTGCCAGATTAAAATCGGAATAAAATGGATTGAAATAGCCAAACAATTTTTGGCATTCATCCTTGATTCAAAATTATTTGACTTCGTAGTTCCGTTATGAGCAGCTATTAACGGATTCGAATGGCGCGTGGTTAGATTAAAGTCAGGTTGTGCGGATGACAAGGCCATTCCATGATCTTCTCTGACGGATTGGATAGCGCGGCGTTTTCAAAGATTAGATTGAGACCACATCTTTCAGTAGGTTGAACCTTTGACGTCCGTGATCAATCTTGCATGAAGACGATTTCCCAACAGATTCGAGACCACGAAAATCTGTGGACATCAGCCTGCGGGGGTTATGACGCATATATCGGATTCAAAGGCAGAAAATCTCGTGAAAGGGTTTAGGGGAATCGAAAACGGCGAATTCGATATCGGCGCTATCTCGCATTTGCATTTTGGGAAACCGGACGAATTTACATTCGATGCCGTTACGCGATTCAATGTCTACTTTTTCATATTCAAGTATGCTGATATCGCTCACGAAATTTATACAAATTGTTTAAAAATCATCATAAGACAAAAATTCATTTGTATTTAAACAACATGGATTTTTATTCTGTACAATAAGCCTGACAATTTAATTCATTAGTGTGTGTTATATATCCAGATTATTAATTAATGTGGTAATCCGGATTAATGGGGGTTATATATTAAATTATTCTCCGATAAATAAGTACATATTTGGAAGTTTTTAAATTTGATTAACGTGTTTTGAGAAACTAAGGCTTTTCAAAGACGAAATATCGCGAGAAACTGAATTCGTAGAAGCAAACGGCTTTGTTGGCGTTGTGATGAAACGAATACGACTTGGTATGAAACGTCTTGGACGTAGTAGGAAGAGATAGAAGTATTGAGTCGGGGTGCATGAGAAAGAAAGATGGCACGGATGAAGGGCGCGAGTGGCAAGATACCCCGAGATTACGAGAGATGAAACTTTCATAAAACATACTGCTCACGACTCGTTCGTCGACTTTCAGCAGTCCGGGCTCAGGGAGAATTTAAAAGCAGCGGGTGCACGGATAGGTCGGTAGATAAGTACGTAGATATTAAAGGAGTTTAGGGGGACAGTCGCGTTTCTCCGCTCTCTGGGGTCGCGCTTCGGCTGCTGAACTCTTAGCACTCGCTCGGTTGGAGGCAACTCGCCGGGCAAAGTGGCCGAGTGTGGAGTAGTAAGTTGATTTTCGAGTATCGTGCAGTTCCCAGCGGTTTCGACTCGCCATAGCTAGGTGACGGGGATCGTTAACCGGATGTATATTTTATCTGAGTACTTTTCGTCCCGAAGGGATTGAAGAACGTTTTTTCTAGCAGTTGGGGTAATAGTCAACCCTGCAACTTCAATTTCACGAAATCGCAGGAACGTATCGTGCGATTATATCAAGTTCGATGTAAATAAGTTGCAAGTATATTATTAATGAATTTTTTCAAAAATAACACGCGATAACTGCAAGGTGCTAAAAAGGTGTAAAAAATATAATAAATTTTTAATCATTAATATAATGCAAACATTTATTTATATATGAATGTTTTACATACGTATATGCAAGATGATTAAAATTAATACAGAATTGTATAATTTACGAAAAGTTAAATATCAGTGTAAAATCAATAATATTTTAAGTTAGAATAAAAATAATTTTAAAAGATTTGTGCAAATATGAATGATTAATTCGGTATCTTTACATTTCATTTGATTACATATGATAAAGTAATTTTGTTAAATCTTTACTATGCTTTTATGAGTTTACGAAATATTAGTTTAACAGTAATTTCGTAAATTAATTTCCAGATTTGTAAAAAATATTTCACTTTGTATTGTTTCTACATGTTTTCTTTTAATATGCAGCACCGTAGCAGTAAACGCGCATATCCATTTATTTGTACAACGTACAACAAAGCAATTATACACAGCCACGTGCCTCTCTATGCAAATACAATGTTAGTATCTGATGTTCTAATTGACGCTTTCATAATTTGAATTTGTTAACTGAATACAGCAAGATGTTGGTTAAACATAAATTAGTTTACTGTAGTTAATGTATGCTTTTGTAATTAAAACACAGGTATTCTTAACGAAAACGTTTGCATTGATATTATACATAGAATAAGATTTACTTATTGAAAACGTTCATTGATATCGAGTGATAAAAAAATATGAGAATTTGTATAATAAATCAGTCATTAAACAAAAGTTTTGAAGCGTTCAAATTTTTGCGTTCAAACATCACAGAAAATAACTTTTTTTATATTTGAGCGTATAAAAAATTTTTCTAGAAATAGTTTGGTTAAATTCGAAAGCTTTGGCTGATGTTGTATTCCGTGGTCGATACTATCAGTTTTATTGAAAATTGAGTATATGGAATAACGATAGATATAAAAAAAATAAAGATGATACGTTTTTGAAATATTGTTTTTTAAAATTAATCAATACCATAGAAGATTAATTACAAAGTGTCTAGCTCTGATCGAGTTTTTATCTTACTTTAGGATTGCAATATTATCACGTTTTTAAGCGTCATATTTTTATATCCTTAGAATTATAAACAATAAACACTAAAAGTAAACACAATTTATTAAAAAGAAGCATCTAGCTTTATCAAATTATCTATACTTTCGCGAGATTCGTTCTGATTAATGAATCGGGGGTTGCGCACTTTTTATGACACAGCCGAAAATGCGAAGTATAAATTTATGGAAATATTACTAATTATTTGCCGAATATTTGAAAGGTGCATTTTTTTTGCACTTTATAAATATATAAAATATTCTACATTATATGTTATTAGGCACACCCATCAAGTTTATAAACGAAATCGTATTCGGTCATTGCGTAATTTACAAATCAGACAGTGCGCGTAATGGAAATATGATCATTAACATGGTTGAACTATTACAATAGTGACAAATGTAGTAGAATGTGAACTGATATACATAGATGCAAATCAGAGTATAATATCAAACGATAATGAGTATAAACAATTATGCCGAGGATGATAAATTACGTGATCTCATATGCAGAATCATTGTGTAATTGTTATCTATATGCAGATTATAATGACTAGAGTGCTACGGAAATAGCAATTCTAATCGGTAACTCTCATCACAATGTTGGGAAACAGCAATATATATGAATTACATTGACAGGTAATGCATTTTAAGAATAGAGATGGACGTAAAATAATTTTTTTCGTTGTTAAAATTTTTAAATAGGTTAATCAATTTTTTAATTATCTTTATTAATTTATGGCAGTAGGTTTATGGCAATTTGTTTACCGAGACACTAACTAAATAGTATAACTCAAAATTTTCAAAATAGAGATAACATAGCTTTATACCTATGTCAATGACTTAAGTAGATGCGTTAAGAGCTTGCGATAGTAAAGTCTTATTCTCAATATTAACTAAATAGACTAGCTGCAAATACATGTAATAAGAGTTGAAATATTTTAGATGATACCGACAGAAATAAACCCAGAACAATTGTCTTGAAGATTGTTAGTTTCATGCAAATGACAGGGCGTAAGTGGCCGTGTGAATTTTAGTTTCGTTAGTCGCGCCAGAGAATTTCGCGACGTAATGTCGCAAACTTAAGTTCGCGGAATTTCCTGCTCTGAAATTACGGTGCACGTGCATGCATCGTCATATCACCGGTGCATTCGTGGCAGAGACTAGCTGGAGAATTAATGTGAGCACAGCGATGTAATATATATTCATAATTGAAGAACCGTCTTATCAGTATTGCAGTAAAATGCTTGTTAACTTTGAACATCTTCGAAAAAATTAGTTTAATGTATGACACGAGATGGCTGTAAATTATATGCATGTAACAGCACTTATCTGGAATATGCCAGGAAAAAAATGTAAATTCCGCAAGATATGATGAAAATTTCTTATGTTTTTTTTTTAACATATTCTTACATATTCTTATATTAAGAGTATGAAAGAGAATCTTTTTATGCGGGAAATACGAATATGTAAGAAATTGTACATGAATTTGTGCATTTTTGGCATCAATTTTGTTTAAATACATTTTCGATTTCATTGTAATTAAAAATGCGAAATGCAAATACGTGCAAGTTAAACCAAATCAATAAGCTACATCAGGAAACGAATTAGTGAATCAGCCATATAAATCAACTGTGGTTTAATCAATAACATGTTTGATCGGAATACATGCTTGGTTTATTGGAAATCACGCTTTTATCATACGTAAATGTTACTTTTTTTTTACTAGTATTATCAAACTGTTTTAATTTGAATACCATAAATATTGGCCATGGAATCGCGATATATTTCAGGACGGCAAATTCATATTTGAGCAAAATATTTTAAAACATTTTCAGATTAATTAATATACTAGTAGGATTTCGAATGTAATCGATAATCTCTCGAACGATCGATCTGGTCATAATGCATTATTGCTAAGCTGTTTTCGTTAAGTCCGCTTCCGACGTATCTAGTATATGAGGAATTGTGTCATATTACCACTTGCAAAGCTGTAATATTGTATGTAATAGCAAACGTAGTTGTGTATCTCGTTTCGTAAGCCTGTCAACTATTCAGAGCGTCGCGCTGAATGTATGCGAAAGTATTTAATGACTGCTACATATGTATCGGTGCAGCGGTATTAACACACATCGTGTTCATTCATATTCCTGTTGGCACAAATGCACGCCGTCTCTCTTTTTCGTGGATCCTTATGCAGAATTTCACGCGTATATAATTTTCCGGGGCGTTAGTAAGCGGCTTTGCCGGCATTGTAATTAATTATCTTTCGAGAGCGTTTCCCCGCGTGACCGAATACAGTTATATTCGCTTTGCATTTAAGTCTCTTGTCTATACTATTTCCAGCACTAGTTTGTTACGGTTTGTTACTCTCGCCTTCGCGTTACCCGAGGGTACAGTTAGTATGCACCGTTCAACCGTATTGTTTTAACGTTACGGATTTGCGTTCGTGTAATACCAGCATCCTTTCAGCCTCGCACAATGTGCTGTTTTGTTGTGAATAATAAACATACATTTCAGTAACGCATTAACAAAGAATCAACTGCATTATTCGCTGTATCGATACTGAACGTATTGTGTCCGCGCATCATGAATTTTCCATGAAATGGTATACATCTATGTATCATTTCTTAGAACCGCTATATAATTTTCTGATATATTTTGCGAGCACTTTTATTCGCTGCTAGCGAAGAAGATTGCCTTATATCTGTTCAAGCTGCAATCTCTAAGAAAATCGAAGAACGTCCCTTTTGATATCTGTTTGTGTAACGTGGCGTGATGTACGGGGCTTCGTTCTTTTGCGTTTAGAAAAAGTGCTGTATCAACGTCAAAAGAACTCATCCAGGCGTAAATCTCAGAAGCCAGACGTCCCTTTTGAGTTTTTGTCCGGCATCGCCATCGCTGTTTTATCTATGACTAGTAAGGTAAGCGTGACGCACACATGTCACGCTGGTATGCGTAGTAAAACAATTTTTCGTATCTCGCCGCTCCATCCCTAGACTTCTGACGTGCTTTTTCGTGCGGCACACTATACATCATTTTGCCACTGTTTCTCTCAAATAATAAATGATCTAATCGGAAAGAATGCGACCGGGACCTCTACGAAAAGTAGAGAATTTTTCGCAGGCGTAGAGTTAAAAAAACAAAAACAACACGATGTTAACACGGTCGCAATTTATCTCTATATATTCTCTCTGTCGTGTATAAATGTATGCAAGCGCGCAGTAAATTCAGACGAAACGGCATGCTGCTCGTGTAGATGAGATATAAAGATTTCAAGCAGTTTTATCATTTTAGTTGCGTGGCGTGACGATCTCGTTTGAATCTCCGGGAATACATGCGTTTTATAAAAAACTTTCACGTATCTGATCAAAATATTATTTTTATCTTGAATATTGCCGTTGAAACACACGTAATTTTTTACAGATATATCTTGATCAAATGACTAAGCGGTTATGTGAACAAGAACTTATTAATCATTAAGAAGTTATTTAGAGATATTTTGCTGGGAGGGATGATCTTTTATGTATTCGACTGAGAAACTCATAACTTTCATAATGTTGACGATCTTATGAGAAAATCGTACTCATATCTCACTTCTATTCCATTTCATGACGTTGATAGCTTTTGGATAAGAGATATAACGTGACAGCAGAGACGCTCATGTAGGATATGTAGGTGTAACATGTATGTGTCTAGATGTATCACACAACACGACACATCAGCACGTAGATACGAATTACAATCTTATCTTCTAGGACTCTTACAGCAAAATGCAAATTACCGCCGATTCGCGTTCTAGAATTCGTCATTAAGAAAAAGGACAGAAAATCATACATAATACTTTATGATTTTTATTATATTTCCCGCACATTATATAAAACGTTTCATTATAGCTAGATTATTTATAAGGCCGCGTCATGTCAAAAGTAAAATTTTTATTTTTTAAGCTATTTAATAACACATCACACTAAAATAACTGGATTTCATGTACAGATATCATTATGCATATCGTAAACTCCATGCGAACTCATAATAACAGATTCCATTTGAATGGGAAAATGTAGAATCCACGGCGAGTTTTACATTCATCGAACCATTTGCTAAATTGTTAGTCTATTGGTAGTTGCGTTTATAGTCACAGTAAAATTCATATATCTAAGCATTTTGCAAGTGTATATATAGTCATAATTTGTAGACAATCACGTTCCCGACAGCGTTTAATTTATCTTACTGCTCAAAAAGATCCGAGACTTTCACGAGAAGAAACTTAGTCCGGGAAAGGTTAAACCAAGTGATAAATAATTGCTCACCGTAATTCCGACAATTTGAAATGCGCCAGACAGCGGCGTCGCGTAAATGCTGAAATACTAGCACGACGTTAACCGAGTACTCTGGCCGCTTAAATCGAGCGACATCGCTCGCCCGAAAGTCAGATGGGTACCCGGCTGAACCGGAAGTAACGCCGAGCACAACGAGCTGCAAACAGCGGGCTGATTTTCTCCCGGAGGAATTACATCCTCGTCGGGAGGCGGAATGTAGGCTAGCGTGACTGGCGAATCGGGGGAGGAAGGACGAATCTTGAGGAAACGCCTCTTACCAACGTTAAGTGCACGTAAGAAGAGCTTGGCGGTCTCGAAAGCCGGCGGAGAGGAGCGCTTGAAGAATGGCGCGCGTACAGCTTCAACGCGTGCTATCAGCTACTTTGCATTTCGTTGTTATTCAGAAATAGTCGCAAACCGCCCCGCCTGGAACCGGTGGCCCGTCCGTTGCTTTCTACCGCATCTGTCTCGTTTCTTCCCGGTCCTCCTCCTCGTCTCCCTCGTCGCCATCCGCCCAAGCTGCTCGCTCTTGGCTCCCGACGTCCTAGTTCCCGCTGCTTCTTACCCGACGAGATGTTTTATTAATGAAAATGAAGGGGCTTCTTATATTTTCCTTACCCACCAGAGTCGGCCGGCTCTTGTCCTCCATCCTTCTTTCTTTCCATCGTGGATCTCTTCCTTCCGACACTACTGTTACCATTTTCCTCGACGTTCTCACCGCCCGGATGGAGAATACCCACACAACCCGCCGCATTCTGCGCCCCTCTTTCTGTTCGCCGTCACTTCCACCATTGCTCGCGGCAGTAATATTACTTTCCGTATACTGGACCGGTCTCCCGGGAATGCGACAACGAGCTTCTGCGCAAAATTAATTCAGACTGACATCATGCATGCTTCGGTAATCCGAGTTGGAATTTACGGAAAGGAAAAAAGTGAGTGCCGTCATTCTGATAAAACGGAAGTAATAATCATGAAAATGGACGCAGACTTTGATGTGTTGGATTTTATTAGTCTTTCACAGAATGGTTTAGAAAAGATACATTGCAGCGATATAATTAAAGCGCGAATAAAAAGTGACATTGTGATAACTTTTATTAATCTTAATTTTTTTAGTAGAAATCTGTCAAGCAGAACAGACAAGTTTATTCAAGTAATACTGTAATGTTTTTTTTAAATATGCTTAATAACTTATAACTAATACTTTTTTGTACTAAATATAGAAAAAAGAATTATTTGTTTTGACCAATATGAGAAAAAATCAGGAAGAAGTGTAATTAAATTCAAATTTCTGCGTTCTGATTTTTTAATTTTAAAATATATTTAAATAGAGTATACGTACAAAACAAAGATTTATAATTATCTGATAGATACGTTGAAAAGAGTCAACATGCAGCAGTATTCTATCATCATGAATGGAAAGTTAGCGGTAATATATCCGAGTTGTCGAAACGGAATAGTTATGTCCTGCGGCAAGCATTTATGGCGCGGAAACGAAGGAGAGTGCAGAGTGTGGACACAGTGGTCAACAAAACTCAGGAATGGTAGCGCCGGTGGCAGGTTAAAGGGTGGGCTCTACTGGTTGCTGTGTGCATAAATGCACAGTCGGACGAACAAACCGTCAAGCCGAGTGAAACGCAGTTTGCAGGAAAATCAAGCAAAATCAAGGGTTGGCTGCGCGTACGGAAATAGAGTGTCGTCCTGTTTCGCCCTTCGCCGTTCACTTCGGCGTTCCTGGTATATGTCTCGTTTTTGTGTTGGCCACATTATCACCAATGCATTCAAAGATTTACCAAAATTTATTGCAGTGATTCAAGTACTCGTTTCGCTTTTACATATTACGATCGTGGCTTTTTCCTTGAGAAATCTCGCTCGTAGGATGAAGATTTGATAGATTCGTATCTTTAATTTCGTTATTCTTCTAAATGCATTTTTTTCTGCGACTTTTATTGCTGTCAGTAATGTTCACTCGCGTTGGCATTGCGTATATTTTATTCTATTCCTCTGACGTGAAAACATTGTATGAAATTCGGTGTTTCACACTCTTAGTGGACTTTTAAATAACGTAATTCTTACAATCATTCACTCATGTGAAAGTTATCCGTTTTTAACAAAACTTTATTTTTGTATAATTAATACTACGTTTAATTATTGTTTCTTTTCTACGGAAATTGATGGTAATTTTAATAATCTGTATATTGATTTCAATACTACTAATAATATAAAATATATATTAATAATATAAATATGAACAAAAATATAAACAAAATTATTTTATCAATTTTCTAAATTTGATATCGAGATATTCTCTTTAAAGAGGAGGGGCAATTGTATTACACGCGTGAGAAGATTTTAGATATAATGATTTAAAATTATCAGCATCTTTCCGGTAACAAAATTATTAGCAAATTTAATTACATAGAAAAATGAAATATTACGTATATATATATATATATATATATATATATATATATATATATATACGTAATATTTATATATATATATATATATATATATGTATATATATATATATATGTAATAGGAAACCTCTGCTAAATAATTATTGACAAGAATTTTATGTAACGGTTTAAACTGGAAAAATCAGATAAGCGGTAATTAATACGTAGATATAATTTATCCGTTAATGGCAGAAGCAATCAATCAATTCGTTGACTAAAGCTCAGTCACATGTTGTAATCAGAATGCAATAAATGCTATTTACATGGGTTGTTTTTCGAAAATGAAAAGGTTCTCTAGCCCAAACTAACAAGCGTCTGTTAATTATAATTGCTATGGTCAAAGAGTAAACGTGCAAACCGCGTTTGTCGGCCGTGTTTTGCAGCGAGTTAATTACGGGAACAGAGTCTATTATCCTGGCACAATGTCAACTCATAACAGCGTAGTTGGATGCACAGTTAATACCCGAGTTTAATTTCCTCTGCAGCCTCTCGAACTCTCATCCGCCGCAGCGGCTGTAATTTTATTGGCTGTAAACATCGATTGTCTTAAATGATACTTACGAATTCAAATTAAGACTGACACAAATGTCGCATTGGAAATTGCTATAAATGTCCGCAATTCTGTGTCGTGAGTTTTAGGGCCGCCAGTTTATTACGGTACATATATAACACGTTACTTGACTATGCATGCGGGTATACGTATAAAGGAGTAATAATTTAGGAAAATATGTTTAGTTTATGCTTAATTCCGTGAATTAATTTTAATTTTTGCATCAAGATCGTGCCCTTTTGTTTCTTCTCATAAGAAAATCTATATGTTACACCGGCATTGTAACCTGAGGGAGACTGTCGTATCCAGTTTCGAAGTAAGGCGACAAAGTTCCTTAGAACTCTACTTCGTTCTTGAGTTTAAGTTGCACGTACTTATTGCTCTCGCTCTCGTCGCCGTCGACGCGCACAGGAATCTTGTGCATTCGGAATAATTCTCGCGCTATAACGTCGTGCAGTCGTAAATAGGTAGCAACTTTAATTTGGATTTGTTGCTTCATTGTGTCCTTAGCATCTTGCTTGTTGTGTTTTATATTTGAAAAAGACGAATAAGTTAGGAAATATATAAAAAAATGTCAAAACGATTGTTTCAGAAAACTCAACAACGTCAAGTTTATGAATGAACATTCAATTTTAAATTGTTTTTATATTCAAATAAAGTAAAATCTTATAGAATTATTTTATGATATTAAAGAGAGATAGAAGGATTAACAATTGGTATCATGTATGAAATTTCCGCGCAGTTTAGTTTCATTTATATACCATCTAGAATGTTAATTCGAGTGTAAGAAAGCGTAGTAGTAATAGAAGTAGATACTTGGAGGAGACTGGCGGGCGTAAGTATGACTGAACGAAGGAGAGAGAGCAGTCGTTGGCTGCAGGTGGAAATACATGGAATCAGTGCACGTGGATTAAGTCTGGTGTTGAGTCGCGCGGAGATGTCTACCTACTTGGTTACACACTCTAAATTCGCGCTAGTTCTAGCGAGTCGCATGAGTCGGCTGTTTATGGCGTCGCAGACGTTCGCGAAACGTCCGCGCTGAAGGAGGGTTTTCCTCTTCAGGTAAACCGGGTACCGAGCAATAGTCGGGAAACGCGCTTCGCGAAGTCGTCTGGTTTCATTGCGAAACAGCGTGTAACCAGCGCGAATCCGCTCGAGCATGTTCCCGCGAATGAAGACGCTTGTCGGGAATGCTCGGCGCCGACTCTCTCCACAAATTTTCCCTGCTCGTGAGTTTCAACTGGTCCGCATATCCATTTTCCGGTGGGCGCGATTGTACGGATTGAAAACTGTCTGGCACAAGACTCCAGCCGCATGATTTTAAGGCAGAGTTCTCGCGGTAAATGTAACCGGCAAAAATGCCGGCTGGAGAGCTTGCCAACTCAAGTGCACGTCAGTGCATGGTGCTCTTTCGACGCGGCAAATCGTTGCCGTGAAAACCGGGATGCAGATGGTGTGCCGAGTGATACCTGCACATTATTCAGACTTTAATGCGGCGCATTTATTCGTATTATTCATTCACGTACATACATTTATCTATTTATCTACACATTCCGACAGTTTTAGAACATAACATTCGTCATTAGAAAATGCAATATATTATTTCATCTGCGTTATTTTTTACATTAAAATCTTATTGAAGATAATATTTATTTTCCCACTGGAATTTTTCTATACACGTCTTTTCCTCGTACCTTACCAAAGATCCTCTATATCGCGCAGGATTATATCATTTTGGGATATGAAACTTGGGGCAACTTGTGCATAAGGTATGAGAAGCATTTTTATGTCTATAGCATAGTATAAAAGTTTCCCAATGCGGTATTCAAAAGGTTCCTCTGGCGTTCAAAACACATACCTTTATTCTTTGCTACGGTTTAATACAGTTTTATTCCCTACGTGGTAACGCATAATCCGCTTATAAAATAGTATAGATGAAAGCATATTAAAAGTTATTATAACATTATCTTTTGAACATAAATAAATAAATATATATATACATATGGCTACTATAAACTGCTCTTAAACTGCTGCACACAAAATTTTGTATTTTTTGTTTAAAAAAATAAAATAAGACTGTACAAAGTTACAAGTATTGTGTAGTATTATGAAGTGATAAATTGCATTTTAATAAACGTGTATTAATATTGAGCGACTATTATTACCGAGCTCTAAAAATACAGCAAATTGTAGCATACAAGAGAAATGAAAGATTATCAATTTATATATTATAATATATAACATTCTTGTTTTTGCATTATTATTGAAGAAGCTAACATGAGTTTATATAAGATTATTTCCCGTATTAATTAACGCTTACATTATTTTATCCTTCTGCAACTTAGTTTGCATGTATTTTTGTAAATTATCGCGTATCAGGAATACAATTCGCAGTTTAAAGCACGCGAGAGCATTTTCACTTAATATCTTAGTAACATGATACATTTCAATTATATTCCTCCCTGAGCTACTGTGCTATTCTCTCTTTGCAATTAATTACCAAGTATTGGATTTTCTCATTGAGCGAAGTGCCGCACCAAAGTTCCGAAAATTTACACATGGAAGACGTTTGCATGCGAGAATATGTTCGTGCAATAGGTAAAGAGCTGTACAATCTATGACAAAATCATATTATTTTGAGAAAATTTTATATATTTTAAAAATACTTTATATATTTTAAAAGTATTTATGAAAAGAATTTTATATATAAATATACATTGTAAAATTTTCGTGTTATTTTAGCATGTAGATATGACATGATATGATGGTAATTATACAATCTTGTGCAAACAAGAAATGGATCAAATATTTTTTTTACGATTGATTACTCTGGAAATTGATATTGCCATATCAAATACACATTAAGAGAAATCGATGAACCTGTAAATAAATATAATATCAATAACATATATATTTTCTAAAATTATATATAACAGATTTTATTAATATTACTTAATTTATAAATAACCTCTCTTTATTTATCAGAACTAAAGAAGAATTCGTTTTACAAACTTGATTAGCTAAAAATCACTGCAATTAGATTTAGAACATAATATTTCCGATGCTCTTGACTGATGTTGTATGTACATTGAAGCTTTCTGATGCAAACTCGACTTTGTATCGAATCGAGACTGATGCAAAGCACCGCATTTTCTAAATTTCGTCAGTTGAAAGGCACAAATTTTTCTACCGAAGAATGCAAGTTTATGTTAATATCGGAAGTATATTATAATTAGCTTGTAATAAGGTATAATACATTTTTGCTTATATTTCACATAGCATATAAACTTTAAATGACTAATGTATTACAGATAGCAAAGAACTCGTTTTATTTATATAAGGGTATAAAACTTAAATATCTCATCTGATAATTAAAAATGTCTTATTCTTGTATCCATAAGACAAATATAAAATTTTTTATGTAAGCTGTTCTAAAGAAAGTTATCCCCATTTATTTGCATCTATCTCTCAATTATATTTGGAATTCACTATTGGTATATAATGTTTAGTTGATTTATTAATTTATTGGTTTATACGCCATGAAATTAAAAACTTACAGTTAAATGCAAAATTTGCTTTGCTTACAAACAAATAAACGGTAAACGTCAAAACTGTTCTATAAGCAATCCACGGGGAAATAATAAAGAGTCTCGGATCTCAAGCCGGTTTAAATTAACGATTAGTTGAATTTTGCATAGAGAATTTTTGCGAATTATATCGTCGATGTGAAAACGTAGATTTGAAAGGATAATACTATCCTACGACTGTACGGCACAAAACACATGGAGAATCGCGGAATCGATAGAGGCGAAATCGCGTCGGCGAGGGTGCAATGCGGCAATCGTTTGCCCCTCCGTTTCTCTTCCTCTCTCTCTGTCTGACTTAATGTATCCCTTTCTCCTTTCTCTGCTCCTTTCTTTGTCGTACTTTTACGCATCTTTTTTTCATTCTTTTTCTCTCTTCCACCATATTCAACCTATTGCGCAGATCTTCGCCTGTCTCTCTTTCTCGATCTGCTCACGTTTCCTTTCTCGTTTTGTCTACTTTGTCTTCTTTCTCTGCAAAATTCAACCTCCAATTCTCACTCCTCGCATTACTATATTTCCTTTTCGTGAAATCCACGAAATCCTTTGTCTTGCTCTTACTTGACGGTCAGATTCAGTTAACGTCAAGGATACGTCTTCGCATGCTCTGCATAAAAATCTTTTTTTAAAATTTTTGTACTTATTTTTAGGAGTGATAAAACTAGATGAGAGTTATAATGAATGCTAATTGCAATAAAATGTTAATTGCAAGTAAAATGTTATAATAAATGTTAATTGCAAGTAAAATGCATTTTTTCACATCGACCAGGAAATCGGTTAGTGAATATTATTTACAAACTACGATGGTAATAAATCGTTTATACACAGAGTTTTGTTTGCAAGAATTTTGCAGGTTTTACTAAATTTTCAGGAAAGCTTAATAAAATTGTAATTTCTGAATAATAAGTAATTAGTACACACATTTGATAAGTAAAGATATGTATTATAAAAAATTCTGACATCATATGTAATGTATTTTGAAATATATTCTACTTCTATATACATATATTCATCAAAGTTTGAAGTTCACATTACATTAATGTGAGTTTCGTGGTGAAAACGAATTACTCTTGCTTAACTACATTTCACTAGCGATGCCTGCACTCATCTAGGATGCTGTTAACGTTCATGTCAAAATTAATAGCAAGTTTGTAATATATTTCGACAGCTATACGATGAAGCGACGTCACAAACGTAACGCACTTGTCAGACCTTCTAAACGATTATATACATCTTTCAATCAGCTATGTTCTAATGATATAAAGTGATATCAAATCATTGACATATAGTTTGCAAATGCAGCTTAGTTGATTAAGCGTCAACGGCGTGACAATTCTCTGTGGGAACGACACGTTGTAGTCGTATCCATATCGTGTAATTACTATGCCATCCAATCGACAAGTGATTCAATTCAAAAGGTTCATTGCTTACTAATGGATAAACAGGATTCTAATGAGTAGCGTGACGTTACATTAGGCTGCCAATGTTAGAATAATCAAATCTATGATATGTGACAAGAAATTGTCCTAAAAAAAAAAAACTGATATTTTAAAGCAAGGTGTAAAGTAAAACTTTACTTAACATTTTTACTGATGTTATCGATCACTTTTTGATAGAATCCATTCAATCTGTTTCTTTTGTTGCTTATTGTAAAGATAATTTATTTAGCATTTCGAAAAATTTGTTTTATTAATATTCCATGATCGAAAATTACAATAATGTGATATTTATAATTTAAATTTTATTTATGTATAATTATATTGTTAATATCAATAACATAAAAGATTCAGAAACTATATTGATAGTATTAAAATGAATAAAAAGGTTAGATGGTTAGATTAATTAGAAATTTTTTATATAAAATTAAAAAAGAATTTTATATAAGAGACACGCCAATTACTTTTTTGCAACGAAAACGAAATTTTATGGTTATAGAGTGGAAAGTTGCGAATTGAACGGAAGGAAGAAAACAATGTGATTTTAAAGCTGCTTCGTATGCACGAAGTGTACTGCGATAAACGGAAATGAGCAAAACACTTAGGAATTATCAGATATTCAACTGGTATTAAAGGACTCTGAGACCTTCTTATATCTTCTTTATAATGATTACAATGTAAAAGCTGCACTGTGTCTCACAACTTTCATTCCTTAATTACTACCTTGTACTATCTACATCCACGCAAAACTTTTTTTAATAAATAAGCAAAATATTTAATGTTTGAGACATAAATCGTTCCAACAAATATGTAGAATTAAAATTAAATTTAATCAATATATGTAATAATATAAAATATACATTTAATATTATTAATTAATTTTTGAGCTAGTATTTATTTTTTTTATATATCACATTAAAATATTATTATTATAGAAAGAAAAAATCATAGGTATTACAAAAACTACATTGCAATAAAATATGAAAATATAAGTTTGAATTCATTCTAGTTTTACTAATAAAAGTTGTATTGAATATTTTATATTAGTCTCATATTATTGAAGGAAAATAAACATAATGATTCTATATATAAAGATTTTTTAAGATATTTGAAATTATATTAGACTTCCTTTCAGATTACAAAATAAATTAATAAAATTGATAATTATTTCTATGAACGTATATATAGAAATCATGTGCACGGAATCTGAACACAGTTATACGAGTTTGAACGTCCTTTCGATCGCTTTCTAAAGTGTTGGTAGCTGCAAAAGATGACCGCTCGTAAGCTTTAGTATATCGAGTACCATCATTGCGATACTAGAATTTACTGCAACGCGAGCGCGTATTTTTGATACGCGGTATGTCGTCGAGGGTCTCGCGCGGAAAAGACCTTAATGTCGATCAATGTTTTGCTGCAACGTGCGCTTATGACGTCGGTTCATGTCGTCCGGCACGGTTCTTCGTCGCAGGTCCGTCATTTGTGCTCGCCGTTGAAACTTTACGTCGTAAAATCGAGCGGTCGAACTTGGTCGCGCACCAGCTCGCACGAGATCGGCGTTGCCGTCATATAAAATACCATAATGCTCCGAGTACGTCGATCGGAATCAGGTGCAACCAATTTGGCAGGAGCCCAAAAGCCGCGGCATGTAAATCCAGTTTGCAAGGCATCGGCGTTTGGCGACACCGATGGAAATCAAACGCCGCCGCGTGGTCAATGGTCAAACCTGTATATGAGCATTCCATACAAGTTTGATTTTCTGCGGACACGCGTTACAAGTGAAAATTCGAAAAACCTTTTTGGAAAACCACAATTATTGCAAGTAATGCGAATATCAAGGTTTCCTTGACACGAAAAATATAAACCTTCGTGAACTCTTTCGTAATGTACAAGTGCATATCTAAAAATTGATATGTAGATTGCTTTAGTGAATTATTACACTATTTAAAATTATTATCAGTTATGTACAATATTTATGATATACAGTTAAAATTTTTAAAAATTACTTTTTATATAAATAGTGAAGATCATTGTCATCAAATAGTATGATCAAATCATTTCTTCCAATTTTGCAAATGCCTGTGAATTATCGTGTAATGTATCGTGTAACGATACAACATAAATTAACCACTTTTTTTTAAAACCATGAAATTTGAAGATGAAAGAAACACATCTCTTCATTTACCACTGCACATTCGTTTCGGATTTCCATATCGTGGCATTAACAACGGAAGTGCAAGCTGCTCGGCGGTGATAAAGGTAAACGACTGAAGGAAAGTACTGTGGGACCTTATATAGACGAATAGCACGCGATCTCTTTCGCATGACCACGTGTGTCGGCACGTAAGCACACAAGTACAACATATAGTAGAGAAACGCGAATACGAAAAACATGCTTACCTGCCGGGGATTCATGCGAGGTCGGGATTCCTCGACCAAGACTGTATCTGATGTAAAGATGTTGCTCACGTATCCTCGACGTTGATGCATTCGGAAAATGTTTCGAAAGATGACACGGCGGTCGCGTGTGCGCTCCGAAGATTTTCGAAGCGACAAAATCCCCGGAGCATGCGAATTTTTGTCAGTTCTGAACGATTCGCGGCACGACGCGAGTGCGCCGATGTACTTGCAAAAACGTGATTTCGTGGAATTTCACGTTCTAAAGCAAATACGTGTACGGAAAATCAGCGGACACGCCACGCAGGACAGATCGAAGATACCTCGGTGGAATATATTTTGTAGATCTTTATTCCGCGTCGTCTTGTTATCCCCGAACAATTAATTTAATAAAGCATCTGAAGCAAATTTTAAATAAAGATAACTGATGTTCTTTAGAAAGCGAGCAAATGCTTTCTCTGCTGAATTAAAAACAAAGAAACTATTTCTGCAACAACTAACACATTCATTAAACGTAATAAAATTAATTATTTGGTGTTGAATAATGATAATTAAAGTAAAATGTTTTAAAGTAAAATGAAATGTTGGTTCTCTCTCTCTCTCTCTCTCTCTCTCTCTCTCTCTCTCTCTCCCTCTCTCTCTCTCTCTCCCTCTCCCTCTCCCTCTCTCTAATTTTACGCTAGAAATTAGATTGGAAAATGTTAAAAATGAATTAAATACAAATAGAAAAATAAAAGTTGCTGTAAAGTTGATATTATATCTGAGAGTCGTATTGAATATATGTAAAGATATTTTTTGTTTTTATCATAATGGTCCAAAGTTTTGGTGGAATTGTTTCCATGCATCTTTCACGACACTTGTATGTTACGAGAACTCATGTCGCTCTTTATAACTCCGACGTCTATTCAAACGGAATGTGAGCGTCGTTTCAATGTTGAAAACTTGTCTATCGAGATGTTTGCGAGCAATCGGCTATCGCGCGATTTATTTTGTATTAGTGAGAAATTCAAAAGTGTGTTTAACTTATGGCATAGCTGAGAGAGGCTTAATGATCAAAAATGATTTTACAGAAAAGTGTGGAAAACTCACCGTTTTAATTACACCGATTGCGAGGTAACTATGAGAAGATACAGAGACTCGTTTCATTGCAATTGATGGCTTGTAGGGCATATCAAACAGGGTCATATGTTTCATTTCGACGTTAAAATTACGCAGGCTAATGGATTCAGCGCTTTTGACGAGCGCTTTTTGCGGTGCGTGTATGTAATGAATATTACTCTTCAAATATTTTACGGCTTTGGAATTACGTTTTGAGCCTTTCAAATCATATACGAGGAGATTGAATTGCAATATGTTGCTGTGAGTAGCAATTTACTACATAGCATGTTTATTTGTGGCCAAATTTTGCACGCGGTAATTTAGTTTTTGCTTCGAACATGAGCATATAAACCAATTTAATTGAGCATTTTCCGAATAGATCTTCTTATCGTTTGAAATTATTGAAATTTTGGTTTTTATATCTCTTTAACTCATATATGCTAGTCTTTAAATTGTTATTATTAAATCATTATTAGATTAGTATTAAATCTAAAAGGAATTATTATCTTTCAGTATATGGAATACATTTACAATGCTCTCTTGGCATAAGATAACTCGAAATTTCATGAATACAGTATCAAACGGACACATTAATTATCGAAAATAGCCACGAAGTAAACTTATGATAATACGAGCAATCAAGATTATCGATATCTACGGTCCAAAAATTGCATCGGTGCATAGGATAGGATGGATTTTAAGAGGCTAATAATAATAACAAGTTTACTGATATTTTCGAACTATGAGTAGAGTAGATTTGGTTCAATATAAGATCATGAGATAAGATAGACTTCTGATTTAAATCAAATGAATTCCTAAATCTTTAAATCTGATGAATTTTATTAGATTAGTTTCATCCACTGTGACGCGATTATGAAACTTTCAAAATTAGAATTCATTTAAACAAATGATTAGTTTTAAATTTTTTAATGAAATTCAAATTGCATATGATTATATTATAATTGATACAAGGATATCGTTAACAATAGTTTAGCTTCTATCAACTACGCTCTAAAATTTAATTTCATTATGGACATATTAAATTATTAGTATGACAAACATGGATCTTGTATAATAATAATTATTGGAATATTGCATAGTGCTACAGGTAAATCAAATATTCCTATATAGTTCTCTATTCACATTCAAATGTCTATTTTAATTTGTTATTTATAAATATTTAAATTGTTATGATTGATACATTTTTCACGAAAGGATAGGATTTTACAAGAAGAAATGCTATACTAGAAGAAATATGCAAGATATATCTAACTTGTCGAATATTTAGTGCATTAATAACCATATAAACGTAAATATTTGGAAATATTTGTAGTTAATTTTAGACCATGAAGCACAGAATAGTATTTGTTGTTCAATTTGCAACAATTCCGATAATTTGAGGATTTTACGATATTTAAATCGTTATTTTAGGAGTTAACGTGAATCGCGTTTCGTTAGTACATTGCATTAACATACATGACGTTATCGTATTAGATTGCGCGGATTCTGTCATGCGATAGAAATGATTCATTGCTATGAACGTTTGTAAAATAAATCTATTGAACAAGTAAACTTATGTTTATATGATTTGTTACAATATAGTAGAATTTATAATGACATCGTTTTCAAATATTCTATAAATTATGACATACAGTTTGATTAATGTAATGAATAAGATGTAATAAAACTAGTTTTATAACTTAATGAAAGATTGTCGAAAGTTGTCAGAACATGCAACATTACTGATTTTGATTATTCAAAATCATTTGCATAAACAATTTTTAAAAAATTGATTTATTCGTATTATAGATTTATTCGTATTAATCATAAATAAGTAATATACATAATAGCTATTTTTATCGAGTATTAGCCGGTACACAATAGATTAAAAAAAGATGATAGCCAATAAAATTTTCTTGAAACTAACTGCAATATGTATGTGTGCAAAATGATTAGAAACAGATATGATGTTAGAAGTCAGACAACAGAAATTATCGAAAGAAAAATCTGTTGTCGTGTTCGATTTTTCAGCCACATGAAAAGAATCAGGAGACGATAGCAACGTGAGTGCGTTGACGTGGCGCAGGACAAAGTACAACGAAGTATTTCATATGGGAAATCATGTTGTGATACCTTCCAATCAGATAGGCAATCGATGCGAGGATGGCGCGGTGATTGAAGTGCAGTAGTGCAGAGGGTGATTGCCGATGTCAAAGGAAACCGAGGGGCAGCAGGGATATAGCGTGTCGCTGGAGAGACACTCACGCTCTCACATTCTATTTATGTTGCATCGTGCTCATCCGACACCCCGCAAACGACGGGCTAGTAGTGGTTCCTCTGCGACATTGCGTCGCGAACGCGTCATCGACGGTTTTTCCTTTCATATGGATAAGGCACTAAGCATGAAAGTTAGATCCTTTCCATGATTTTCCACGTCTCGCAACTGAAAAGCATTTATCATCGACGAGACTCGCAAGTGTCTTCGCACTCATGTGTATTTCTTTATGATAATTTAAATTTATCACGAAAATATGACTATAATTAAGGAGTGCATATTTTATTGAAAATTTACCATTCGGCTTCTTCGCTTAGAAATTAGCTCCAGATAGAAATTAGCTGTCAGTTTGCAGCAGATAAGAAGGATTGTAACCGGGGAATTGTAAAGTATAGGATCTAATCACACCTGTAAGACGCAAAGTAATGAAACCTACGAGATATAGCGCAACGGCGAGATCTCTGGCTGCCGAGAAATTGCTCTCGGATCTCAGCGGATTCTTGAAGACATTGCCGACAGTTCCTCGCGGATTTGTTCAGGATAAGAAGCTTTCAGCGTTGTCTGTATGAAATTCTTTTTAACTCCGGAACATCGCTAATCGCCTTGGAAAACCCGTTAAAATGAGAAAGACGATCTATTGAGAAAATGAACACACCTTCTTAATCCAATTTTTCTATATATTGGTTTTTTTTTATGTATCGCTTAAGCAGCGCGATATGGCGATGTTATTGCACGAATTGCGTTTGAAAATAAGACACATACAATAATGCACACACTTTTAGTGCTTCATCTAGAGAATCTAGAAAATGATAGTTGAGTAATTACCACTTTACAGTTTACAAATCAGAAATTTGTAGACTCTTTTGAATTGTGTAAAGTTTCTAATTTCAAATCTAAAGCTATCATATTCAAAGCTATTATCGGGCACTATTGCGCACGTTGCAATTTCTGCTTTAGCTTCGACATGGATGACGGAAAATGTTTGACGAAATATAACGATTTAACGTTCATCTCGACCGTCGCCGAACCGGTTTCACGGGACTGTGAGCTTCATTCACTTGTGTCCCCACGGAATAACTGGTGTATATCGCGATGCCATACCGATCGGAGATCTTTTCCTTCAGGGCTCTTTCTATCGGCCAAACATGGCTATCCCAAACTCGTCCAGCATTCCGGGCTCGTCTCATTTACGATCGAGTTACAGGCTCGTTTCACGTACGAGCGGCACGTAACTCCACTTCGCTCGTCCGACATGACGTCCTGGCTTTTTTCGAACGTTGCCGCGTCAAACACTACGTAATCTCTTTTTCGCGTAGAATTCGAGACGACGCCGCGTTTCCGATGATCGCTGACTGAATTCGCATTATCTTTCTCGTGATATTATTATTACTACATACGGATTGAATCTTCCTGCGTGTATTTGAATAATCGAAACACAACAGATTGATAACTTGACATTTATTTAAAATTTATTATAGATTATCTGGAATTCTCACTATTTATTATGTTTTCTAAATGCCTATTAATTAATTAATAATGAATTAATAACATTAATTAATAATAGCATTTAATACTTATTAAAATTATTTGATATAGATTGTCGAATAATTTTACAAATTACAAAAGATTACAATTTGCTTCAATCGCAAAATTTAATTAAAAATATAAACTGAAACTTAAATAGAAAAATATTAATGTCCATAAATCCTCTCTTAGCTGAAAATCTGTAAGCGGTTATACGCGATAGGTATTGCGTCACTGACATCCGCCTAGTTTATTAACATCCACTTCGTAGCCATCTCCGTTCGTGAGTATATTAAACTAGTGAATCCGTAGCGAGGTTTACCAACCTCTCATGCGGTACGCGTAAGTATGCGTACGCGTGCCTGTCACGTGTGTGGCACACACGTACCAAAGATCCCGCACATTCCAGCGCGCGCACAACCTGGATTGTGGGTAGCACGCTTGGATGGTCCAATGAACCCCAATAACTCAATCCAACCTCGAGTTAACGAGTTTTCCGTGCAGCGACCCTTACATCCCTGGTTTTAAGCGATATCTACGTGTTACGTTTCGATAGCAAATGTTTCCGGCTGTCGTGACATCTAATACCAATTATTATTTAATCACGTTTACGATAGGAGAGAGAGAGAGAGAGAGAGAGAGAGAGAGAGAGAGAGAGAGGAAGAAGAGAGCGTTTGAAAAAGCTTGATGTACAAAACTCAATTAATTTCGATTAATCCTCAATAGGTTCAATTAAAAAACCTTAACTGATCAGCATGTTATCTCAAAATGCGCTGTAATATTAATCTCGTTTTAATGATTTCCGATAAATCTTTTCTTCAATCCGATATTATTGATTTTATACATTTTTAAGATCAAGCATTGTTTTTACAATTTTATTTGTACAAAAGTACAAATAATATTAATACTTATATAATTAAATTTGACACGCTGCGGAAGAAATGATTTATTGAAATATGCGTCCAAATCATGTTTTTGATTCGTGTATTGTCTATCGAGCGACGTCATGCCAGTTATTGGCCAAAGACGAATTTCCGTGGGTGTTGGCAGAAAAAGGCAGCGTGGGTCTATAACCAAATCGATAAATCGATCTCGCAATGTTCGTTTCCTGCTTAACAGTTTTTCACGCGGAATACAGGGTGCAACGATGCATCGGGGGGGTTTTCATCAAGAGATATCCAGACGGTCCGTAAGCGTCAAAATCAACGGTCCGAGGGCAAGAGGCGAAATGAGTTTCCACCGAGGAGCGAAAAACGGCTAATGACGTGAAGCAGTCCGGCGGAACGACGTTAGTGGACCACCGAAAAACTCCATCGCCTGAACCTTCCGTATTTAATAATGGTGTACATCATCCTCCCGGTTTAGAGGTGATGAATGTTTCCCAGCACGGCGTACAGTTGCGCGAGATTAAGTGCCGACGTCGTTAAAATTTTCTATTAAAATCTCGCTCGTAAAAACCATAATTGAGGTGTCATGATAAGGAAAGCAATTGCGCAGATTCGCGTCAGGCCATGACGTTAGCGACAAGCAAGACATTGCAGATTGCTCAGTTTTAGTGCGGTGGAACTGACCTTAAAATCGTTACGTCTGCGAATAGTATTGTTGAAATTATAGAATTCTTTCAACAAATTATAATAAAGGTTTACTCATAATTTTAAAAACTTGGAGACTAACGAGAATATTTAGATTTATTACACATAATGCGCTTGTATTTATTTTATATTGACGTTCAAAAGTATTTAGATCTCCAACGGCTTATGAACTGCTTTATTTGGTTATATTTGCATTATCTCAAATTCGAGGATGGCCATTGCTGCATTGACTAAAGGCATTGCGATTACATAATTACAAGAAACTTCTAACAAACGGCCGAGTCCAATAGACGGTGCACCGAGATAGGTGTGGGAATTGATTCGCTGTGATTTCATCGAAGCACGTTTCCAGAGAGTGATGGAATTCTGTTCCTTCCTTGGAACTTCGTAGCGGTAACTACGGGCGCGTGATATACTGTTTGTGAGAACTTTATACAGCAGTTAGCCGATGGCTATGCAGCTGTGTTCCCCGTCGTATAGCATGCGACCCTTTGGCACGTGGCAATTCTCAGTCTTTGTGTTTCGTGTTCATGTAATCAATGAGAATTCATTATAATTTTTTGCATATCAGCGAGGAGGAATCGTTTTGTCGGAACTGATATTGTAATTATTCTATCAATCATTATACAGAAAAACATGTAAAATGTTTGCGATATCTGATTAAACAACTAAACTTTAAAAACAACAACAAGAAGATTGCTAATTTTAAATATACATGTACAGTTTTTAAATAACTTGAAAATTTCAAATTAAAAATTGTATTACATCGAAAAAAGCAGGAAGAATTCATTCTCTCTCTCTCTCTCTCTCTCTCTCTCTCTCTCTCTCTCTCTCTCGTCTATTACTTCAGTTTAGGAATATAGCGTAAAAGCGACATTTATGTATAGTTATAGTTACTAGTGGCGAATTCATGACGATGTACTCATGGGTACGGTCATCTGTATACTACCGGCACTGCTCACCGTAGAGAATTTATCGTAATTTGTCTGCCGGGCATCGGGTATTCCGCTAAAATTCTAGAACTTCAAACGGGCTCTCGGGTATTCGAATGTAGCAGTTCGAAGCTGTGGAACATCCCCCCTCGGTTCAACTCGGCCTCCGGAGCCGAAGTTTCGCCGCGGCCGCGAACAAGGATATTGTTAGAACTTTCTTGCAAGGTATGCCGCATGTACGGGCGAGCATGTACACGGTACGTTTCTACTTATATATCGGGCCCTAGCGGCGCCTCCTTAATTGGACGCGCGGGGTATCGCAATGGAAGAACAAAGGGGAAAAAAGAAGAAGGATGGCTCATCGGAGCTGCCGCGCCGCGCCGGTGCGCTGCGTCTCGCGTGCTGCGTCTCGGTGAAGAGAGGGTGGTTATCGCAGCGAAAAGGCGGATCACGCGCTGAAATATGAAATTACGGCGAACTTGATGAGTATTTCTGCCTTTCCTATCCAAGACTAAATTGCAGTCCCTGTTTAGACAGGATTTTTCGGTGATGTTCGATGCGCTTTGCGATTTACATTTACCGTCACGATACGGCGGAGAGTTTAAGTGGATGGGATTATTATTCTTTATTCAGCGTGATTGACACTGTGGAGCCTATAAGCAGATTCGCATATAAATATGCTTGTCATTAGTTTTCTCGTTAGATAGCGGAAAGGGGGGGAGGGGAAGAAAGGTTGAATCGAATTCTAGAAATCCCAAGACGTTCTATCAAAGAAAACCTTTAACATTTTGCCGAGCCTCAAACGAGTTTCGACGTCTCGATTAAGGTCAACGTTACTCGTGGAATGATGAAATAGTTCCTGAGGAAAATTATAGTGGGAAAGGAGACCGCACCTTGGAATTTCCTAGTTAATACTCGATCGTCAGACGCAAATTGAGCTCCAGTTGTACTGCAATTCGTGTTCGACAATTTATTAGAAATTATTCTTTTAATCGACATAGACCACAGTCGGAATAAATTTTCCTTGATGGAATAAATCGTAATAATTTTTCTGCCATAAAAATGTCTGTATTACGCAGGCAAAAGAAATATTTAAAAATAAATTTAATGAAAACACAAAGATTAGATTGTAAAATATATTCAAAATAATATATATATAAGTAATTATTAATATTATATATTAATATATATATAAACAATTATAATAATTATGAAAAATGACAATTATAGATTCGTTTTAAGCCAAACAATTATATTAAAGGTTTAAAGCAAAAAAGAATCGAAAAATTTTTAGCTACTAAAAGAATTGGCAGAATAAATTGAATTGAATAAAAGTTAATCTGAGAATAAATTTTAATGAAAAATTGTTTTACGCGCCAGTTTATTTTTCGTTACTATACAGGTATTTAAAAATATAAAACTTTTTTTCAAAACACACGTACACACACAACAAGAATTCCCTGGTCGATATATCGCTTGAGAGATTGGCAACGTAGAGAGTTTACTGCATGTTTAGGTCTAATCAGGATGGATATGGCGAGGTGATAATGAGGGGTCGCCACCCCTAGATGCCACGTGGGACCGAATGAAGACAAATAGCTGACCCACACATTTGCAACCCTATACAGCATACCTGTCAGTGCTGATGGCCGTTGTTATATTCTATGTCAAACGTTATTGAGCATTTTTGTAAAAATATAATTCATGAAAATGAAATCAGAAACTAAGTTGCTGGAAAATAATATCGACAAATTGTAAAAAATCCACAAATCTAAAATGGAAATAAAATTAGATTTAATGTAATAATATAATAAAAAAATGGATATTTTAATATTCTTCGTCATATTATAAATGAAAACATTAAATGAAAATCTATTTTTTTTAATAAGTTAATAGGAAGAATGTAAAAAACTTTGATTATTCAAAGTTTTTTTCCTTTGATCGGTCAATATACAAATGATTTATGATTTATATGAAAATTAATTGGCATTGGCACTAAAATTACATTTTATTCCGACATAGCGCGAGTAACAATCAAGTAGCCGGGTCTGCGTATAAGAAGTTTAATAAAACCGGATCTTACAGGGCGCGGAGTTTATCTTCGCCAGAGTTAATCGCATTCGCGTAGCTTGCTGGTCGGCGAAGGAAGGAAATGGAAAGCATTGCGATAAATTTCCCTTAAAGTAAGGCCGTACTGTCGGCGCGGAACCGAAAATTAAAACTCTTCGAAATCCTCTTCAACAGTTCCGTTTGTTTTAAATCCACAGGTCGCTGTGTACGAAGGTAGAAAAACTTGGAGAATTTAAGGTTTCGCAAAACGTTCCTCAGTGATTACGAACTTCAATGATGATCCTGACAGGGATGCAAAACGGGGAAAAGGGGGCTTGAGAGTAAGGGCGTGCCGAAGCTTTTCTTCGTATAACATCGAGGTGAAACCCGAAGGGATGGGTGAACATGGAAGAGAGGGTGGAATACGGTGAGCTTAGTTAGATAAGCTCCGTGAAGCACCACTATTCTCGCTGTCTCTCTCTTTTCTCGCTCCCTCTCCCTTTCCCTCGCTCCGTTCCCCCGTTTCTTACAATATAATCGTAATAAAATAATCGTTATCTATATTACTGTATTACTTATTCTTGAATTATACAACGCGGATTGCAACAAAGAATTAATTCAAGAATTACACGCTGCTACATTGTATAAATTATAAATAACGGTACAAATTATATACTCGGCAAATTATATAACTAATCATTTTGATATTTTACATATCATACTTTTTCATTTCTATGAGATAATGGAGATTATTATAATATGGTATGCGTTTAGAAAATGGGTCGCGTTTTTACTCTCTAAAAGTGAATCAGTGAAACTCACTGTCAAATCAGCGACTATACACGGACAAATCAGTGTATAGTCGCTGATTTCACTGAGTCACTTTTAGAGAGTATTCATTCATGGATCAAACAACTAAACGGGACATTACTATCCATCTTTTCTTGCTCCTCTCTATTCCTCGCAATTTTTCTGTCCCTTTTTATTTTCATTTCACTCACTTCCCTCAAAAATGGATAAACGCCAGGAAGAATGCCTCGACACCCCGCACCGGAGGCTCTTTATTTTCCGGCATTGTTGAATTTCGCGTTCTAAACCTGGGGAGACCGCGCGCGCTCTGCGATTTATCATTCTGTTTTTCGATGCTCTCTTTCTCTCTTATTCCTCATGTCTCTCAGTCGTCTTTGTCATACCTGCCACCACCGGCCGTTACCCGTCCTCCAGTGCGTTCGCGCACTGCAAAACCGCTTTTTTCCCGTTTCGCATGGTTTTCACGGAGGACTTGGGCAATTGTTCTCTCGCAGTGAGAACAACAAGCGCGTCAAACGCCGGGCCACCCGACGGATTCGTTAGGTGAGCATTTAACGAAACTCCCGACGATCCAGTGAACTTCCCGTCCATCCTGTTTTTATCAATTTCTCCCTCACCTCCCCCATTTAATGCCCCTTTCTGGTGTCCCGTAGCCCATGCGAGCTGCTCTTATGCTAGCTGGCCTTATGCATACACATGTACGCAATCCTATCAATGGCAGATCACGTGTGTTATCGTACATGGGATAACGTACGATTTTGCAAGGCATTTTGTTTTCCATCCTTCCCGCGGCATCGGCATTTTCCGGCCGACTGTAGCTTTTTTCCCCTCTCGCGCCATTTTTCCTGTCCATTTTCCGGTATACCGTGCACGTTTTTGATAATGGTCATACAGCTATCGTGGCAAGAGTGAAGCGACGCGGAATTCGGCCGATTTAGTCGATCAACCGACCGAAACCATTGGCGTTTTTTCCTATTCGTTATGTAGAGAAAGTCAGTGGTAGGATCAATGAACTAAAGGGTGTTGAACAGAAACAAATTCGAAAATTACAGTATTGATACCACGTTACTGTCATTTTTATCTACTCTGAAAAAAATTATTTTTCTGTAAAAAATAAGTTTAGATAGGTTTATTGGATACTGCGATAATATACTTCAATTATTTATTAATAAAATTAATGTGTTACATGCAAGTACGCACAGTTTACGTGATATCCATAAATTCTTAATAAAACCTGTCTCGGTTGACTTGACGGAACATGCAACATGTAATTTCAAAGTCTTTCATACATAGCATGCAATTTTCAAGCTATGTTTCGCGAAGCCTTAGAGTACTGCAAGTTTCCACGTATTTATAATAAAAAAATAGCACACATATTAGGAACAAATCACAGCAGAAAGTACATAAATATTCTTTCAAAATCGAAACAAATGGAATTTATAATAATTTGATGATAATAATATTGAGACTTAGCAAAACTTTATTTGCGCACAAAAGGAGCGCTCCGCTAATTAAAATAATTTTTTTGGAGCATGAACAAACGCTGTCGCCGGTATTCGATCGGCATACTTGCCACTCACTTGAGAGGCTTTAATTACGTGACGAAAAAATTCAGTTGCTTTTGCCCCCTCTCGAGCTGGCGTTGAAGGAGCTGGAAAGAGCCGCGGAAACCGGTAGGAAGATGCGGTAACCGAGGGGGAACCCAGAAGACGATGTTCGGTAAATACGTAATACACGAGGGAACTCACTCGGTTCCTTGCGGCTGACGTCATGTGGTATGTTACGCTCGAAGAAATAGTTTTACACCGTGGTTTTCCATCGTGGTTGTAACCGCGATCCCGGCTGTATAACTAGGACGAGTATGGCGAAAACTGCCGTCACCTCCGTCTGCTAAAGCTCCCAAGAGATCTGCCGCGCCAAAATGTATCCCACCGGAATTGCTTTATCACTCACATTCGTAGTTTCTTCTAGGTTACTTATTCGGTTTTATTGCTTTTATGATATTTTGGTCCGTCCGCACTATATGTAAAAACTAAAGATATTTAATAGCTGGACAAGAAAAAAATATATATTTTTAACTAAATTAGGAAAAATGTATTATTTTTTCTAAAAAAAATGTGCTTTCTCTTATATGATAATAAAAGTAGTAGATTATCTAAAAAATTAAAATAAAAACTCAGTTTTTTAAAAATGGTTTTGTATTTATAGAATAAATTCCTGTAGGAAATATCGAGTTAAATGTTGAAAGGAAATAAATGAAGTACAAATCGTATAGCGAAAAATGGTAAATATGTAATGCGCGAGGAAGTCGTCTGATTTTCCGGCAATTGGCATTACTTGATAGGTTTTATTCGAGTAAATATGTGATTTTACAGGTGGTTATGCATGATGGGTCCAATCATGTTGGAGGGAAATGCGGATATAATCGATCCTTAACTTCCCGCAGAGAATGCACGGAAGCTGCTTTAAAGTCGTAAGACTATTCGATATCGATCTTCCCCTCGGTAATACCGCTTTATTGTAATAGCAATATTCTCCGTAATTAGATACTTCTCAAGACGATTAATTACGCCACGGTTTATTAGCGTCTATAAATGCTGAATAATGTGTATACCGTATATAATATAATAATGATGAAAATATATTTTGTAAACATAATTATTTAATCTAAGCAAGACTACAGTTTACATAAACAATATACATATATGTTAAAAACACAAAAGTTGCTGTGAAAGCAAATTTTTTTTGCAAGAAACTCTTTCTTCATTAATCATTATCAGTTAAAGTTGCATTTTTTTATCAATAGTGTATCTTGTCATTGAATATACAGGTATCTGTCGAGACACTTACGTGATCAGAATTTCAAACATATTTTGCAAAGTTGCAAATGCACGGCTGCAGGCGGATCGATTTTTTTTTCTCGTCGGAAGTGCTTCGCGGTAACGACACAAAAAGAACTATAACTCTAAGTTTCTTCCGGCCAGAGAACTATCTTCTACCGCAAACTTTTCGAAACGCAGCCACACGAAGTTTTGGCTGCTCTACATTCGCTCTTGCACATAGTTTTTATTTGAATATCGTAGTTGCGGGCAACATAGTATTGCTTCAGGTGATTCTATTCTATAGGCAGGTTCTTAAGCGTTTTTGCCGTTTCTTCTATTGCTGAACTTCTTCATTGAATATAAAAGATTGCATCTTTTATACATAAAAATATGAGGTATTATAAAATAAACCGTTACAAAGAATAATACATCTAATATGTATTATTGTTTAAAATTAGAGCGTATTGATATTGCATGGTTCAATTTACTGCTTTATTGGGCGAAAAAATTATATTTGGAACTCGCGTATCATTTTTCGAATGAGTAAAATAACTTCATTGCGAACGTTTGAAATAACAAAATAGTATCGCAATATGAAAAACAGTTTAATAGAGAACAGTGGGAAAATATATTGATCTATATCAGTTGGTTTTTTATTAAATCCTACATACAATGATATAAAAGTTGAAATTTCTCGAATATACATAAAAATGTTAACAATATTTAATATTCTACATTGTTATACATTTTTATTTTGTGATGTAATAAACAATTTATTAATTACTTTTTCATTAGCTAAGAAAGCGCAAAATTAATTTGAGATAATAATAGATATTTTCAATACAATATTAGAAATAATTTATTCAACTCTTACAAGATACAAATTACGTTGCAAATATGTTTGCAAAACACAATCATATGACATATATTGTATGTAACAGCTCTGCGCGAGGAAATCACGAGGGTTCGATTATTATTTGTTCATGGCGCTATTAACTTGTCACTTGTGGTTAATTAATCCGGCGAGGAGATGCGGTAAATTGACTTCCGACGATCTTTAGATCGTTGCCCTTTTAATTTTCGATATTATTGCTTTGCGCGAGTAATGGCACGCCTGCGGGCTCTTAGAAGCCGCGTATCAGCCTCCGCGAGGGAATATAAAAGTGCTTGGATGCAATCCGCTTAACGAGCAACAGCGTCAACCGGCTGTCTCTCTCCCTTGGTATTCTCGGCGACAACACTGTGGCAAATTAAATTAAATCCGCCTACAGGGCATGGCGATCGATAGATTTTCATTTGGCGTGCAGTGAGTTCCGATTGGGACGAAGAGGAGCGCGAATGCGAGGCCGCGACGGGAAGGACGGCGGGTGAAAAGAAGAGCAGGGAAGAAAGAGAGGCAGAAGAAAAAGAGAAGAGAATGATGAGGGCAAAGTGAAAATATTGCCTCGCGGCCCGCAGGCTGAGCTTTCCACCCTCTCGCCACCTAACCCGCCACCCTTCCGCCGACAATCCTCCCACCAACGGTACCCACCCTGTCGTTTCTCTTTCGTCCTGTCGCCGCCGGGAGAATTTCCTCGCTTAATCTGCCGATTTATTCGCCAATCACGCAGTTCGTCCTGAATTCTTTTGCTGCGTCACTTCGCCGCTCTTGTCGCTTGTCGTAGGAGAAAAGCGGATTCCTGTAATTAATAAACGACATCGGGTGATGCTCTCACAAAGCACATTATTTTTTTTCGCGTATCGGAATTAAGACTTTAGTGATACACTTTGGTGCTTGAAATTAAAATATTATCGGCGGTATATTTTGTCGTGTGGCAGACTGCTAACATATCTTTGGTAAAGTATACCGAATCTTTTATTTGCGTTATTATTGTTTGTTGTTATTTGTTACTTTGTCGTATATTGCGTATTAATGCATTAAAGATTATACAACGAGTAAACTGAGAAATAAGATATAATGACACGATTATTATTTATATTACATTATAAAGTTGTGTATGTGAAAGTTTTATCACACAAAATGTTTTTCCATACTTTAACGTATCATTTCTCGATTTATGACTAAAAGCAACAAATTATCTTTAAATAGTATAATTATGCACTTATGGCATTGAGAAAAATTAGCCTCAAGGAAATATCATTGCGCAATTGAACTTCTTGGTACTTGACTGAAGTGTTTATTTGAGCTATGAAATTGATAGTTGTAAGCTTTGAATTTCAAGAGTTACTCGAGAATTTGCTCAAGTTGCAATCTAATAAATGGTTGGATTTTGTATATAATATGTAAAAGTATAAACGCAATGGTGCTAAATGGAGATGAGAAAAATTAGTCTGCTTTCTTTTTGTTTTCTAGATTAATGGAAACTGATAAAAAAATATAAGGTTATGGCAATTTCTCCAAGCAAATAGAAAAAAACTGCTTTAAAAAGTAATGGAAATATAAAAGTATTCTACTAGATTAAGTTGTAACAAGACACTTAAACAAGAAACACTCTTATGAAAATGTAGTCATAAAAAATATATTTTACGCTGAAATTGTTATTACTAATTTTTTTATTACTTTCGAAACATACGGCTACAATGAAACTATAATATATTAAGAGGATAGGCGTATACTCCTATATACTCGAGCGAGAGAACATTGAGAATCTGGCGGGTGAAACGTTTTCGGTGTGTCGAGTAACATGCGCTGGACGTGTTAATGTTTGACTTAAGTGTATTTGACGCCGTGAAATTGAGGAGAGAACAGACGAAGTTCAAAAAGTCCTCGAAGACTTGTTCAAGCTAAAGACTAATAAAGGCGAGAACATCGTAGAGTAAGAAGGTAAACGCAGCGGAGATAAGGGGAGAGGCCAAGGAGACACATCCGCGCGTCTCTGCAGGTCGGCCTGGGACGTTCAAACAAATGAGAAGAGAGGTTAAAGTCCTCAGAGCGAGAAAGTAATTAACTTGGCGCGCGGAAGCCGGGAGCTGGGGTGCTCTGCAGTAGTAAAATTCGTTATTACCGAGCTTAATGGCGCGACTCAAAAATGTTTAATCTACCTTCATCCGCGTCTGTGGTCCTTCCGCCTTTTGAGACCATAGCACCCCGTGAAAACGCAATTTTTAAGAGAGTCGTGCTTTTTACTGTGTGACATTCCCGACAGACTTTCCTAACCACTTAATTGTCCTGTTTTTACATTATGTCGGCTGAAATCATGTGGTTTACAGCGCGACAGTTTTATATAACAATATAGATAAAAACAAATCTTATTTTAATATCTTTCATAAATTTACTTCAAAATTATTTCCGAGAAGTACAAGAATATGTTAGAATCGTTGGCAGATTAGAGTAATTGGAAATTAAAATATTAAGTAAATTTTACTCGATTTTAATTTAATATTGAAGAATATTTTTAATCACTATTCTATTTTATAAATAAATGTAACAATAATTAGAGGAATATTATTAGAAAACTTGATGTTGGTATCTTAACTCGTGTTTCCATAAGAACATTTATCTTAAGACTGTAAGACCATTTTTATAACACATTATAAGAACATTCCATTTATGTTTTATAACATATTATAAGAACATTCCATTTATGTTTAATGCGATAAATGTTACTCGTTTGAAAGTGCTATACTTATACTAAAACTATTTAGAAAGTTAGAAGATTGAAGCGCGAGCGGATATTTTTGGATACGATTTCATTCTCTGACATATAAAGTAATCATATATATAAAAATTAATTAAATAATGGTAATTTTATACATTTTTTTTCAAGTACTAGAAGAAATGTCCGAAATTTGTAAAATTCATTTATTTTCAAATTTAAGTAAGTAGTTAATTATTTGGCTTTGAAAACTATTTACTTTTATTAATCATTAAATATCTATGCTATATTTATTATTATTATTATTATTATATATTACAATGCGATTTTTTTACATTAAACGTAAAGTAAGCTTCATTTTTGCTTCTATAAGATTTCTTTTATGTCTGTGAACTTTCTTTGATTACTGTTATAATTCATTATTTTGTACATCTAAGATGACACTCATTAAATAATATTTCGTGAATGTCTGTATCATTTTTTCATCACGAAGACTGCAACAAAATTGTAATCTATGTTTTTAGTTTGCAATTCATCTATCTTATGAATTTTTCCGACAAGATCTCGCGTTATGAGAATCGTGATACGGAGGTCATTTTGTTTAATGAAATTCACGTTTCGCAATATCGTGTGATATTAAAAGAAACGTTTCTCATAGTTAGCTTACGGTCGATAATATTTCAAAACGATTTGAGACGAAACTTCATTCCGTGGCGAATAGCTACAGTATGTAAAGGCATTGGTGGATACGATAGAATGCCCATGGGAACCCATTCGCTCTCGTGGAATTCTCTAACCACAGATGCAATCTCGTATCTCGTCGTGTTTCATCCGCCCTTATATCGCTCACGCTTTAAATTCAGAGGGTATGATTTCATTTTACGTATCATCGTGTGTTGTATCACGGTGTGTAGGTGTCTTGCAAATTTTTCGCTGAAGAATTATGGCAGTAACGCGCGCAAATACGCGCGCGGAAACACGCGCTAGGAAAGCATGCTAATTGCCCATTGTCCGTCTCGTTGCTTCATGCCCCATTGTACAGTGGTGTTTATCTCTATATTCTGAATGAATGTACACGTCTAAAATTTGGCTCATTTAGCAAAACATTGAAATTGCGATTATCTCTCGGTTTGCACATTGGATAGGACATCATGAAATTGATTCCGATGTTACAATTGGCTTTTGGTCAGAGCATATTCCTGTAATATGTTACGATATACCCAAACATATCGTTTCTGGATTTAGTTGTCATCGATATTTTACAATTTCAATATTTAAATCGGCCAAATAAGTAAGACTATAATTACAAATTACCAATTTATTTATTTCACTTATTATCTATTATTTTTAAATGTTTCTTTTATTAAAAATAAGTTGAAAAATATAGTAATATTTTCTGATGTTTTGAAATAAATGTATCTAATTATTTTTCTGAGATAATATTTTGATTAATATAATATTTTAATTATATACATATATATGCGTGCCGCGTGCGTTTCTAACGAATAATATGAGTGAACCAGCGACATCTCGATTGTTCTCGGGGTTTTCTTTAATTTTCTGGTGTATACATATGTATACACATACATGCACATGTATACATATATATATATAAATTTACAGATGCGGTTCTAGCATCTCGATAACCAAGTCGCAGCCAGTTAAGGATGTGGCAGTTCCTCACGTAACTGTCGCAAACCGTTGGCAACCGGTCTCGACAAGCTGCTGCATTTTGTAGGTCAGCACTGGGTTCGCCATGAGGATGGTTGACAGTTTTGGGAGGGATATGAAGGGGTGGATGGGTGGGAAGTAGTCGAGAGGCAACGCGGGTTGTACGTGTCGCGAACAATGGCCTCGAGGGTACACGGCAACCTGATGTCACTTCCTGCGTCGGTGAAACCGCCCTAATTGTCCCCAACCGTACTCACCGACCATCCACCATCTCTCCGGCAGCGCTCGCATTGCGAAACTTCGTAGTCTCTTTAGTTATCTGTTTACTTAGTTCGCTTCGCACAGAAGCAAAAAGTCGTGCAGTGGATGAAACGTTCAACGCAATCTCAGATTTCGTCAGAATAATCATCTTGAAATTTTATTTCCCAAATATTGGGGATAAATATAGATCTTAAAAAAAAAATTTACAGTTAAATGTGTTCTGGTAGTCAGAGTTATATTAATCTTTTGCCTGAAATGATTCTACATAGATATTTCACCAGGATTAGTGATGTAATAAAACAGTTAAGGCATTACAGATATTAAATCTAGATGATAGAGATATAAGCGCGAACAGCGAGTACACTAAGATAGATGGAATGCTGGAACTCTATTTTGCGCACTAATGAACTTTGATGCCACATTAGGTTCTAAGAGGATATTCACGAGCCGATTATGATAGTACGCGGGCGTATGATTATAACAACACGTTGGATTAATTATTTTTGTCTCAAAATATGATAATCCATTGTAAAAATTTCTTATGTTAATTATTCGCTGCGATTAAACGGATCAAGTAAATCGCACAAAAATCTTGCATTTTTTATCTGCAGCGCGCAATCGAAAATAATACGGATGTAATGATGGATCTTAAGTCTATAGGAATGTTCGCATAACGTAGTAAGACTGTGAAGTCGTAACGTTGCCTTAACGCCTCCTTATTTTCAATCGTATTCAGCTGAGCTGGACGTAGAGGCTCTTGTCACGTACGCCTCGTGTCGCTTGTCGTTTCCAGAATGACCCTCCATAGCTCTACGCCAGTGTCGATTTTACTGCTGGTTCAAAGTCCTCGTTACATATGTCTTTCACTTTAAAATGATACGAATTAATTGGAATGCAGAAAAGTAATTTCACCCGCGTTTATAAATGCGATAAAGAAAGCAAGCATTTTAATATCATACTTGTTCGAGTTTTATGCGTTCCTCTGACAAGTGGAAAAGCATAAATGATATCTATAGGCATTTTTATCTGTATACCGGCTGCTTTTGGAGAACGATAACTCGATTAAGAAAATTTAGATTTAAAATCTCGTAAGTACAGAAAACGTTACGTTGCTTAAATACCTCATTAAAATGGAAGATTAAATGTTAAATAGCATTCATTGCGGCCACGTTTGCAGCGTTGTCGTTCTATTCATAAACCGACCGTTTATTCCAGTGGCTTTTCTCGTTGTACCCATTCATTTGTGTTATTTCCACCGAGTTCACATTAGCTTTATTTAAATTTTATACATCCTGATGTAATTTATAATGAAACAGACTATGTGGCTATCACACAAATCTCAAAGCAAATGGATATCGTAAAACAAAAAAGATTTTTTTGTTATTTTTTTAATTACGATAAATTCTACAGAGAATCTACGTATATTACTATCTAAAGAAAGTCAACATATTCTTATTATATACACATATTGCATACTTTCAAAGACTATTTATTTATTGAATGTATTTGGTGTATCGTGTATTTCACTAATTGCTACTAGTTAGTATCATGTTATTTGATTAACTAATTTTGATCGTATTAGAGGGAATCCATTGAGCTTTTGACGGTTTGCCCGTCGATCCATTTAACAGCTTCATTCTCCAAAATCCCGAGAAGCGACTAGATGAGGGCGGTTAGAACCTCGATAACAAACGAGCTGCGATTTGCATTATATCCCTTTCTCTTCTACCCATTTTCTCTCAATCAGGATCACCCACCTTTCTTCTTTGAGGCTTATTTGATCAGTCTCGACGAGACGTTTCGTGTTTTTTACCGATAGGGGTTCTAAAGCTTCTTTCAAATTTAAATAAGGCTGACGTGCCACAAATTACTGAAGCGTAAAACAAAGTTGGTAAAAAAGGCCCTGAGATGCAATCGCGATATTCTTCTCCGTACAGTCGAGAATTAAATTTGCAGCACGCAATCATCTCGCAAAACATTACTTGATTTATCGCAAAATTATGTATAATCAAATATGTATTCCCTAGAAAAATATTGTAGATACGAAATATTTAATTGCTTCGGATGTCATCTTATTTCACATATACCCGTGTATGTCAAATGTTTTACTAAAATCGCAGATTTTCGATCGCACACACAGTCTTGTTGAACGACCAAATGCACGTTTACATGAGTGTGTGGTAAGTATTACATGCTACCGCAACGAAGATTATCCGAATTGAGTTTCAGCGATTCGCGTGTATGTATTTCATAGTGTGAGAAAGGTTTCGACTACATGTCCATTTCATCATATCATACTGAAGCACTAGGGCAGCGGTTTCGAATGCTGTGGATGGCACTGCACTAATACCGACTAATACTCTTACGGCTTTTAACGTATTAAAACTTTTATTTACGTCCAATACCATTTGCAGTATGCACGTTCTATCGTGAAAAAATTTTTTCATCTTGGCTTATTTCAAGTCTAGATTTTGCTTTCATTCGGATTCGCCTGTCATTTTTAATAAATAGAAATTAATACGTTTTTATACGTCCTCAACAATATATCTTGATTTTTCTTTGATTCCCCTCCTCCCCCTTTTCTACATGCTCTCCCGAAATGTATATGAATAAATGGTTGCAATAAATTCATTAATTCAGCGCACCCGTACCAAACGCGATTCAAATTCAACAATGATAAACTAGAATAGCTCGTATTGACACTACGGAGATGGATTGTCTTACGGTACAATTGACCTGTGATTATTCGGTAACAAGAATATATTATGACGCTTTGTAATTCAAGTGCATTGCGACCCTTAATCGTAACAATGCTTTAAATGGCTGTTCCAGCGTGGTTTATTATATCGAAACAAGCGGGATGTGCACCGTCATTATTTACGCGAGCTCAAGTGGATTTGTGGCGATTTGTGGCGATTCCATTTCGATATCTCTGCGCTGCGTCCTCATTTACGTCGCGTCGTTTCCGATCGCGGAAAGGTGCTCGCATTTCGTGCTCTCGTATATATACAGAAGCAGTAACAATTCTGCGCTCGTAAGCGGCGTTAATATCGTCCGCAATCTTGTGGAAGTCGCGAGCACAGTACGCGAACTTTCCGTAACAATTAACGAACTACGTCGCCGCGCGACGCTTTCTCCATTCTGCCGCGAGTACTCGTTGCGCAGGATCCAACCTTCTCGTGCATTCGTGAGTTGTGACACTTAAATACGTGTCACCAACCGGCTCGACGGCTCACCGACCGGTCGGTAGCGACTCGGCGTAAACTATTTCGCGGCAACTGAATAGCATCGGAGCTCGAGCTAACGATGCTTTAGCTATCCCCTCGCCTTGCCTCTGTTTGCGTCTGCCAACTTCTTGGAGACTTACGTGTTTATTAACCCCGCATCGACCCGCCTTCGCACGCCCGCGGCCTCCACAAAGCAATCGTGGGAGCTCTGCCAAATTTTAACTTGGTAATTTCTGTCCTCAATTATATGCACACATATTTCATGTGTTTGCATGAGATATTCGAAAGCCTTCCGTAGGCGCGACTCTCTGACTGCTCTACGATTGGATTTCTCAAACAGGCAAATTTAAGGCGCTGACAATTATCGAGTGCAATGAAATGAAAACGTATCGTGCTAAAAGAATTTTGTAGGATTAAGAAAAACTTTTTAATCAGATGTACATGTATATGTACATGAAAATTTTCAGCTTCCCGAATCTCTTTTGCTCATATGAGAGTAAACATTATCAAGTGTGTATCTGCTTACGCATAGCTGCACAATGTCTACGTATTAGCACAGCACGAGTATGTTCCCTTTGAACTTCAAACGTTCCAATACTCGCGTACGGATCAAATTGATTGAGATTAGAAGCGGTCCGTTATTGCGAATTACTATATACTTGAAATTGTATGAAGCATAGTCAGTTGAAATGGGATATGCGCGCATGCGGTATTAATTCAATAGTATTACAATTACAATTGATAGCAATACAATTGATCGATATATTTTTACACGAGAATTAACAAGTTTGTTACAAAAATATGCAACTGTAAATTTTCTAATTTATCTAATGTTTGCGTATGCATATGCTCTCGAAAAATCGACAATACAGAAAGGATATATCAACACATTTTGAAATATTTGATACGCTCTCCATTCTTGCAAACGTAAATAGTCAATATTCCGTTATATTCTGTTTTATACAACCCATAGTAAAATAAAAATCGCGAACGGTCGCCTTTTATCCTCGAAACTATCGAACCATTAAATTATTTATCAACAATACCAACGATTTTTATTTAGAACTCTATAGTTTGTAATTCTATCATTATTTGCAATCAACGTTCAATAGAGGAAATTCTACTAGAAACTCTACTTTGCCACAAGACCATCTTTTATGGCTAAGACTCTTCATTATTTGCGGATCCGCGAGTAATTTTTTAATAACTTGTATAGCTATTTTTCTCTGCTACCTTAAGGAAACGAAATCTTATGTAAGCGCACGATCGTAAATTCCATACATATGAAAAGAATAATTACATTTAGCACCGCCACTGACCCGATTGTATTCATACTCGTTGGGTACACGCTAAATGCATTGGACTTTCATGCACCAGCTCTTTTCACGTTGGCCACTTTGCGGGCCGCGCAATACAGATTTTTATTTGTGCCAGGTTTCTTTTACAGTGCTCACTAAAAGAAATAAATTTAGATTTTCCAACAAACGTTAAAGAATTCCACTCCGTGTGCCATTTATTTCATTTGATTGTAATACTGACAGAAAAAAAGATTCTTTGATATATCTGGAATATTCAGGATGTAGTATTGCAAGATGCATGCACGTCATCAAAAACTGTTGGAAATTGTTTTCTGTACAGTAAGACAAAAGAATAATTGTTTACTGAATGACATGAGATGTTAGTCTATCATAATTAAAATGCAAAGTTAAGTGTAATACATACATAATTAATGAAATACTATTGAAACAAATTTTAGTTTTATCAATATTGCCTTTTTTGTGTATATTCTATATTTAATGTAACAAGTTTAAGTTATTTCAAAAGCATAATTTTCTAATTCATTGTTTGTCGATAGAAAAAAAATTTTGATTGGAAAAAGTAAGAGAAATATATGGAGAGAAAGCGAAGCGAAAAGTAGAAAGAAAAAAATAAATTTATTTATATAAAATTACAACAAATATATCTTAGTTAAAAAATTCTTAATTGTTCTACAACAGTAGAAATTCTTCACACCATACAAGATGAAAATATGGTAATCTCTGAAAGAAGAAAATATATCTGTGACACTTGCAGACGCTCTTCGATGTCTTTTCCATGTTAATTTTATTCTTATGTGAAGCATTCGTCCGCCACGACGGTTGGTCGCAAGACTATTAATAAAAATTTCCTGGATTTTATTCTTGCCCGACCGTACCTCGTAAACCGAGAACTCACAGCAGGCTAGCTTCTACCGTCCTTTCCCTATTTCTTCGGTCATCTCTTTACTACACCAACCTCCTCCTCTTCGCGCCCTTTCCTTCGCCCCTTTACCCTCAGCCTCGCTCGGACGTTCGCGAATGTAAGTGCAGCAAAAATTTTCCTTGCGAGTATCGCAAAACCCGCGCCATTAATTTTAAATCCAAGTAAGTCACCTCTGCCGAGGACAGTGACTAATGACTCATATAAACGGTGCGCGCGGTACAGCCAGACGACCCGGTCATCTCTTTAGCCATGAAGAAGCGCCGAGGGGACCGATCTTCGCTGAGAGGCGTCGAGGGTGTGCTTCGTGATTCATAGAGTCTAACTTTTCTCGCCCCCTCGAGGTTTGAAGAGTTCGTGCGGTACCTTGGGTGACTGATTATTATCTCGTCATTCTCGCAGGCAAGATGTTGGCGCGTGCTGCACGGCAAGCTGATGCGTCGCGACGCTAATTACGAAATCCTGTCAGAGGATTTTAATTGTTTCCCCCCGTAAAGCGACGTGGAAGAGGATTAATTGCATCCCGTTCAATAAACGTCTTTCGATTATTTTCGATTATATACGTAAACTGTTGCAAAATTTCATAATTGCAAAATTGACTCTTGTTGAAAAGTATACAAATTATTATGTATATCATATATTAAATGGAAAATTATTATGTATATTATATTAAATGGAAAGCAGCTCTTAAAAATCTCAATAGTTATAATGATCTTTAATTATTATAAAAGTAACTTATGGCAAAAGATTATTTAAGTAAACACTTAGAATACTTCGTTAGGTTGCTAACGTTTATTGCGTTTTTATTAACATTACAGTGCGATTAAGAAACCGCATAATTACAGTGTGCAAATCAACTTTATACGTAAACTACACTACTATCTGCAATGAAATAGTCGCCGTCATGTTGTCGTATCTCTGGTTGGAAAACCTCGTAGAAAATCCGTGCTGGTCATAAATATGCCGAGATGAACAATTCACTGCAACTTTTGTATTTAATCGTCCGGCCGGTCGCCCGTCCGCTCTAGCAACTCGATCCTTCATAACCCACGGAGTACTAACTCGGGGAACAACGGGGGAAACTCCGATAAGTCGTACGAACTACGTAATCCGCACTCGAGTTTCCTGAAGTCCCGGCAACGTCCGGGGCTTTCCAGCCGCTTTGCGAACTTATCCATTGAACGATTTGTTGGTATTATCGAATTTGCATGAATCCATCGGTACTCCGAGACTTCCACATTCGAATCCGAGGAAAAGCTTATACGGTGCCGATGCGCAATGCCCTCGACGTCAAGAACACGCCAGACAAATTCGTAAGCCACGAGCAACATAAAGGCGTTATTTGCATAGAAAACATTGCATAAGTAGAGGCAGCAATTTTATCGTTTCTAGATACTATTCTGATTTTCGATTTGTTCCTAAATTGTACATTTATATATGCTGACATGTTATATTTAATATAAACGATTTCTCAATATTTTTCTATTATTTGCCACTTCAATTATTTTATCAGAAATAATTTTCTTTGCACCTTTTCAATCTTTTAAGTTAAAATAAATATTGACGTTGAAATTTTATAAATGTGAAGAGCAAATTAAATAATCGAAAAATATAATAGAGCGAATTTAAATTGCACTCGTCGCGTATTTGAAAACGTGCTATTTACAATTCTGAGATTATTTTGATGTGTATAAAGAGATCGGAACAGTCGTTCGGTTTTGTTATCGTCTGTTTTACATTCACCAGCCATGCTTGCGTATTTACGAGAAAACTTGCGCGGAGCGCACCTTTCTTTACAAGCCGAGATAAGCAATTCCGTTCGAGTTTTCTCGCACGACATCCTTACAGTTTCATCGCTGCGCCCTATCACTCTACTGACAATAATAACTTGTGCTTACTACATTTGTATCATATAATATAATTACAAGAATAATATAACTTTACAACTCACGCAAATGAAGGAGCTATATCATTTTATTACTGTACTTATTGCATTTTGCACCGCTTCAATATTATTATTTATGAAGTTTTATTTTACGCGCATTCTTCGAATAAGGATTATAATCGTGCTAGTAATTTAATGACGTGCAGATAGAAAAACCGAGACATACGTTATAGAATTTTAATCTACTATCATGGGTGTTACAGTGTAAACATGCATGAGAATTGTAGAGCGAATGTATGCAATAATAGTAATGAGTTAGCGGAAGGCACGCAACCTTTTAAACATGAAATGTTAGGGTCTTTGACTTATTGGATAAGAGTTAAAAGGTAACAAATTATTGAACATTCATATGTATGCTTATTCGCAATCATCAGGTATTACAAGGCAGAAATATGGGGAGCATGCGATCGAAAGACTCGCCGTGCGAAAGGACCACCGTTTATTGCTTGTCCGCGGCGCGATGGAACAATTATGAAGTGGTGTATATGTATTATACTTGGAGGGCCTGAATATTCAACGAAACACGCTATTAGCTTCCTCTCATGGTGAGGCTTGAGTTGCGAGTTAGGTCGCCGACGAGTCACTCCACGCACACTGGCTATTCATCACACTACCCTAATGAAAGCTAATTTATTGTTGGACTTTCAAGAGTCTTGAGAGAGGCGACAGTTACATTCGACTAGTTAATCGGCGCAGTTGTGGCCCCAAGGTGTTATGCACGTGATAACACCTGAAGCAAAATTATTCCACTCTGTCTCTATAGGAATGATCTTTATTAATAAGTTTTGCGACAGTTTAAAAATCGTTTGACGTTTGCTTAATAATTTCTTCCTTATATCTTTATATTTCTTATTAGTAGTTTTGTAATTTTCACAACTTTTTCTTATTTATTATTATAAACTTTCGTATCAATTATATTATTATAGTTAACAGATAAAAAATTAAAGAGAAAGATAGAAATAAATAGAAATTATAGATTTTATAATATTGTATGTCACTAAATAAGAATATTATTTACATTCAATATTTTTCAATAAATTAGAGTGTGAAAATATTCATATATTATTATATTTGTGGAAGAAATCTAATATTTAAAAGCATCACTAAAAGAAATACTGAAATGGTTAAAATTACCAACAAATAATTGTTAAAATAAAAGTAAATATCTAAACTTATGAATATTACAAGCGATTATAAATGAATGATGTCATCTTTTTTTAAATTTGAGAGAAAAGGAACACAATTATTTTATTTTATAATTTCAAAAATTTATACATTTAATGCACGTTATATTTAGTACTAAAAATACGATAAACTTTTAATTTTCCTATATATAATCCTATAATTAAATGTGATATCGGAGAAATAAAGCAAAGCATTTATTACAATATTTGCATATCAAAAATACTGTGCAAACTTTCTATGAAAAAATTATTTGTAAATTGAAAGCAGTCGACTCAAAGAATTCCTAGATGAGGATGAGCCTGAACCAGTTGGCGTATTATTTACATGGCAACTAGAAACGATCGATATATTATAAATTCGTGGCACAGTGGAGCGTTCACCGCGCAAAGGGTGATGCGTAAACAAACAGGGTGGGTTACAGCTCGCGTCACAAGTCAAAAAATTAACTCACCGAGAAATTGAACGGCACTAAAACGGGGTTTTGCGTCGTTAATAAAACCGAGTTACGAGCTGAATCCCGACGGACGGGCTGCCGTTTCGCGTCTCTCGTCGGCGCATTTCCGCGGAGCGATAAACGGGCGAGCCAGCACGAGTTGTATCTGAGTACGCGGTGGCGCGTTATGGTGCGATATCGTCGGAATAAAAGTTCTGCGGAGCATCTGGATCATGCAGTGGCTTGGCGGAGGGCAAAGATAGCTTCGGCGGACGACCAGCGACCGCGACGTGGGGAGCGACATGGGCGGCTCCTCATCCCACATCGCGACGAGCGACGTTGGCATGAACACCATCCCGCGGGCCGCAGTTAAAAGCACGAGCCATAAATCAGAGTGGCGAAGGAGACGAGGACGGAAAAACAGATGTAGACCGCAAATGGCTGGACGTATAGCCGCGCATAAGGGTAGAAATGAGCAATGTAGGAACGCGACAGGATCGGCGGAGGCAGCAGGGGGATGGCATGGCACAAGGAAATGGGGGATACGTGGAGGATGATACGGCAGGTGCCATAAACTGGGCCGGGCGACAATGCCGTTCCGCGTGGAATTAATTAAAATGCATATAAAATGAGCCGACACGGTGATCCTCGTTTGGCACTCTCTCCTCCACCAAATTGAAGCGAACTTATCTTCCCCCGCCGCTCCCTTCGTCGTATCTTTTAATAATCGTCGACCGACGGTGTCCGCGCAATTCTCTTTGGTCGGCTACTTTCATCGTCTGATTTTATTGGTTTCCTCTCTCGTCCTCGTTCCAAGGATAACGTTCCCCGATATTACCATTTCCCCTCAAGCAAAACCGATCTCTTCGATCTGCAGCCGCGACAGGATGCGTTTGGCGCCGCTTACACTTGCGCGCTGAAAGGAAATATTCGTAACTTTGTTCGTTAGGAACATTCACTCCAAATGGAAGCATTTTACTACCGTACTCGAGATTGAGGCTATTCGAGTTTACCGTGCTGCGCGGTAGATGCCGCGAAACAAAATGTTAAGCCACTAAAAGTTCCTGAACGAATTTCCGTGCTTGCACCTTACAAGACAATTCCACGGTAAATTGTCACGTTAGTTCGGAAATTCGTCCGGTTTACACGAGTTGCACGATGCAGATTGAAACTTAAGGGATTTATCTCAATTTAACCGCGAAAATGACAAATAATTCTTATCCGTCTTATCCTATCTTACGAGACACGTGTTATTAAAATTGATATTAAAGCGATATTTCGCAGTGTGAAAAATGCGGATTTTGTTTTCGTGTTAAAAATTCAAGACTTTAGCAACACTCTGAATAATTTTTCGCTGCCTGTAAATCGTGTTGACAATCTTTGTCGAAACTATGAGAATTTAACGGTCCTCCTGAGCCTTTAGCGGTCCGTCGAAAGACGATCGCAAACTTCAAAGGTATCCACGGCGAGAGTATAATAGTCCATCGCGTACCACGAGAAATTCCAGAAGTTCCACGCGAAATCTCTCACCCGTTTACCTTAATATCAATAGAATTGAATGCTCTTTTGAAATGCGTTCTCAGCTAGGAATAATAAAAGGTAATAAATTGATGAAGAGAGTGGCAATCGCGTTTCTACTGTGTTTCAGTACGCACTGCCGTTTGTGCGTTATTTATTGAACGGCAATGAAATTGACTTGATTTATTTAGAAAGGAGAAAGAACTGCGAGTGGAGAGTTTCGCTGAGAGAAAGAAAAAAAGAAACGTTCTCGACGCGCGCGCGTTCTTCGCGTTCTCGGAAAAATTGCATTCTTCATGTTTGATTTACCTTCGCATAGTTATGCAGCTTCGAATGCCAAACAAATTTTTACATCAAAAATTACTCGAGCGCATCAGCATCGTGTATTCCAGTTTTGTGAATTCTCCCTTTCTCGTCTAAACTCCGATCTCGTCATATTCCGATCGCTCGCAAAGATACTCGGATTCTTCATGGACTCGAGCGACTCGTCGTATCGGACATTCTCTCGTTCTCTCTCTCTGTTTCGATAAAGCGTTATAATTCATCGTTTGTTCTCTCGGCGCGCATGCAGCTAACACGTCCCCATATGGCGGTCGTGAAAGTGCACTCAGCACCACCGATCCTCATGCATAATCATATATTTACAGTGCGGGGATAATCCCGGCCTCCCCCCCCTCGTCGTTTCCGCGATTCCGTCTCCTCTCTTTCTCTTTCTCTCTCCGTCTCCTCGTCCATCGTTATCCACCACCGCACGCAACATATACGCGCGCACGGACGTACCGGCGATGAGCGCATATGCCGCTGTCGTCGGCGCTGCTTTAATTAAATATTTGCATACAGGTGCGCACACGGACGTATACAGCGCGGAGATGTACAATAACATTATATATACGAATATATATATCTAAAGTCGCGGCTTTCATCGCGTTCGCCCAGATGCGAAAGGGCCTTGAGAGATTAACCGCAAAGTCGCGCATTTCCGCATTCGCATGTACGCGCGAGCGTGTGTGTCGCAATTGTGATGGTTCGTCGCTCCACCGTATTGGGGCTCTCATACGTAACCTTGTTTAATAAATGTAGAGTATCTCGGAAAGAACATTTTACATTCCACGGTGTGTGCAGCTATTTAGATATTTAACTAACGATTATCATGTTTTCAATAATTTTACGACAGTTATTGAATATATACATATTTTCTCACAAATTTTTAATATGTGATTAGCTGCTAATATTTATACGCGCGCGCGCGTGTATGTGTGTCTGATAAATATCCTGTTCGTTCGATTTCAATTATTTTGATTTTATTAACAATAAGTCGTGATGCAATATTCATTCGTCGTGGCGCAGAATTTATTTTATGTACTGCAACCTGATGTTGCAGCCAGCTGGGGCTTTTTTAAAAATTTTGCAAAAAAATTTATCCTCGCGATTATACAGTACATTGTTACTTGCGTGCATTGGTTGAATTACTTGGAGGGCTATTATACTTAATCATACTCCAGTTCTACCACTCGTCTCCCCGTTCTACCGACGATCAGATTCATCGGAAGTCATAGAGGTTTATTCACTTCTTTTTTTTCCCTCCCTTTCTCGTTCTCGTGCAACGGCGATATCAGTAGCGTAGAAAGCTATCAGTGTGTTATTACTATCGAGGATAATCCTCTCGAAATTTACATGAGTATCCAATTTTCGTACATCAGGCTCTTCCTGGTTTATTAGCGGGTTCCGGTGGATGTTGTGCGTCTATAATAATCAATGACCCATCGATGCATAGAAAACTCATAGCCGCATACTGTTTTTAATAACTCGTCGGCATAACATATTCATGAGACAAATTAACCTTGCAATTGCTTTTTCACGTGATTACGTCCATTATTTTATCCAAACAATTCTTGTTTCGCTTGTAAACATATTCGGGAATTACACGTTCAACATTGTCCCGGATTATTTCAATCTGCCGCTCATTTTTTTATGTTTCAAATATGTGCAATTAAACGAGTGATTACTATAGTAATTACAATTCAAATCTTTTTGACGAATTCTTTTAAGTCCGCATATCTGTATTTATATACAGTTATTCGACGTCCTAGAACTACAGATCGACGGAAGTGGTGTTATCATGGAACTTAAACAAATAATTCGTTTAAGTTCCATGATAACACCACTTCCGTCGATCTGTAGTTCTAGGACGTCGAGTTAAGCGAACCATCACTATGCGTGGCTTACTACCAAATGCGTCGCTCGCAGATGCACATTTATTCATGCTGTCCTCCACTCACTAGAGCATAGCAGATGCATTTCACGAGAATCGCATATGTGGCTCATTCACATCGGGTTATCGCTGGACACTTTAATTGAAGCAGTTAGAAGACGCCTCTTCTGCTTAAATAATTCGTATATATTTATTGGTAATTAAGCCATCGAGGAAGTTCCGCGTTAACTCGTATCGTGAGTTATTTCTTGGAACATAGCGACTGATATTCAAATCGTACTGTAATCGTTTCAAAATTCTACTGCCATTAAATTGCAGCATTCGATGCTAAATATCCATATATATTGCCTTACAGATTTTTTTCCAATTTTACGATAATTATTCGACATATTGAAATTTTTCTTCCTCAATTTTCTTATATTCTTTATTTATATATGAATATAAATTTTTCTTTATTTATTGTTATTATCTTTGAGAAAAAGAAAATTACTTAAATAAGAGATTTATTAATAAATAAAACTCTTATGATTAACTACGAGAGACGAGAGGATCTGTAGATAAAATAATTTCGCGAATGCAGCAGCATTTTTATCATTCGCGATTATTGTGCTTCAGTGTATACTGAAGCACATACACCAGCGAAAGACATCGGAAAACATCTGCTTGGTGCTGTAGACGCGCGTGCGGGAAGCAGTTCAACACTTTCCATTCGAGGCACATAAAACTTCCCGATCGTAATCTTAGGTCGTTGTGCGAAGAGTGACATGCACGCCTTGCGCTTAATTCACGAGAGACGCGGATCAAGATCAATCCTACGGCGGACGAGATATGTCGCGGTTATTTTAGCATGCACACGCGTGACAAACTTTTAATGATGTCCAGATTCCTGTATGTTAATGCATGTCGTGCGCACGTCTCGCAAGTGCTCGGCAATTAAAGTACAGGAATTTTTATGTAACTTATGAAATTTACACCTAGATTATAAACAATTAAAAAGAGACACGTATACGATTGATTTTGAATGGGTTCAGACATGCGAGCGAAAGAATTCATATTTGTGCCGCAACTTTCAATATTTTTATACATGCAAATTTTACACGCAAAGTTTAGAAAGTTCGTACTTAGTAAATAAAATATTCTTATTGATTTATTTAATTAGTCAATGCAGCGTGAGTTTTCATAAATTTAATATATTTATGATGCTGTCTTTTAATACACTGCGCAATATTAGTACATCGATTTTCGTCACATTGAATTAAAAATGGAAAATCTAGCCAATTTTATAATGCATATCTATTTCTGTTAGATTATTTTATGTGCATTATTTTTTATCCACTTTACAAAAAGAAATTAAAACTAAACAAAAAAAATTTATTATTATTACGTTCTTATTACATGTATCAAATTTATAGAATTATTTTAATACTATGATATTGAAGGATACAGAGATAATTTTACATATTATGCAAGACTTATACTCAGCAAATGTAATTTAAAGGATGTAATTTTATTCAGAGCAAGTAAACAAATATAAGCAAATACGAATAACATGCTTCAATGAGTACAAACGGTGTTTATTCGCGATTCGATTGCTTGGTCTTGAGCTAGCTTTATGCATTTTCAGATTGCACTATAAATTGCAAATACATTTCTCCTAAGCAAATATTTTAAATGTTTTCATGATTAATAAAAAATAATATATCTGCAACCAAAGTAATATAATGATAAAATATTATAGAAATATATAAAAATGTAATTATCTGTGACTGCATGTGTGATAAGGCTAGTCATCCTTCATGTGCGAGAAAATACACACCGTGTTAGCATCGTGGCGTGTATAAATTTTACAGCATGACTTTACGATCGTTCGCAGTTTCGTTTGTAATATTTATGTTAAGATCGAACGAGGCGGAACGAAGAGCAGTCGAGGAGTGCGAGGTCATTCATCCTCTATTATTACCGATTAATATTGGTAATGACTTTGTCACTCACGAGTCAAACCGCTGCAATAAGTAACGGACAATGCACATCGTTATATTGTAAGCAGCTGTCGGAGATAAAAAAGAAGCACTCGCTCATCTAATTTCGCGGCGAAAATCGCCGCGTAATCGCGCCCACATCCGTGTATTTTTCATGCACTCGTATACCGCGCGGATAACGTATTTAAAATTTATGATATAATAAATCGTGGGGCGAATTCGAGGTTTTCCGCGGACGGGCGCAGTCCGTGAATTATCGACTTTCCGGCTTGACGAAAATTCTAAGAGAATTCGCCTACACTCGCGGAGGAGGGAATGGAGTTCAAGGGAGGGATCTCTTTAATCCCGTCGAGAGCGGTATAAAAAGGGACGGGCAGGAGAACT